>CAUYUJ010021837.1:1310003-1442503 GCA_963575745.1 Prorocentrum cordatum | reverse complement strand
TCATACTTAGATGCGCTCGCTCTGATATGACTGATACTCAGGTTTCTCATGTTCGGGATCACTCATATGCAGACTCACCCGCACTTCGAGTCGCTTCCCAGACTCAAGGTTAATAATACTCAGGTCACTCACACACGCTCACACTCACACTCACTCAGACTCATACTCAGACTCATACCCAGACTCACTCACTCATGGAGGAGGAGGATATGAGATAAGACGCGATTATGGGCCCGCATCCCTCTGTCCTGCTGGCACAGCCGCGGCGGAGCGGACAGACCGCGCGCTCTGCGTCCATGTGAAGTGCATCGATGAATTCGTGGGATTTCGAAGTGATCGTTCAGTGCGTGAAACTTGGAGGGTGCGCCTTTTCGGACGACTAGTGAAAGTCACGCGGTTCGAGGGGGGGGCCCCACGTGCCCTGGCGGGCCTGAAGACTGGGCCCCAGGGGCGCGCGCGCCGACGCATGAGGTGCGCACAGGCCCCAAAGGACGGAGAGCTCGGGGCCACAGGGCCCGAAGCGGTGTTTCCCAGGGCGGACCGACAGGAGGGGGGCGGGCCTCGCGGCAGCGCGTGAACTGGTGACGGAGACGGAGCAGCGGCCTCGCCCGATCCGTCCAGCTCACTTGAAGTGGTTAGCCTCAGGGTCGGCGGGGACCAGGCCGTAGGGGTCGACGAGCCGCGGAAGTGGCGAAGCGCGGGGCTGCATGAACAGACCAACGTGCTTGGCTGCAGACCGACAGGGAGGAACACACATGGTCGATCAAGAAGGCTGAACCACTCCTGAGTGAACCAACGGACCAGACTCCCAACAGGCCAGCGGCAACGGCAGACACAGCCAGGCTGTGGCGGTGACTGGGGCTGGTGGAGATACTTTTTAGTCAACGGCCGCGGGCGGAAGCGCCGGCGGCGTGTCCCCAGCACCCGCAGATATGTAGTGTCAGCTCCACGGCTTGTAACGATGTGGTCGGACGGCCAACAATCTGGATTCCCCCAACGGGGCGGCAAAGCGAGTAGGCGACGAACACCCTCCAGTTAGCGGCGCACGTTTGCAGAAGCAGGTGCGCCGCGGGGCGGAGGGACCCCCAATTCTGACTCTCGCGGCGCACGCGAAATACGTAGTGTCGGCTCCACGACATGTAGAAAAAAGGTGACCGAACAACCAACAATATGGAATCCCCCCAAGGGGTCGGCAAAGCGAACAGGCGACGAAAACCCCCCCAGTTAGCAACGCACGTTTGCAAAAGCAAGTGCGCCGCGGGGCGGAGGGGCCCCCAGTTCTGACCTTCGAGGCGCGAGGTCTGGGCACACACGGTCATCCATCACTCAGTGTCTTTAGCGTCCACCGCGTTTTGTAAAATCTCTTCCATGGCGCCTGGGGGGAGGGGGGGGGGCGCTCCCAAGGCCCTGCGGGCCCCGATCTCCTCGGGCGCCTTGTGGAGGAGCGAACGCACCTCTACTGGCGAAGGCAGCGACTGCTCGTCGGATTCTGGCGGTGGCGGAGCGGCTGTCGTCGCGATGTCCTTGAGCATGATGCGAAGCTTCCTCTTCGCCCGGTCGAAGCATTTCGTTACCCTGAACAGGCGAAGCATGTCGTACAGCTCGGGGGCCTGCAGCTCGCACCATTCCTTGCCGTGCCACAGCTTGAGCAGCGCGTGCGACCTCTGACCCAGCCCTGGCCCACGCTCGAGCAATTTGGTCACGAACCCATCGAATGTATGCAGGTGAGGTGGACCGAGTAGGTGGCCTTTGCCGCGGGACTTCGCCTCCTGAGAATACGTCGCCCCTGCTTCGTGGGCCGCTGTGACCTCCGCGAGGTCGGCGTTCAGGAAGTAGGTGTCGACTCCCGCGGCCCAGAGGTCCCTCACCATCTGCGTCGTCATCAGCCTCTGCTTGACTAGCACGTTGATGAAGTTGGCCTGCTTCTTGGTGAAGCCCATGTCCTTGACCTTGCCGAGGTGCTTGTTGCGCTGCTGCCTGGCTGTGATGTTGCCGTCCCCGCTGGCCGCAACCGATGCTGACTCTGCTGCGCCTCCTGAGCCTGTGGCGTCGGTGGGTGGCGTCCCCCTGGCCTTGGCCAGCGCGGGAGCGCCTTCGGCCTCTCCTGCTGGTAGTGCACGCTTGGGGAGCCCCCACTTGGGCGTCGGAGCGGCCGTGATCTCCATGAGGAAGAAACGGCAGATGCAGCTCACAGATATGGTCTTGAAGTTGAGCCAAATCTGCGAACGAAGTACAGAGGCAAAGAGGGCATTGGAGTCGCGGTTGCACCACAGGGTGAACAGCATGGGCAGAGTTAATTTCGCATCGGCCCCGACGAAATGCACGATTGAGGTGGGCCTTGGCGGTCTTCTGAAACGCAAATGCAGTGCGACGCGCAGGGCATTGGTTAGTAACGACGCAACGGGCATAGAACGAGAACTGACCTTGTGATCCTCCTTGAGTGTTCGTTTTATGATGGACGAGGGCGGCAAACGAAGGAAAACGAGCGCCGCGTAGGTTGCCGTCAGGAATCGTACAGTTACACGTGTAAATGCATGCCTCGGGCCCCAAAGTGTTGCCGAATTCGTCCATAATTGCTGTGTTGCCTTGCTGCCATATTTTGCGTAGTGCAGAACGTCGGCGTTAAGAAATAGATGCGAAGCATTTTCATCGTGAACAAAATTGCGAATATCCTTTCCCCATATGTCACCCCATTCCTCATAGTCTGTTAGGAGCTGCATTGTGTAAACGTGAACCGAGTCGCGAACGGGTTGGCGGCCTCGGTCCGGCGGCCCTCGTCCAAGGTCGGGGAGCTCTCGAATCCTAGTTGACCGAACAAGAGCGCGATGACCTGGAAGTGGTCCTGAGGCCACCTGGCGATTTCTTGATGCCACCTGAGCCGCTGGACCAGGAGCCCCACGGAAGTCGGAACAATGCCCATCCACTTCCAGACCTGCCGAGAGGTCCACACCTTGGGGTGGTCTCCTGGTCTCCTGTTCGGTCACACATGGCCCCCGCCGCGATGCACCTTATCTTCCCCAGCAGCGCAACGTCCAACTGGGCCTCTTGAGTTTCCGCGAGCAGGTGCGGGCGGAGTGAGGCCAGCCATGGGGCGCGCCCTGCACCACAGATATGAATGCCAATCCCTTCACCTTAAAAGGCGCCCCAGAGGTCCACAGGTATTTGTATGAGAGCCATCCCGTGTTGGCCGCCTGTTTACTAATTAGCAATTGGTGAGAGAAAGCTCTACTGGGTAAAAAACTGCGGCCCTAGGTAACGCGTGTGCGGGGCTACTCTGGCCCCTCCAACCTCGGCCGTATAAAACTGGCGGTTGGCGTTGTAGCCACAAAGGTGGGGGGCCAGCACTTGTTTACTCGTGTTTTGCCGTTCGCCAAAAAGATCCAGGGCTTTGCCTAGTGCGCGTTGCGAGGCTTGTGTCGCCAGCGCCGCCTCTGCGAGGGAACCCTCGCGAGGCAGTAGGACATGCGCAAGATCATCCACATACTTGAAGAGATCAGCCTGCACCTCCTGGGAGAAGATGGAGCAAGTGACAACGAGGGGGGGAACGGAACGTTGCTCCATCCATTCTCTCAGGGGTATGGCAAAGTCCTGGCGAAACTCATCAGGGGCGCAGGGGTCCCCCATGAGCGCACCACTCTTTAAATGCAGCGTAGTAGGGCGATCCACCCCGTCGAGGTGCAGAATGTGCGTGGTGCGCCTGTCCTTGAGAAGCTCCACATCAGTCCAGGGGGGGACGTCGAGCAAACTCCTATCCATGCGTGCATACTCGCAGCAACCGAAAGCTGTCTTCATGTCATCAAAAACTGCAATGCGCCATGCACGCGCGCGGCGCAGCCGCTCCGACAGCACGTGCGCACCCACTATGGCGTTCTCACGCCTGTGATGGGGGATGCACCCGTGGTCGAAATCAGCCGCCGCGCCATGAGACACTGAATTGTAAATTCCTCGCGCGTCCGCTCTGAAAAAGGGGCAGAGGCCGTGAAGAAACCGAGTGCCGCCATCAGGTTTGGGAGTCTGCCAACCAATGGAGAACCCCGCGCACGTCGGACCCCCCCCCCGCCACACGCCACGACGTGGCGAGACTTTCCAAACCTGTGGTGGTGGCATCCACCTCAGGGAGCTCAGGGGCGGCCCCGAGCCCGAAGGGGATGGGGCGTGGCTTGATATAGTACATGGGCCTGAGAATCATGAACCATATTTCTCCAGGCAACGACCAGGCAGGCACGGCTCTGCGACGCGAAGCTTGTCGGAGCACCCACGCAGCTCTACGAAGGTCTTGCAAACCCATCACCCCCGCCGAGTCCCGCTCCCCCATCCCTTGCGGCGCCAGGACAGACCTGGCCTGTGAAAAAGCTATCTAGGCAGACAGGCTGAGCGTCGAGTCCTCCTTGGCCCCCAGGGCGCCCGAGGGCGGTCGCGAGTTCATCGGCCGATGCAACGTGTCTGCGCACCGCCGAGTAGGGTCTACGTTTGGGACCCATGCCTGTACCTGCCAGTCGGCGAGAAAAATACTGGACGCTAGCTAAATCACGTTTGCGCCAAGCCCCGTGAAGGCCTTCTGTCCAAGACTTGCGCGCGGCACGGGTCCATCTGCGCACCTCCCACCTGATGCGGTTAGTGTGCTCCCGAATCTGAGCACCATGGTGGGCGCGCGGTTCCGAGCGCAGGCGGAGGACAGCACGCGCCCGCAGGAGCTGCCGTACCTTCTGCCTATGCAAAACAAGCTCAGAGCCTGGCGCGCGACGGGCCCGCCCGAAGTGCTTGCGCGCGATGGGCTGGGCAACGTCCAGCAGCACCTGGTAGCCCGCGTCGACCATGCCGTGCTCGAAGTAGCCCAGGAAGCTGGGGGCAGCGGCTGCAAAGGCACCGTTGACCTCCCGCGGGAAGTCCTCTCGCAAGCCAGGCGTCTGCAGGGCGGTCTCGATGGCGTCGAAGTGCCAGGCCGTGGTGGTGGTCTGCACCTGCAGACTCGGGATGCCGACGTCCAGCTCCAGCAGCACAGGGGAGTGGTCCCGCAGGGTGCCTCGCGCTGGGGACAGCTGCAGGGCGCGGGCCGCCTTGGTCATGGTCATCAATCGTTCGACCCTTGGCAGCGCACCCGCGGGGGCCAGAACGTGATCTATCCACGACGAAGCAACCTCCCCGTTGCACGTGGGCGCAATCTTGTAAAATGTGGTCGCACAGGCCATATGGTGTCGGTGCAGCAGCTCTCGCAATGCCCTGGCGGCGTAGCCCATGCACTGCTGCACTGGCTGGCGGTCTCGTCCGCCGCGAACGAGTCATTCAAGTCAGTGAAGAGCACGGGCGTCGTGCGATGCGGGGCCGCGTCCAGCTGCGAGCCGATCCACTCCGAGAGGACGTCCACCGCCCGCCTCCAGGTGGCCTGCCCAGGCCTGGGCCCAGGAGGCGGGAAGTACACAGCAAGAACGGTAAGGTCTAGCGTGCCCGCGATGATGCGGAGCGCTCCCGCTCTGTCAGCCGCCGACACTGGGCCTGGTGTTACTCGGTGTACTCTGGATCCCATGTCGCGCCTCCTGACACCGATGGTAACTCCCGCAGCTCTGTTCGTGAAGGGGCCGCGTCCATGTCCAAAATGGTAGTAGTCATGCCCTCCGACTTGGCGCTGTACACGAACTGGTTCGGTGTGAATGGTCCTGAGGCTCGTGCCGAGTAAGATCTGTACTGGGTAATTGCGTGCATATGTGGCGATCTCCTCCAACCGCCTCGCCTGGACCAAGCTGCAAACATTGTAGCCGAAAAATCTACATCGCATGTCCTCTGTGGGGTCGGTGGTGGGCGTGGTGCTGAGCCCCCCCCCCCGAATGGAAATGTGTCTGTGCGTTGCCAGAATCGGGGCCTCCCGCGCTGGGCCCTCTGGGGATTGGCTCGACACAGGAAGGGGCTGGAGGAGGAGGGGTAGGAGGAGGAAAGAAGGAGGAAACAACTAGTTAAAGTCGTCGTAGTCGTCGGCGTATCTCTCGGCTATGTCTTCCACATGAGTTCGTCGACACTCAGATATTGAAAAGGACAATGCCTTTTACCGAGGCATGCCATCACTATGAGATGCACATATGGGGGTCTCCGCGTCGAGTAATTACCCCCGAGCCGCGAGAGAGGCAAGCAGAAACTTCCGAGGGCCGCCCGGATTTCTTGGGTCGGCGCTGGACCCCCTTTGCAGTGCCCCTGGCGCCTCTCCCAGCGCGCTCAGCACGCCCGTGAGAGCATGTTGCGACGCACGAGTTTGGTGCCAATAAAAGCAATGATCTGCACATCGATTGGATCCGCCAATATACCGGCCTCGACCAGTGAATCACCTTGTGGACATCCCTCGTTCCATGATCACCGCGGGCCCACGAACTCCTCGAGGACGTGCGACGGTTTTCGTTTTCATATTTCTTGTTCCCATATCCTGATGATGGGGTTCGCGTTATTACTTAGACTGCGCGGAGCACAGGAAGGAAGGACGAAGGAAGGAAGGGACGCACCTCCCTCCCTCAGGTCATCATTAGTTCCCTGACTCACTCACATGTAGACCCACTCGTATTCAGACTCACTCATACTCAGATGCACTCGACCTGATATTAATGATGCTTGGGTTTCTCATGCTCGGGATCACTCATATACAGACTCACTCGCACTTCGCGTCGCTTCTCATTTTCAAGGTTAATCAGACTCAGGTCGCTCGCATGTACGCACTCACACTCACACTCTTTCAGACTCGTACCCAGACTCACTCGCACCAATATTCACTCACAACAAGACTCACTCATACTCTGCCTCGCTCTTCCTCACTCAGGCTCAGCCACACCACTTCCGCGCTCAGACACAAACGCACGTTGTGATGATGTCTCAGGCGAGGAGCTGGTTTCAGCAATCCCAAGGGGGGACGCCAGGGGCTATCTCACGGGCCCGTTCGCGCCCAGATTGAAGGGATGTCTCAGGCGGTTTGCAGGTGTCGGTGCTCAGTATCCTTCTCGTTCGGAGCAGTTTCCGAGGATGTCTCTGGCGAGGCGCTGGATTCAGCCATCCCAAGGGGTGGGCCGCCAGGGGGTATCTCACGGGCCCGTTCGCGCCCAGATTGGGGGAATGTCTTAGGCGGTTTGCCTGTTTGGGTGCTCAGTATCCTTCTCGTTCGCAGCAGTTTCCGAGGATGTCTCATGCGAGGCGCTGGATTCAGCCATCCCAAGGGGTGGGCCGCCAGGGGGTATCTCACGGGCCCGTTCGCGCCCAGATTGGGGAGATGTCTCAGGCGGTTTGCCCGTTTGGGTGCTCAGCGTCCTTCTCGTTCGGAGCAGTTTCCGAGGATGTCTCAGGCGAGGCGCTGGTTTCAGCACTCCCGGGGGGGCCGCCAGGGGGTATCTCACGGGCCCGTTCGCGCCCAGATTGGGGAGATGTCTCAGGCGGTTTGCCTGTTTGGGTGCTCAACGTCCTTCTCTTTCGGAACAGTTTCCGAGGATGTCTCTGGCGAGGTGCTGGTTTCAGCACTCCCGGGGGGGGGCCCGCCAGTGGGTATCTCACGGGCCCGTTCGCGCCCAGATAGGGGGGATGTCTCAGGCGGTTTGCCTGTTTGGGTACTCAACGTCCTTCTCTTTCGGAGCAGCTTCCGATGATGTCTCAGGCGAGGCGCTGGTTTCAGCACTCCCGGGGGGGGCCCGCCAGTGGGTATCTCACGGGCCCGTTCGCGCCCAGATTGGGGAGATGTCTCAGGCGGTTTGCCTGTTTGGGTACTCAACGTCCTTCTCTTTCGGAGCAGCTTCCGATGATGTCTCAGGCGAGGCGCTGGTTTCAGCACCCCAAAGGGGGGGGGGCGCCAGGGGGTATCCCACGGACCCGTTCGCGCCAAGATTGGGGGGATGTCTCAGGCGGATTCTCCGTTTGGGTGCTCAACATCGCCAGTGGGTATCTCACGGGCCCGTTCGCGCCCAGATTGGAGGATGTCTCAGGCGGTTTGCCTGTTTCGGTGCTCACCAGACTTCTCTTTCGGAGCAGTTTCGGAGGAAATCCCAGGCGAGGTGCTGGTTGCAGCACTCCCAAGGGGGTCGCCAGGGGGTATCTCACGGGCCTGTTCGCGCCCAGATTGGGGGAATGTCTTAGTCGGTTCGCTTGTTTGGGTGCTCAGCGTCCTTCAGTTTTCGGCTCCCTGATAGGTGTTCAGAGGAAAAGAAGGAGAACAAAGGAGGAGGACCATGAGGAGGAGGAGGAGGAGGAAGAGGAGGAGGAAAGAGGGATGAAGCAACTAGTCCAAGTCGTCGTAGTCGTCGGCATCTCTCTCTCGGCTTCGTCTTCCACGTGAGTTCGTTGACGCTCTGATGCTGAAAAGGGCAATGCCTTCTACCGAGGCATGCCATCACTATGAGATGCACATCTGTGGATCTCCGCGTCGAGTAATTACTCCGAGCCAGGGGCTTCTCCCGCGCCTTCTCCTCCGCGGGGGTCGGCGATCGAGGATCGGCGGCCCCAGGATCGGCGATCGAGGATCGGAGACCGCCTCCCCCTCCTGCTCCTCCTGCTCTTGTTCTCGGGCTGACGGGGCGTGGAGGGCGATCTTCGACTGGCTGCGCGCCACGGCCCCCAGGAGCAGGAGGAGGAGGAGGAGGACCAGTCTACACCCAAGAGTCACCAACGATGTTGGAATAAACCCTCCCTCCAAGCTTCCTCTTCATAGGCCCCTACAACGGTTCATTTCCATTGAAGGAACTGCCCCTTTGGAAGACAACCGTTTGGATACCCTGAAGCATGCCAAAATATGGTTCTCGGGATTCCAGCGCCACGGATTTACTTGACTGTTGCGTTTTGACAATCCTGAATCGTGCCAGAACATCATTCCTGGGACTTCAACACAGCGAATCAACATAATTGTTGCACCGGCAGAATCCCGAATCCTTCAAAACACTATTTCTGACACGTTGATGATGGGGATCCGTGAAACTCTTGAGAATTGTTTGAACGAATGTGCGCCGCGCTCAGGCGAGAGCCGCATTTTGAAAATGAACCGCCCTCAATCCGTGAAACTCTTGCAACTGTTTAGCACGAATGTGCGCCGCGCTAAGGCGAGAGCCACATGTTGAAAACCACCCGCCCTCAATCCGTGAAGCTCTTGCAAATTTTTCAAACGAATGTTCGCCGCGTCTAGGCGAGAGAGCCACATGTTGAAAACCACCCGCCCTCAATCCGTGAATCTCTTGCAGTTCTTTAAAACGAATGTGCGCAACGCTAAGGCGAGAGCCACATTTTGAAAACGACCCACCCTCCATCTGTGAAGCTGTTGCCAAGTTTCCAGCTTCAGATTCATAAATGGTGAGAACGTCTCAGGCGAAACGCCCGGCACGCGCGACAGGTAGAAGGTTATTAAAAAAACAAAGGGAAAGGAATGGATGAGGAGGAGGAGGAGGAGGACGACGAGGACGAGGACAAGGAAGAGGACAAGGAGAATGAGGAAGAAGTGACATGTGCGAGGGGTGTGCCGAAACGGGCGCGGGCGGTGCCATGCGGGCGCTGCCACTGAGGCCTTCGGTGGAGCTCCCTATTGGGCCACGAAGCGCTTTACTGAATGCGCCATCCCTCCAGAACTTCCAGAGCTGCTGTGCCGACCATATCCACGATTCTCCATTTCCGTGACCTTTCAGTCCTCGTATACCCAGTCTTCTCTTCATGGCTCGCAGCATTACCGTGTCACACTGTTTGCAGTAGATAGCATCTGGTCTTCGACCTTCCGTACCCGACAGGCGTAGGCACAATCAATGTTTTGTGCACATCTTCCGAATATGATTCGTCGCATAATGCACCAGGAAGTTCGAGATCCAACCTAGTCCTGCTCGGCCCGCCTGTAGCCTCTTGTTTTTGTTCCACCTGCAGGGGTCCCGAACTCGTCAACCAACCTCCCAGGATCCTCAAGAAACGCCCTCTCTGTCCAGGATGCTCCAGAGTGCCACCGTGTATACTTCAGCTGTTTTGTGCTCCCCTTTCCGGCGAGTCGTGCTAGTGCAGCCCGCTTGCCCTCGTTGATGGCAACCCCGATCGCCTCCAGGTGGGCAGCCAGGGAGGAGGAGGAGGAGGAGGAGGAGGAGGAGGGGGATGAATTGGAGGAGGAGGAGCAGGAGGAGGAGGAGCAGGAGGAGAAGGAGGAGGAGGAGTTGAAGGCGTATGACGAGGAGCACGATGAGGACGATTCGGATGATGCTGATGAATGATGCTGATGATGATGATGCTGATGATGATGATGATGATGGTGATGACGATGATGATTATGATGCTGATGATGCTGCTGATGATGCTGATGCTGATGATGATGCTGAAGCTGATGACGATGACGATGCTGCTGCTGATGATGATATGATGATGATGAGGCTTCTGCTGCTGATGATGATGCTGATGATGACGAAGCTGCAGGTGATGGTGATGGTGGTGATGGTGATGATGATGATGATGATGATGATGATGATGATGATGATGCTGCTGCTGATGATGATGATGATACTGATGATGATGATGATGCTGATGATGATGATGATGCTGATGATGCTGAAGCTGATGACGATGATGATGATGCTGATGATGAGGAGGAGGAGGATGATGAGGATGATGACGATGACGATGACGATGATGATGATTATGATGCTGATGATGATGATGATGATGACCATGATGATGATGATGATGATGATGATGATGATGATGATGATGATGATGATGATGATGATGATGATGATGATGATGATGATGATGATGATGATGATGATGATGATGATGCTGATGCTGATGCTGATGCTGATGCGATGCTGATGCTGATGCTGATGCTGATGCTGGTGATGATGAGGAGGAGGAAGAGCAGGAGGAGGAGGATAGGAGGAGGAGGAGGAGGAGGAGGAGGAGGAGGAGGAGGAGGAGGAGGGAGGAGCGAGAAGGAGAGGGAGGATGAGGGAGGAGGGTGGAGGGAGGAGGGATGAGGGATGAGGAGGAGTGTGGAGGGATGGTGGATGAGGAGGAGTGAGGAGGAGGCGGAGGAGGAAGAGGAGGAGGAGGAGGAGGAGGAGGAGGAGGAGGAGGAGGAGGGAGGAGGAGGAGGAGGGAGGAGGAGGAGGAGGAGGAGCAGGAGGAGGAGAAGGAGGACGAGGAAAAGGATGAGAAGGAGGAGGAGGAGCAGGAGGAGGAGGACGAGCAGGACGATGAGGAGGAGGAGGAGGACCCGCGTAAACCCAAGAGTCATTAGCGATGTTGGAATAATCCCTCCCTTCAAACTCCCTCTTCAAAGGCCCATACAACGGTTCATTTCCACTCGGGGAAGTGCCTCGTTGGAAGACAACCGTTTGAAGAGCTTGAAGCGTGCCAGAAGATTATTCTCGGGACTCCATCGCCACGGATCAACCTAATTGTTGTGTCTTGACGATGCTGAATCGTGCAGGAACGCCATTCTTGGGATTTCGACACCGCGAATCAGAGTAATGGTTGCACCCTGATAATCCTGAACCAGTCTAAAACACCGTTTTTGGTACGCGGACCATGGGAATCCGTAGAACTCTTGTAATCGTCAAGAAGGAAAGTGCGTGGCGCTGAGGCAAGAGCTACATTTTGAAAAGGAACCGTCTCAACCCGTGACACTCTTTGTAAAGCCATACCACGAATGTGCGCGGCGCTAAAGCGAGAGCCACATTTTGAACACGGCCCGCCTTCAATCCGCGAAGCTCTTGCACATTTCGCAACCGAATGTGCGCGGCGCTAAGTCGAGAGCCACATGCTGGACACGACCTGCACTCAATCCGTGAAGCTCCTGCAAGTTTTTACAACGAATGTGCGCGGCGCTACGGCGAGAGCCACGTTTTGAAAATGACCCGCCCTCAATCCGTGAAACTGTTGCAAGTTTTAAAAATAATGTGCGCGGCGCTACGGCGAGAGCCACATGTTGAAAACGGCCCGCCCTCCATTTGTGAAGCTGTTGTCAATGTTTACGCTGTAGGGTCATACATGGTGAGGAAGTCTCAGGCGAAACGCCATGCCCGCCCTTTCGACCAGCTTCGAGGTGCGACAGGGAGAAGTTACTAATAAGGAAAAGTAGCGGAGGAAGGGAGGAGAAGGAGGAGGAGGAGGAGGAGGAGGACAACGACGACGGGCCCGCGCACGAGAGACGACCTGACTGAGGCTATGACAAGCCGGGGGAGCCGCACAGGACTGTGTTCGTAGCGCACCCTCAGCTGGTGAGCAGGCCACTGGGGGTCAAGAAGCTTGCCTTGTCCAACTCCATCTCCTTCTCCTCGATCCTCGTCCTCCTCCTCCCCAGTCCTCCATCTCTCCTCCAGCGACGGGGCCAAGATCCCCGCCCTCCCCACCTCAAGCTGACAGTGGTGGTGGATTCAAGTGGTGACCGACGCCATCGCAGACGTCCAACGCATTGAACAACTCAGAACGGATGTCTTTCGCAGCTTTCGGCCTCAAGGGGCCCTCGCCTATCCAGGGTTGCTGTCAAGAAGCGGCCCACGACGGAAAAAGGCCTGCCCCTGAGAAACCATCGGGACTTCGGGGACCCCGTATGGGAAAAACTGTGCATCGGATCTCTGGGGACGCTGGTGGCGGATTCGTCTGGTGGCTGACGCCATCGAACCCCTCCGTCCCGGGCACACGCCGGGCGGAGGGGGTTAAATTATTTGCTCCTGATCAGGTAGGCGCAAAAGCACCCGACGCGGAGGGAGGGACGAATGAGCGACATGGTGGAAGGAGGCTCTCATAGCCTGTCCGCCTCCTTCTCCCTTATCCTCGATCCTCCTAGTCCTCCTCCTCCGTAGGCATCTGGCGTCTGTTTCTGGTGTCTGTGTTATTGTGAATTATTATTGTTATTGTTGTTGTTGTAGTGGTTGTTGTTGTTATTGCTATTGTTGTTGCTGTTGTTGTTTGGTTATTGTTATCGTTGTCGTCGTTGGTGATGCTGATGCTGCTGCTGTTGCCGTTGCTGTTGCTGCTGCTGTTGTTGTTGTCGTTGCTGTTGCTGTTGTTGATTCTCAGTTTGAAAGGATGAGAGTTGTTACTCCCCCCTTCGGTGACCATTGCATTTTTCAATTGAAGTGACCCCATTCGGGGCTCACACCTTGTTTTTTTATCGGGGAAAGCTCGGTGCCACCAAGCTGTGTTCTTGGGCCCCGAACTACAACAACGACTGCATCAACAATATCAACAACAGCAAGCAGCAACAACAACACCGGCAGCAACACCAACAACAGCAGTATCCGTCATTTTAAGACTGACCGTTTCTATCTGCTCGTGTGCCACTCAACACGTTAGTATGTCCCAAACCCTCGGTGCCAGCCCTCTTCGTCTTCGATCGTACACCCTTGGGGGGGCATGTCTTCCTCACCTGCCTCGTGCACGGATCGCAGCCCCTGAGACAGGAGAAGGGAGGACGGACGGAAGGGGGAGAGAAGCATGGAGCATAAGAGACATTAGCAGGAGGGGGCTAGGAGTAGAAAGGCTATTTTTGATGCTATTGGCATGCTGCGAACTTGGAGATCAGAGTGAATGTGCGAGCCACTGCACTTTCACACGCGTCCTGTGCATGGTGGTGAGTTCGCGCAGAAAAAGGAGGGGGCTAGGAGTAGAAAACAGGTGGCAGAACCCGACGAGCAGATCGGGGGGGCAGACCCCAGCGGGCGGTTCGGGAAAAGGCAGGCGGCCCAGGAGGGCCAGGTCGAGAAGAAGGCGGGTTTGCGGAAGCGTGCGTCCCGCAGGAAGCGCGGCAGAGTTTCGAGCGATAGCGCGATGCCTAAGTAAAAATCGTGCGAAAGGCAACAGCGAGAGAGTGACTCCTGAGCGTCGAGGGCGCGGCGTCTGAGTAAGTTGCCGGGAGTTCTCGCGCGAGGGCGCGATGCCTGCATATATTGTGAGGAGGTCCCGCGCGAGAGCGCGATCTTGGGAGATCTTGTGAGGAAGTCTCAGGCGGGAGCCGTGGTTGTTGTTGTTGTTGTTGTTGTTGCTGCTGCTGCTGCTGTGGTTGATGTTGATGTTGTTGTTGTTGTTGCTGCTGTTGTTGTTGTTGTTGTTGTCGTCGTTGAACTCTCATTCTTGAAGAATAATTATTGTTGATCCCCCCCCACCGGTGCACATTGATTTTTTTCGATTGAAGTGCCACCCCCGGGGCTCGCACCTTGTTTTTTCTAAAGGAAAGTCTTCCTGCTCAAACTGTGCCCCTGCCCCCCGGGCTACAACAACAACGGCTCCCGCCTGAGACTTCCTCGATTTTTACTCAGGACCCCCGCTCCCGCCTGAGACTTCCGCGCAATTTACTCAGGAAAGGCGCTCCCGTCTGAGACTTCCTCGCAATGTAATCAAGACCCCCGCTCCCGCCTGAGACTTCCGTGCAATTTACATGGGAACGGCGCTCCCGCCTGAGACTTCTTCGAATTTTACTCAGGACCCCCGCTCCTGTCTGACATTTCCGCGCAATTGACTCAGGAACGGCGCTCCCGCCTGAGACTTCCTCGCAATTTAGTGAGGACCCCCGCTCCCGCCTGAGACTTCCGTGCAATTTGCTCAGGAACGGCGCTCCCGCTTGAGACTTCCTCGCAACTTAGTCAGGGCCCCCGCTTCCGCCTCGAGATTTCCTCACAATGTACTCAGGACTGCGCTCTCGCGTGCGACGTCCTCACAAATTATTCTGGAATTGCGTTTCGGCGCTCAGGAACCACGCACGCGCCAAGGACGCCTTCACAACGTGGTATCTTCCCTCTTCCTTCGTCCTTCCCCCTCCCCTTCCTCCCACTCTCCCTCGTTCTTCCCCTCCTCCTCTTGCAGGGCCCGCGCCAATTCCAATGGCGGGCAGAGAGATGTACGCCCCCGAAGGATTGTCCGCCCGTTCCGGTTTGCCCGTACGTCTAAGCCCGCCGGCCCCAGCAAAGAGAAATAATCCCCCCGAAAGGGGTGTGATCGAAGACGAAGAGGGCGGGTATCGAGGGTGTAGGGTATACGTGTTGAATGACTCGCGGGCAAGTAAGAGCGTACAGCCTTAAAATGGTTGTTGTTGTTGTTGTTGTTGTTGTTGTTGTTGTTGTTGTTGTTGTTGTTGTTGTTGTTGTTGTTGTTGTTGTTGTTGTTTGTTGTTGTTGCTGCATATCGGGAGCCAGGGGCACAGTTTGGTGACCTCCATGTTTCCCTTCTAAAAAAAAGGTTCGAGCGCCAGGAGGGGCATTTTTCCCCAATCAGTGCTTGCACTGAAGGGGTCGTAGCGGAGATTGAAGGATTTGGCGAAAGTTCCTGGCCGATTTCGGTGTGCGGTCTGGTTCCCGGGTTCCCTATTTTGGTTCCGAGGTTCCCGGTTCCGGGTTTTGGGCCGATTTCGGTGGGCGGTGGGGTTCCCGGGTTCCCGGGTTCTTGGCAGATTTTCTTATCGATCGGTTTTCTATCGATCTCATTTCCCGCTTCTCTATCGATCGCACCATCGATCTCACACTCGATCTCATCATCGATCTCACAAGCGATCACTTTACAGATCGCACGAGGGATCTCGCGATCGACCTTACTATCGGTCTCATTGAATTGACTTCGCTTTCAGTCTCACGATCGACCTTGCAATCATCTTCATTATCGATTCACTGTCGATCTCGTAATCGACCTCAATATCCATATTCCCCAATCAGTGCTTGCACTGAAGGGGTCCTAGCGGAGGTTGAAGGATTTGGTGAAAGTTTTCCGCCGATTTTGGTCGCACGCTGGGTTCCCGGGTTCCCCGTTCCGGGTTCCCGGTTCCCGTTTCCGGGTTCCTGGTTGATGTCGGTGGGCGGCGAGGTTCTCAGGTTCCCGGGTTCCTGGTTGATTTTCTTATCGATCGGTCTCACCATCGCTCTCATTCCCCACCTTTCTATCGATCTCACTATTGACCTCACAAGCGATCTCACCAGAGATCGCACGAGCGATCTCGCGATCGATTTTCCTATCGATCTCATTGAATCGATCTCACTGTCGGTCTCACGATCGACCTTGCAATCGTCCTCTATCGATTTCACTTTCGATCTCATTATCGATCTCACAACCGATCTCAAGATCCATTTGATTCATTTTCAAATCATCCACTGATGGGGTTTTCTCAGGTGTAATGAATTCCCCAATCAGTGCTTGCACTGAAGGGGTCCCAGCGGAGATTCCACAATCAGTGCTTGAACTGAAGGGGTCATATCGGAGATTGAAGGACTTGGCGAATGTTCCGGGCCGATTTCGGCATGCGGCCGGGTTTCTGGGTTCCTGGTTTCGGATTCCTGGGTTCCCGGTTCCAGGTCCCGGTTTTTGGTTTGCGGGCCGATTTCGGTGGGTGGCAGGGTTCCAGGGTTCCTGGGGTTTTGCTTCTGATCTATCCGTCTCAACGGTTTCATTACCACCTCTCCATCAATCTTACCATCGATCTCACAAGCGATCTCACTATTCCCCAATGAGTGCTTGCACTGAAGGGGTCCTAGCGGAGATTGAAAGATTTGGCGAAAGTTCCTGGCTGATTTCGGTAGGCGGCCGGATTCCCGGGTTCCTGGGTTCCTGGGTTCCCGGTTGCTGGTTCCAGGCCGATTTCGGTGGGCGTTGGGGTTCCTGGGTTCCCGGGTTCTTGGTCGATCTTCATATCGATCGGTCTCACCATCGATCTCATTACCAACCTCTCTATCGATCTCACCATCGATCTCACTATCGCTCTCACTATTGATCTCACACGCGATCTCACTAGAGATCGCACGAGCGATCTCGCGATCGATTTTCCTATCGATCTCATTGAATCGATCTCATTGTCGGTCTCACGATCGACCTTACAATCGTCCTCTATCGATTCCACTTTCGATCTCATTATCGATCTCACAACCGATCTCAAGATCCATATGATTCATTTTCAAACCATCCACTGATGGGGTTTTCTCAGGTGTAATGAATTCCCCAATCAGTGCTTGCACTGAAGGGGTCCCAGCGGAGATTCCACAATCAGTGCTTGAACTGAAGGGGTCATATCGGAGATTGAAGGACTTGGCGAATGTCCCGGGCCGATTTCGGCATGCGGCCGGGTTTCTGGGTTCCCGGTTTCGGGTTCCTGGGTTCCCGGTTCCAGGTCCCGGTTTCCGGTTTCCGGGCCGATTTCGGCGGGTGGCAGGGTTCCAGGGTTCCTGGGGTCTTGCTTCTGATCTATCGGTCTCAACGATTTCATTGCCACCTCTCCATCGATCGCACCATCGATCTCACAAGCGATCTCACTCTTCCCCAATGAGTGCTTGCACTGAAGGGGTCCTAGCGGAGATTGAAAGATTTGGCGAAAGTTCCTGGCCGATTTCGGTAGGCGGCCGGATTCCCGGGTTCCTGGGTTCCCGGGTTCCCGGTTGCTGGTTCCAGGCCGATTTCGGTGGGCGTTGGGGTTCCTGGGTTCCCGGGTTCTTGGTCGATCTTCATATCGATCGGTCTCACCATCGATCTCATTACCCACCTCTCTATCGATCTCGCCATCGATCTCACAATCGATCTCATCATCGATCTCACAACCGATCTCATTGTAGATCACGCGAGAGATCTTGCGATCGAGATCACTATTGATCTCATTGAATCGGCTTCATTCTCGGTGTCACCATCGACCTTGCAATCGTCTTCACTGTCGATCCCACTATCGATCTCACTATCGATCGCATTGTCGCTCTCAATATCCATATTACTAATTCCCAAATCAGTGCTTGCACTGAAGGGGTCCTAGCAGAGATTCCCTAATCAGTGCTTGCATTGATGGTGTCCTAGCGGGGATTGCAGGATTTGGCGAAAATTCTGGGCCGATTTCAGTGAGCGGTGGGGTTCCCAGGTTCCCAGTTCCGGGTTCTCAGGTTCCCGGTTGCTGGTTCTGGCCCGATTTTGGTGCGGGGTTCCCGGGTTCCCCGGTCCTGGTCGATCTTCTTATCGATCGATCTCGTTATCACAATCGATGTCATTATGGATCTCACAGTCGGTGTCATAATAGATCGCACGAGAGATCCCGCGATCGATCTCACTATCTATCCCACTGAATCGATTTCATTCTCGGTCTCGCGATTGACCTTAAGATTGTCCCCACTATCGATTCTATTATCGATCTCACAGTCGATCTCACAATCGATTTCAATATCCGCACTACTAAGTCCCCAATCAGTGTTTGCACTAAAGGGGTCCTAGCGGAGATTGAAAGATTTTGGGGAAGCTCCGGGCTGATTTCTGTTGGCCGCTGGGTTCCCGGGTTCCCCTTTCCAGGTTCCGGGTTCCCAATTGATGGCTCTGGGTCGATTTCGGTGGGCGGCTTTTTTGTTTGTTTGGTGTTTTTTGTTTTATCAAGCTGTCTCACCATCGATCACATCACCCATCGCCCTATCAATCTCACCATCGACCTCACAACCGATGTCATTTTCGACCTCACAGTCGCTGTCACTATAGATTGTACGAGCGACCTCACGATCGATCTCACTTCGACTGGGCACCCCGACTTCGGTTTGCGATTTCGCCCACCTCGCCGCCGAGATGGCCGAGGTAAGGAAGGCGGTGGACCACGCGCAGTTACGACTCAGTCAGATGTCCCACAAAAGGGACGCTGAAGAGGCACGGGCAGAGGCACGAATGACGCGTTTGGATCTAGAGCGGGAAGCACGCAACCGACGGTTCCAGGACTTAGAGCATCGGCTGGACCGGCATTCCCAGCGAATCTATAACACCGACGACGAGGTACGTGGTCTCCGACAGAGCGTCGAGAAGTTGCAGAGCGATCTCACGACCATCGAAACTACCATGACGGCTCACGCTAGCGACGCCAAGATCCGTTTCCCTTCGCAACCTCCAGACCCCGCTATTTACAGTGCCCCAAGCCCCGCTGATGGGAACATCCGCGCAGGACAACAGCGGCGTACGTCACAAGGAGCTGCCTCAGCAGCAGCCTCAACACAGACACGACACGCATCCCTACATTTGAGGACCGTCAAGACAGCGGCGACGTTGATATTGTCGATTGCAAGCTCGCCGCTGGACTTTCTGCTGTTCTTACCGCTGAACTTCGTTACCGCAGGAAGAACCTCAAGGCTCAAGACCACAAAGCCAGCCGCATGTTGAAAGGAAAAAAGATGTCATACTACAGTCCCGCAAGGTCACGGAAGTCGACGGCACCATGCACGACTTCGAGCGTCTCCACTTCATCTGCGTGATCCACCGGACACGAACATATTCTATTCATTGTTCCGAGGACAGATCCGCAGACGTTCATGGATGAAGCCAGGCATGCACGACTCGAATCACTGTTCCGGGCGCAGATCCGCACGCATCCATGGATGCAGCAAGACATGCACAACTACAACGAGATGAATACTGGCGCACCCAATCGCGCGTGCGATTGGCTTTGAGATCGCGTTCTGGCCATCGTCGACATGCGCCGACTCGTGCGTGACCGACGCAATCTCAAGAATGAGGCGACTCGACGCGATCTGGCCGCGTCGTTGCAAGAATGGCGAGCGGCGCCAACTACTGCACGCCGATTCTGGCAACCGTTCTACGACGAGCCCTCCCAGGCGCGCGTCGCAGGCCGGCAGAGGTGCCCGCGAGAGACGACCTTCCACGGGGCGAGGCACAAAACGGTCCCCAGAGATGGAGGCGCCAACAACTTCTGTTTCTCTCTCGCAAGCGTCGCCAAATGCAGCTTCTTTGCCGACCCTGGCAAACGTTGTGCGATGGGCAGTGGCTGCCGCTGCGCCGACATTGCGTCTGAGAGCCCCCGAGAGGAGCCCCAGCCGCGCCTGCCGTCAGGACAGCCGCGACAGGACGCCCTCCCCCGGACGTGCGAGGGGCAATCGATGCGCGGGGGGCGCCAGGGCTCGCGGGGTCCGGGGCGTTCGCGCTGGCCACGCCGCGGATTGCCATCTCCAGAGCGCAGAGGGCGACGGGGCTCGCGCAGCCCGGGGGGCCGCGAGCGGCCCCCGCAACGGCCCCGCTCTCCTCCGCGGGGCGGCAGCCGCGGACGCAGTTGAGGACGTTTACCTACGGGGGGCGACAGAGGCGGCGGCAGATCTGCCCCCCGCGGGTCCGGAAGGCCACCGTCGACGCGCCGCAGAAACCACTCGCCTGCAGCGTCGCGTCGTGGCCAGCGACGAGACCGAACGCGCGTGATTCGTGAGGGGACCTTGGTGGCGGCATCAACGTGCGCCACCGCGCAACCGCGACGTCGCCTACTTCAACCTCGACAGCATCGAAGTCGCCACCCCCCTGTGCCCGAACGGCAACTGGCCAAATGGCGCGGTGACGCTTACGCGGGTGACCCCGCTGATGTGCCCGACCCGCGGTCGGGCTGGTGGCTGCAGGATTGCGCCGACGCGCTCCATGCCTACCAGCTCGAAGCGTAGCAATGGCGCGATCACCTTACCACCCCAACCAGATTTACCACGGCGCCCGCCCTACCATCCCGCGTCGGCCCAGCGTCGGCGGCGACGCCCGCGACCGAGTCTACCGCGCCGACGCGGTCAATGGCAGCTTTGTCACGGCCGTGCATCTTGGACAGTGGCTCTGCCCACAACATCCCGGACGTGGCCGACCTCGCGCGGCGCGAAGCCACCGACGTGCACGCATGGCGCGAACGTATTGGACACCGCCTATGGTGACAGAGCTGTCAACGAGCACATCCAATTGCAGCTCCCGCACATTGGGCTATCCAGCTCCGCTCTCGCGATGGGCGATGTTCCTTCGGCGCTACCATTGGGCCAACTGATGCAAGGAGACGGGTTCCGACCGCAGAGGGATCCACAATTGGGTTGCTTTTTGCAGAGCCCGCGGGGCCAGTGGCATCGGGGCGCCGTGCGCGTGCGCATCCCAGAGCTCGATTTCAACGATATCGAACGGATGCCTCCGCCAACGTGGTTCGCCGCGTCGCAGGCGCCAGGGCGCCTGCGACGCTTTCGGTCAAGTGGGCGCGCAGATCAGCGCCCATGCATGTGCTGGTGCTGCAAGAACTCTGAGGATCCCCCGCCACCGGCACCAGCTGGCGTTCAACCGCATCCACATCCGGATCATTGCCCGCGGCGGCGAGTTCGCGTTTCATCTTGTGGATCTTTCATATCGCAGCGCGAATGTACGTCGCGTGCGTGCTGTGGTACTTTTCAGGCAGATCCCTGTGGCCCTGTGAATGGTGAGTTTGCGCCGGTGGGCGCGCCCGCGTCTGCGCCGACAACGAGTGACGCGGCGCTGCCGGGCCGACCGCGGCCGCCCATCGACCCTGCGCGCTATGTCACCCACGGTCCAAAACGCCCTGACTGCGAAGTGCGCTCGCACCCTGGCGCAGAACGCGCCATGCAGACGCGAGCGCATGCCCAACCTACCAACGCAGCCCGCTGGGGAAGACGCATGGTACGAGGCATCTGTGCCCGAGCGTTTCGGCGAGATTCTCACCGCCGACCGCGTTGTCATTGCTGCAGGCGGCGCCGACAAGCATGGTGATAAGTACGCCCTGGTGGGCGCCATCGCGGCTTGCCCAGCAAAGCGCAAGGGCGCCGAGACAACCGAGGCATTCTTCCTGGAGTTCCTCCGGTCTGGCGCGCGCCGACGACTCTGGCGAGCTGCAGAAGGCGCGCCGTCTCCTGGGGCGGCGCCGCGCCGCGAGCGCGCCGCGTCAACCGCGGGCCAACGGAGCGGCAGAACGCGCTGTCAAGCCATTTATCCAGGGCGCCCGCGCGGTGCTCCACAACTCTGGCTTGGGACATGAATGGTGGAGAGAGGCCGCGCATGCCTGGGGCTGCCGCCGCAACTTCACTGCCGAACCTCGTCATGGAGATGCAGCGGCACAGGAGGAGCACGACGAACACCCGTTGCGCGAAGTTCAAGTCGGAGAATCCTTCAGGGGGCGCGTTGTTCCATTTGGTGCGCGCATCTTTAGGGGATTCCAAAATCCTGACATCGAGAAGTCCGTTGCAAAATTTGATGACAACGCGCGTAGGCTTATTCATGGGATGCCGTCTTCATTATGGAAAGCGTTGGTCCGGCGACCGTCTCGTCCTCGACGCGGCCGCGCGTGCCGAACACACTGATGGCGAGCGTTCACGTGCGCCGAGTCAAGATGATCGTTGTCCCAGATTGCAGATACGTCCCCCCGGTCAAGGAATGCATTCTCCGACGCCACAATCCTGGAGCGCATGAGTTGATCGAATTTCAGACGTATCGCCCGCTGGGAGATTCAGCCATGGCAGACCCACTGCTACACTGCCCAGCCATGGCAGACCAAGTGCTATTCAGCCATGGAGAGTCACCCATGGTAGACGACGACCCCAGTATAGTGAAGCTTCCCGAACGAGTCCCGAAGCCTCCGACCCCGGATCGCCGCTTCTCGAGCCAGCCCTCCCGAAGCAACGGGGCCAGCGGCTCCTGCTCCGGGGCCGGACTATTGGGAGCTCCGCGGCGAGGCCATCCCACGGCGCATGCGTGCACCGCGTGCTCAGTTTTTCCGCCCCGCTGACGATGTGGCGGGATTCCTGTCCCGGTTGACAAGATCGACGTCGCCTGCGACTTCGAGGCCGCGTCGGCGTTCGAGGGCGAGAGGTATTTCCGCGACGCTTGGGGCGGCGTGGGCGAGATCGATCGCCGCCTTCTCAGTGCACCTTGGACTGGAACCGTTCGCTTCTACAGGCGGCCCGAGATCACTCCGGAAGGCAGGATGAATGCGCGGGTTTGCCAGGCGCGCGCCCAGGCCGCGTCTCGACCCGACCGCGCGCTGCCGGATTTTTGGAATGCCACGTCAAAGGACACGTCGAAACCTACTTCGCTAAAGACATCTTCCGGGCGCGGGGGGCTCGAGATCGATCTGCTCTTCGCGTCTGCGCTCGGACAGACGCGCTGGCTCGACGCTATCGCGCAGCCGGCGGTGGCGGCCCGGCGTTGCCCGCGACCTCCGCGGCGGCGCCGCCGTCCGAGATGAAATTTGCAAGGGCGTAACCGACGGCGATGTTCTACGCGCCGCCCTTTCCGACTGGCCGCGCGACGTCGCCGCCGCCCCTTCACTGCCGCCCACAGCTGGAGGCCGCTCCCGCGAGGGTCGCCCGCTCAATTGCGCCGATGGACAACGGCGGCTCGGACTTCGGCAGCGCGGGCAACTTGCGCCGTAGTTCCGCGCTGTCGGCGGGCGTCTTCGCGATGCCGCGCGCGCGGGTTTACTGCCGGGAGCGCAGGGGCAGGCTTGATGTGACTCACTAGCAACGCCCATGCCTTGTCGCGCGCAACCTCGCCGAGAAAGAAGTTGCAGCCGAACCGCGCGCGCGAGGGGCTCTTCGCGGAGAATGTGAACGTCTGGAGAAGAAGCAGACTTGGATGGCGCAGACGGTCGCGGAACGCGCAGACGTAGAGGCCGGCGCGCGCAAGACCGGCAGGGCATTTCAGTTTCGCTGACACATTGAAACTCTCTCGCCCGTCAAATGCGCAGAACTACCTTCAGAGCTCCATAAGTTCAGGGGCCGCGTGATGGTTCAAGGTGACAACGTGAAAGGCGAGAGCAGCGCGGCCCCAGTCTTCGCCGACGCCGCCAGTAGTATTTCGCACATTGAGGCCCCCAAGCTGGGTGATGCCACTGCACTTTTGCCCGCCGACAGAGCAGGCATAGCGGCGCCCCCAGCGCCTGCGCTCAGGCTGTGCTCTATACGGCGACGGCCCGATCGACTCTGTCGACGCATGGATCGCCTTGCCCAAGTGGCGTCAGCCCGCGTCTTGGACGAAATGCAGGAACCCAGCTTGCAGTTTGTCGACTACGCTTTGCTCTCTGCGGGCACCCATTAGCGGGTGTATTCTGGGGGTGTCACTATCGCGCATGCTTAGGGTCTGTGGGATTCAGACGCATCGCCGGATGGGAGTGCGCCTGGAGGCGCGACAAGCTGAATCTAATCTTTTCCGTTTACGTCGACGACTTCAAGATGGCGGCTCCCGAGACCAGCCTCGAACCAGGATGGGGTTCGATTCGACGCAGCGGCGTTGAGATCGGCCCACCTACTCCTTGCGACCGCAACTTGGGCTGTGGTCCGGACAATTGGACTGCGACACAAAACGCTGTCGACAACAGCGCGTCTCCGATCGGGCCCATGCTTCCCAATGCGCGACGCCAAACACTGCATTTCTGCAACCGACGTTCGTGGAATTCGACGCGACGTGTTTTATTTTTCTGACCGGGCGGAGAAGGTCACCCGCGCGTCGGCCGCGCCCATCATCGACCAGATCTTCTGCGGCGGTTGGAAAAAACATACGAGCGACACCGCTCGCATTGCATGCGATGATCTTCCGCGCGCCGACGCCCCCGGCATCGAGGACGCGTCCTTCGCTGAGCGGGACTACGCGGACGAAGGGGTCCTCTGCGGCGAGTGCGCTGATGAAAATATTGCACCTTGCGCGTTGCTGCAGGTTTGACCTCGCGCGCCCAGTCTGCGTGCCTGCGCGAGAAACCACCGGGTGTAGCTGCGCGTTTGACAACTGTTTACACCGATTGGCCTGCCATTTACAGTCCACGCGCACGCGCTGCCTCCACGGATGGATTGGCGATGCTCCTGACAAGAGTCCCATCTTGCTTTTCGCTGGCGCTTCCTTCGACTTGCGTCGACAGTTCAAAATCGACTACCGGTGTCCCTGTCGCGCCGGTGGGCCCCGACGCTGTCTTCCCCGGCCCTGCGCGCAAGGAAAAGACTGTGGTCTCGCACTCTTCTACCGAGCGAGTCCGAGATCGTGGCTCCTGACGCAGCCCTGCGTGCCGAAAGTCTCCCATTGCTTTCTTTCTGGGGGGCCGCGGCCATTGGCCGCCCGCGCGCGTGGGGCAGCTTCGCGCCCCTGGCCGCCGCGAAGAAGCGACGCAAGACGCCTCCGCGGGGGGCGCCGCCAACGCGCGTTACATCTCCCGGTTCCAGGACCTCGACGCAAGCCGGACTGTCAACCCCGACTACATCAGCCAACGTCACGTACGAAGATATCGTGCTACATGTCCCTCGTTCTTCTCCGGCATCTGCGCCGCCCCCAGTGGTGCGCCTTATCGTGGCAGAATCCAATCAGGCAGTCATGGCGATCGCGCAGATAGGGCGCGCGCCCGCGCTTTGTCATTTCTAGTGCGCTCATCGCGTCCACCTTGATCGGACTACGGAGTCATGCCGACAGGAAACATTGAGCATTCAAATGCGTTGGAACGAAAGAACAAGCTTCACATATGATGCCAGAACATTTCGAGCCCAATCCGATTCATCTTGGGCAAGATATACCAAAGCGATCGCTCATTTTCCCGTCGGGGCCCCAACGACCGAGAAGACGCTGGAGACCGCTGAGACAGCCAGGTCTGTCACTGCGTTTGCTTGCCCTCGTTCTCCCTCTCTCGGCCCCTCCATCTGCTTGCGTACATATGTTGTTAACAATTTCTCTCGCCATAGAGATTCGACGACTCAGGGCAGCTTGGCCTCGCGCCCCGCGGCCTGCCCAAGTGTGAGAGACGGGGCCAAGGCCCGCCCCGATTGCCCAGCCATGTCTCGCCCCCAGAGCGAGCTTCAGGGCATGCAAATCGTCCAGAGCAACTACGTCAGCGCCGATGGAGACATCCGTGTGGGCCTATCATGCCCCCCCCTATGTGGCGCTCCCTCGCTCGCAGGAGGATGCCCCCGTGAGCTGCCTCCTCCATTCCGACTGGCGCCCCGGCGGCAGCGGCCAGTGCGCGCTGCGTTGGAGCGAGCAGGGCCTCATCACCACCGCCGAGAATGCGCCCGGTGAGGCCGCTGAGCTCGAGTCTGGCAAACGCTCCGCGCCGAATCGTGCTTCGCCCACGTGCGCGCTATGGCTCGCGCTCATGTTCGCTTGGGTTTCATTCGCAGGTTTATGCCTGAAGGGCGCCGCCATGAACGACCTCCTCCAAACGTGCCCAGACTTTCTCTTCTCCATCATTCCTGGGCTCGGTCCAGGGGGCGCCAGGTGCCCTCCGACGGAGGTATGTTATCGGACCGGGCCCAGTATGTGGAGGCTCCTTCGCGCTTCTCGGGGGAAGACAGGCAACGTCCTCATCGTTTAAACGGCGATTCAGACGGTGGAGCGCGACGAGGCCTTCGACGAGAACAATCCCGCGCCGCCGATGCTGCATAAGCGCGGATTGATGTCCGCCAAGTTCACCTCTCATGTGCGCTCAGCGACGGTCAAACAACCATCGCAACCACCTGCCGCTCCGCGAACCTCCGACATGGGGGGCCGTATCGGAAATAATGTCAGGGTGTTGCAGAGGGCTTGCTGCCGCGTGTTCCACTTTGTCTGGCGCCGGCAAGTGCGAGCTGAAGAACTCGTCCTGGCGACTGCTCGCGGTGGATTCAATGGCGAGCAGTCGCTGCCTGTGCCGATGGCAAGGCCCGCGGCAGATTGCGAATGCGCACCGTCCAGGGCGCTGCCCAACCTCGACCCGAGTTGGAAACCGTGCGCGCCTCGCTTCCCTCGGCTAAGTGACGCGGCTGCAGATGAGGATGCAGGCAGCGCTCTGCGTGAATACGTCTTTCAAGACGACGTTGTGGGGCCGCGCTTGAGTTCCTTCGCATCGGGCCGTTACTTGAAAGCGATGTTCAGCCAGCGCGGATGGGCTTCCACTGCGCCAAAGGATTTTGGATTATGTGTCATCCGCGCTCTAGGGCCAGGCGGACGCGCCATCAAATGGGCTAGTCTCTACAGCGACTCCAGCCGCATCATGCAGAACAAAGGGCATCGACTGAGATGCGCACGTTATGCAAAGGCACTGGCGACTTGAATCCTTCAGCAATGAGGGAGTTCCTCTGGTTTACCCTTGGCTGCGCGAGTTCCAGTCTCAGAGATGTGCTGCGATGGGAGATTTCGGCACCTGGATGCGCGATGACATCATGCTTTGGGTCGTGCAAGAACAGGGCGACAGTACATTTTAGCTGATGCATGGTGCCCCATCGGCTGCAACTGACCAATGCTGCCATAAGCCGCTGGCGACAACTGCGAGTCCTGCCGCTGCAAGACAGAAGCATGCAGAGGAGGCTACGCTACAAGCTCGACATCACCGCTTCCTTGATGTCCACGGCCGACCTCGAGCAGAGAAACATCAAGATCATCTGGCGAGGCCCAGCTCATTACATGGCAGGCAACATCAACGATTTCCGAGAGAGAAGCGTGATCATTTGGAACTACTGGGCGGGTACCTGCCCAGCATATGTCAAACAGGAGCATTGCCAGCGTGGCCTCAGCGCCTTCCTCTGGTGGAGTGTCAACGACATAGCCTGCGACGGTGCATGCATGAAGACCTTCAAACTACCGCGAGCATCGGATCCCTGCGCGTGACGGTGTGGTTCCAATATTACCTCAGCATGTCAAGGTTGATATATCTCGCTGCGTTGACGTGATGCAGTAGTTCCGCTGCCCCACAGTCATGGGACCTTGTAAAGCAATGCCCCGGGGCCTTTGACCAGACTTCAACATCATCACGCAAGAGATCATCGATATGTTCACTGGCAAATGTATTGCAGTATTACCCGCTGATCAATGGATCGAGGCTCAAGATCGCGCCCATCAGAAAGCATGGCATGCTACACAGAACCACCACAACGTCGTCCAACTGACGTTGCAGTTCTTACATTGGGCTACGATGCGGAACCTCAGCGCAGCACCCATGTCTCTGGCAAGTCAACCGTTCCCATTCCGCGTTCCCCTGATCAAGCCAGTCACCGACGATCAGGGGCGCGCGCGGGCCGCGGAGATGCGATCTGCCTTCCGCATGCGCTTGGAGCAGTCCATGCAGTACCAACGCCTATGCAGTCTGAGCAGTTTGCCGCAACAGGCTCTGGGTGATGCTACAATGGCATCTAGGATGAATCATGCCATGCGTGCTTTGAGATCTGAGGCCGACGCCGCTCCCGCCCACCGGCCGGCGTCCACGCCCGCGCCCAATCATCCAGTATTGGCGCGCCAGTGCTCCGTGCCCGTCTCCCAGAGAGGCCAAGGTCAACGATGCCAATGGAGAATGCCTTGGCGTGCGCGCAGGCCGAACCTACGGCCCGCGGCAGGCATCGGGGCGGCATCGCAATTTCAACGGCATCAGAATGGGTAGACCGCAATTCATGCACGAGGATATTCCCCACCAGGGCTCGCTGATGAATGGCTTCCTACAAATTTGGAGCCCATGGGACTCGCCAGGGCGCATATATTTGAAGACGACGTTCAACATGTCACGGGGTATCCGCCATGCCGCGACATGGTTTGCACTCCAGCATTTCATTGACAAGCTCAGGCCTCATTCAGAGGTCCGCGCCAGTGCTGAGAAGGGCGTGCTCGGCGAAGAATGCGTCTGCAACGACGACTACATCAACTACCTGCAGGCGTGGTTTCGGCAGCAAGCGGAGCAGAGCGAGGACGATCCGCCGTCTCCCCTTACTACTGCGGGAGCGCAGCCGTCGGAGGACCCACTGCTGTCTGCGCCGCACCTCCGCCTCCGCCCAGACGCTCACCTCCGCCGGCGGACTCGCCCGCGACCGCGCCTTCTCAGCCGCCGCCTCCTCCCGAGCCCCCATTGCGCCCGAGGCGCCGCCGGCGCCGCCGCTGGCGCCGCCGCCAGCCGCGCCAGCGGTGATTGCTGCTGCGCTGGCGGCGGCACTAGCTGATGCCGTTCGTTCGGCTGCCTCGGCAGCGTCCGACCGGCCGCAGGTGATCTCCGCGCAGGCGGAAGCTTTGGGAAAATATATGGGCCACTGCGCGCCGCGTGAGTATCGCATTCGCGCAAAAAGCGATGACTCGCACCCGTGGGTTCTTCCTGGCCTACGCGGTCAGAGATTTTGCGAT
Source organism: Prorocentrum cordatum (assembly GCA_963575745.1). Lineage (NCBI taxonomy): Eukaryota > Dinophyceae > Prorocentrales > Prorocentraceae > Prorocentrum > Prorocentrum cordatum. The sequence goes on along the minus strand of CAUYUJ010021837.1, from coordinate 1,413,739 downwards.
TCGTGCGCCGCGGATCCCGACTACGTAGAGCGCTTGCAGCGCGACGACTGCGTGGTCGCACATGCCCCCGACTTGCAGAACAGTAGCTGTTTCCCATATTAGAAATGGGTTGCGTTCTGCCGCGTGGACAAGCAGCAGCGAGGGCCCCCTTTGACAGGAGGAAGTCAGCAAAGTTACCTCCGCGGCCTTGCGCCGTGACCGCGGTCGCCATGGGCTCGACCAGTGCTTGGGTCGTCGCGTTGGCATTTCGCCGAGGTCGAACGACATAAGCGGATGGGCAGCGGTCAATGCCGCATCGTCTTTCGACCAGATCAGGAAATAAGTCTACCGCAGCAGCAATCATGGCCCTGGCCGAGATCCCGCGGCAGCCCATATGCGCCAGATGCACAAATTCAACCAGCCAGTGCAGTCCAAGGCCGACTACTGCATCGTCGCCGTGTTGCATTTCTTTGAATTGCACATCGACGACGATAAGGCTCGCATTCGGGTCTTCGTCAAGTGCTGTGGAAACACCCTCGGCTCTAATTGTCCACAGGAAAACGTCATGGCGATCAGCGCAGTTGGAGGTCAAAGTCCAGTCCGCATCAGAAGCGTACCATGGAAGATGGGATGGACAATGCTACAGTGGACAGACATCAAATACTTCCACCATTCCACTAAAGGGTTCTCGGCACAGCATCGCGAAGTTCGGCATCATCCCTGGGCGCGGAGCATCCCGCCAGGCGCGCCAACATGGCGTCTAAACTCACAGCTCCTCTGTACGTGATGACGCACCGAATCCGCGCGCCAAATTCCCTGGCTACAAGTTTTAGCACCACAAGAAGCAGGTCGACATCGTCATAGACAAGAGCAGCAATGCAGGCGGGATGTGAGTTCTGGCTGGGAGAGCAGCGTGCCATCATGTGTCCGCAAACGGTGCCGCGAAGTACCATACTTGCAAGTCGTGCCGCTTGTGGGCAGGCACTGTATCCGCGATATTCCACGTCATGGGTATACCCGCAGCTGGAACAGATGACGGAACCACGGAGTCAATGCGAAGTTTGCGACGTTGTGCCGGCGGTCACGTCTGTGGCGAAGCGCGTGCCCGAAGCACTTCCAAGGGCGCGCGACATGCCTCCGTTGCCGCCGCCAGCTAGTTGCCGCGGTGCCCTCGCACCCGACTGCTGCGCCAGCAGCGCCAAGGGAGCCCGAGATCGCGAAAGCAACGCAGCCAGCGACGCAGACGCCATCCGCCAAGCCCCTGCCGCCACAGTTACGCGCGAGTGGCCTTGCCATTGCCGCGCGCTCTCCGCCGCCGCTGCCGGTCAACTTCGGCGCGACCTGTGCCGGCGGCAATGCTTGCTGACGCCGCTGCTGGCATCGCGGCGTCAGCGGCCCCCCGAGAGCCAGGCGCGCCGCCTGAGGCCGCCCCCGCGGGCGGGCTTCCGCCTGGCGCGTGCGGCGCTGCGACGCAACTCCACATCGGCCCGACCCCGCGTTGGCGGCGCCGCCCGTTTTTGCCCAGGGCGCGGATCCATGGGATTTTCCTCCAACGGAGGTCCTGCAGTAGACTGCGTAATTGTTCGTGCAAGACAGCGTTTGGTGGAACAGCGCGCTCACTCGCAAGACGCTGTTTCAGTCGTTAGTGCAGAACCTTTCGTTTGACAGCTGGGATCGGGGCCCGAGGTGCAACGGCGTCGAGGGCGGCGGCTTCATCTACGCAAAGCCGTGGGCCAACTGTATTCAGACATTATCATGCACCAGATCAGGATGGAGAGGCGAGGTCAGCTGGCGCATCGGCAAAAGGTCAGTTGTACGGCCCTGTCGTCGACTGGGGACATCGCGGCAACTGCGTCGCTGTTATGGTGCCCGCCAGGGGCCCCAGACCACGTTGAGCCAACATTTGGTACAATGACCATCAGAAGAAACAGAAGCGCGTTAAATTCGCATATCCTCTCCGCCAACAGCGCCCCGACGACCTTCTTGCAACCTTGATGCAATGCGACGTGGGCGAACGCGCCGGCGTTCGCAGTCCAAGCGTCGACTGAGTCGTTGAAGTGCCAGGTGGACGCGCCCGCGCATGACGACCTCGATGCTGCGCAGACTACGCGCGACGATTATCATGCTGTCAAGGCGGATGAGAATATGGGCGCGATGAACATCAGCGACCCGCCCACGACTGCGGCAGATTACCCTGGCGGCGCAGCGGCTATACAACGCGCTAGTGACAACGGAATGTATACATGGACATCAGAGCCGCTGATGGACCTGCTACTATGCAGAATTCACCAGATCATCAAAATCACTTACACAATGGATGCATGCACATCCGGCTAGCAAATTGACGTGCACTTTCGCTTGTGGGCTATTGTTATCCCAGATCTTTGCGGCGTGCACGTTTCCCGCGGACACTGTTGAGGCATATGGATTGTTCGGGCTACGCTCGTAATATGGTTTTCTTTCAGTGGGTCCCCGACATGCATGCAGCACAATTAACGACAGCTCGGAACCGCTTGGTCGAGACCGCTGCCGTGCATATACACCGCAATCATCCGGGACCCATTGCATTGCGAAAGTTGTGGGGCGTCTCGATTGCGGCCGATGTGTCACTTCAGGGGTATCTTGAGTCAACATTTCCGTCGTGGCAGGATCGGCCGGACGGCGGTCCCGCGCATGCACGTTAAACCCCAATGGCAAGCATTTGGCGCATCCATCTCCACGGCTGACGCCAATAATTCCCCGCGCCCATCAGCGCGCATTGGTCGCGATGGAACCCTGGAGTCTCTGGGGCCCGAGCCTGGCCCAGGAAGCCCCTCTTCGGCAGCCGCCCCCGCCCAGGGACATATCATTCATGTGCTCCGCGCGGGCCTCGATGACTTCCTCGAGGATGACGAGAGAGTCGAGAAGGCGGCCCTCGTGGAGCATGCCAAGCAGTTCATGGCCGAGCATCGCGGCGCAGCCTCTGCGCGCCAACCTCGCGAAGACGTTGCAATGGACGATCTCCCCGATCAGGTGGCCGATGAGGGGCGCGAATCTCTTTCCGCCGATCTCGCCGCCGATAGCGCTCATGCGATCCCCGATCAGGCCTTCCGCGACCTCGGTCGCGAGTTGAGCGCCGGTGGAAACGCCCGCGAGCGGATCGAGACGCTCGCCCAGGAAGGAGCGCCCGAGATTCAGACGGATCAGCATTTGTGCCAGAGAGATGCTCACGCGAACACCCTGCCAATTCCACTGATCTCATCTGCAGAACATGTGCACATTCCATTCGATTCGGCCATTCGGGTGAGGCAGAAGTTGGTTTCATTGCAAGCGTCAATAGTTGGGCCCGCGAGAAATTGAGCGAAGACGCTGTGAGCCAGTTAGTGCGCGCAGACGTCAGCATCGCATTCGCAGGTCAGGGATCCAAGGGATCAGATTTGAGAACAGCCTCAGGGAGGTCGCCTGGGAAACCCATCGAGGGGCGCGAGAAATGGGTTGCTGAGGGGCGCCCAACGGCGCGCGAGCGTCGCGTGGCTGGCGGTTCCGTTGAATCGCGGCTGCGCTGGGCATCAAATCGAAGCACCTGGGGCAATGTCTCGCAATGGGCGCATCTCCAAGGGGTACTTGGCCATCTCCACTCCGAAGGAGGACGAGACTGGCCAGGGCCGCGTGACCTCGGCGCAGCTCAGGGCGAGGCACCCCGGCGCCGCGACTACTAAGGGGGGTAAAGCCGTCGGACATGGGATTGATCTTGTCACTCACCCGCGCCTCCACCGCCGCGCCGCGATGCGCCTGCCTCGGGCGCTGTCGCCTCCTCGGGCGCAGACTGGAGTCGCGGGGCCGCGGCAGCCGCCGCGCCGATCGCGGCGGGGGCGCGGAGGCCTACCGCGCCGCCGCGCCTGCCGCAAGGCTCGCAGCGCTTGGCCAGCAAGCGTGTCGGAGTGGTACTCGCAGGACGACCCCAACTGCATGGTGGCGGTATGACCTCCAGCACTACCGCGACGACCCGCACCGCCACTGGTCGTATTACCTGACCAAGTGGATCTACATCGACGAGAATGGTTGTGTATATACATGTATGTATAATATGGGATCGACACTCTCACTGCGCGTACGACTGGATAATTGGACCATCGTGGAACTCGGAGTGCTTTGACCCACATATGTTTGACAGGTAATTGGTTTGATTACAGACATCGCAAATGTTTGAACATTGATTGCCTGCTTTGCTGATCCGTATCAGTGCCGAAACGTTTTTGGGGATCGCGCTCTCGGCCCGCTGAAGGCGGGTAGACTCCCCTATGTACCCAGTGCTGCATGGTTGATCCTTTTGGACCTTCCTAGCCGAGTGGTGCCCCGCTTGGGGGGCGCAGGGGCTGGAAGGGCTAGCTGTAAGGTCCGCGCGCCTATGTTCCCGAGTCCCGCCGTCGTTTCCCGTGGGCCCGAGGCCAACGTGGAGCAGGCGGGATTCGGGACGGTGTGTCTGCGTGTGTGTGTGTGTGTGTGTGTGTGTGTGTGTGTGTTTGTATGTGTGTGAATGTGTGTGCGTGTGAAGACCCCACATCTCCGTTCTCTACCGCTGTATCCTGCCATCCTCTCGGATCAAGCGTTGGATTTCCGACCGGATACTTCTGCGCCCACTGCTTGTCGGTCGCGAGGATAAAATATCTCCATCTTTTCTCTTCGTCATCCTCCCTACCTACGGCCCATGCAGTAGGTTCGACCCTCTGGTCGTTAACTTCCGTTCGCGCGGGTTCCCGGTATCCCACTTGCTGGTTCCGGGCCGATTTCGGTGGGCGGTGGCGTTCCCGGGTTCTTGGGGGAGGAATAGGAGCATGATGAGGAGGAGGAAGAGGAGGAGGAGGAAGAGGAGGAGGAAGAGCGAACCGTTCGAACCCCTGGAACGCATCCTGCGCCAATCCTATCATGGCATCATTCAAGGGTGGTCTGAGGTCTGTTGCGTTCATTCATCGGCCCTTCAGAGCGCCAACGAAAGCGAGAAGGCGAGAATAACGCATTCCCGCGCGCATGTGCTTGGCGTTGTGTTGGGTTCAGCCAGGCCTCCGGCAGGCCTCCAGTTCTTCGGTGCGGCTCGTCGTCGTCGACGTCGTCGTTTTCGTCGTCGTCATCGTCGTTGTCGTCGTCGTCGTTGTTGTTGTTGTTGTAGTTGTTGTTGTTGTTGTAGCTGGTGTTGTTGCCGTTGTTGTTGAACATTATTTCTTCTTAAGAATAATTATTGTTGGGACCCCTGGTGCGCGACCCCCCCGCCGCGCCTAGGCCGCAGCCACATTTTCATCATTTTCGTGAGGAAGTCTCAGGCAAAACGATTGGTACCGGATCCGGTTTTTTGTTGACGCTCGTTTTCCCTTGCAAAAAACAATAGAAAATGAAAATTCTTGTTCTTAGTTGATCAAATTGCAAGAATCCCTTGCAAAAAATAAGGTAAAGTGGACATTCGTGCGCGCAAGACGAAATCCTTCCAAAACCTTAGGTTTCGTAGCGATTTTAACATAAAAACATCAAAAACCCAATGGTTTTTTAAGAAACAATTGTCAAAATGTCCTTCCGCGCGCGCTGTCCGAATCCTACAAAACCAATGGTTTTTCAACATTTATGTTACATGAGCTCGCGCGAGCTACTTTTTCTTGTTCTAACATAATCAAATTTCAATAATCCCTTGCAAAAAATAAGGTAAAGTGGACATTCGCGCGCGCAAGACGAAATCCTTCCAGAACCTTAGGTTTCGTAACGATTTCAACATAAAAACATCAAAAACCCAATGGTTTTTCAAAAAAAAATGTCCAAATTTCATCCCGCGCGCGCTGTCCGACTCCCACAAAACCAATGGTTTTTCAACATTTATGTTACATAAGCTCGCGCGAGCTACTTTTTCTTGTTCTTACATAATCAAATTTCAACATCCCTTGCAAAAAAAAAGTAAAGTGGACATTCGCGCGCGCAAGACCAACAAAAAACACGACGATCTCAGGAACTTGCCCCAAAAATGTGGCCAACTCCGCTCTCTCTGTCTCTCTCTCTGTCTGCTCTCTGTCTCTCTCTCTGTCTGTCTGTGTCATGTATTGTATGTCACAATTGCAGGATGCTGGGCACACGCGCGCCCCGAATAAGTGACCAAGTTCTGTGGGTGTGTACCCCACGCCAGTGTAGTAGCCACGGTCGTCCGCACGCCACGAAGTGAAGTGTCCCAACGTCATAGGGCGGGAAGCTGGGTTTGGGTGGTCGCGAAGAGTCGTTTGGATATTTGGTAGAGCTTGAACTGCCCCCCCACGAAGTGGGGGTATTGTCTCGCGTCGCATGAAAACCCTGGCACTGGTGAGAACACTGAGCGTTCGGGTAAAATGATTGTTGTTGTTGTTGTTGTTGTTGTTGTTGTTGTTGTTGGTGTTGGTGTTGCTGTTGTTGCTGCTGTTGTTGTTGTTGTTGCTGTTGTTGTTGTTGTTTCTGAATTTTCATGTATGAAGACTAATTATTGTTGATTCCCCCTCACCGGTGCATGCTGTTTTCCTCAATCAAAGTGCGCCCCTCGACGCTCGCACCCTGTTCTTTGACAGGGGAAGTCTTCCTGCTCAAACGGGGCCCCTGGCCCTCCGGATTGCAACAAGTGGGAACTCCTCGTCGCCACCGATGGATTCGCCTCCAAATTTTGTTTAGGAGTAGCGGTATCGGTAAATTTTGGTTTCCCAATCTGCTCCTCAAAGCAAGTGTTTGCTGCCCAGCAGAGGGAAACGACGACGCACGCGAGGGTGCTTTCTGGCGCCCCAGCAGGCTGACCGACGCGGAGCTGAGGGCCCTCCTGGGGCTCTACGTCGGCAGGTCTTGCCAGCCTGCCTCCCGTTTTCCCCTCGGGCCCCTCGGGTCGTCTTGGGAGGAGGGGAAGGAGTCAGAGGCGGCGAAATGCGGGCATTTACGGTAGGTTCAGGATGATGAGGGGTAGGGGAAGGTGGCGTTCGTGGTGGTGAGGAGGAGAGACGTCCGTGTCAGGGGGGGGCGAAGGAAAGGAGGAGGGGTTGCACGGATGCGTCGAAGTATCAGGAGTGGGAGGAGGGAACATGAGGATGATAATGGGGATGATGAAGGTAGGCAGGACGAGGAGAGGGATGATGATGATGATGATGATGATGGTGGAGGAGGACGATGACGAGGACAAGGACGAGGACTGTCAGACGGGTGACGACGATTTCTGGGATCGTGGCGGGACCCAGGACAAAGAGGGGGAGGCTCGGAGCTCCAGGCTCGAGGCTGCGGCGGGCAGCTTCGACGGAGGTGAGGCCGCGGGACGAGAGGGTCGCAAGCCTAGTAAGGAGTCGATTGGCGCGGCGCCCGTCCGCTTACCTCGGCCGAGGGGCACTGGACGGACGCCCCATAATGATGATGATGATGATGATGATGATGATGATGATGATGATGATGATGATGATGATGATGATGATGATGATGATGATGATGATGATGATGCTGATGCTGATAGTGATGCTGATGCTGATGCTGATGATGATGATACTACTTATGATGATGATGATGATGATGATGATGATGATGATGATGATGGAGAATAAGATGATGACAACGACGACGACGATGCTGATGATGATGATGATTATGATGATGATAATGATGATGATGGTGGTGATGGTGGTGACGGTGGTGGTGGTGGTGATGGTGGTGGTGATGATGTTGGATGGTTATGATAACGTTGATGATGATGATGATGATGATGATGATGATGATGATGACGATGGTGAGGATGATGATGATGATGATGATGATGATGATGATGCTGATGCTGATGATGATGATGATGATGATGATGATGATGATGAATGCCGAATGATGAATGATGAATGCTGATGGTGGCGATGATGATGATGATGATGATGATGATGATGATGATGATGATGATGGTGAGGAGGTGGAGGAGGAGGTGAAGGATGTTGATGATGGTCACGCTGCTGGTGATGATGATGATGATGATGATGATGATGATGATGATGGCGGTGGTTGTGATGATGCTGATGATGCTGCTGCTGATTAGAATGTTGCGGCTGCTGCTGCTGATGATGCTGATGATTATGATGGCGATGGTGGCATGAAGATGATGAGGATGAGTCTGCGGCTGAGGACAATGATTATGCTGATGGGGATTATGATGGGGATGAGGACGATAATCAGGATGAGGATGCTTCTGATGATGATGACGATGATGGTACTGATGATGATGATGATGATGATGATGATGATGATGATACTGATGATGATTATGATGATGATGCTTCTGATGATGATGATGATGATTATGATGATGATGATAGGGATCAGGATGTGGCAGAGGATGAGGATTCGGATGATGAGGATGAGGCTGATGCTGATGAGGCGCTGCTGATGATGATGATGCTGCTGATGATGATGACGATGACGATGACGATGACGATGATGATGATGATGATGATGATGATGATGATGATGATGATGATTATGATGATGATGATGATGATGACGACGACCACGACGACGACAGCGACGATGATGATGCTGCTGCTGATGATGATGGTGCTGATGATGATGTCGATGATGATTATGATTGTGATGCTGGTTGTGGTGATGATGATGATGGTAATCATGATGGTGATGACGATGACGAGGACGGTGCTGCTGCTGATGCGGATGAGAATGATTTTGATATTGATGATGCTGATTGTGCTGATGCTGCACATGATGATGGTGGAGCTGGGCATGATGATGATAACGATGACGATGATGGAGCCGGTGATGGTGATGGTGATGGTGAGGGTGATGATGGTGATGATTATGGTGATGGCGGTGGTCATGGTGATTATGATGACGATGGTGACGATAGTGATGATGATGATAATGATGATGCTGGCGAGTGTGGTGATAATGCTGATGCTGCTGCCGCACTGCCCATGATGATGATGATGCTGATGCGGATGATGATGGTGATGATGATACTGCTGACGATAATGTTGATGCTGATGATGATGACGATGATGCTGATGATGTTGTTTATGATGATGATGACGGTGCCGATGATTGTAATATTGATGATGATACTGATGATAATGATACTGGCGATATGATGATGGTGACGGCGATGATGATGCTGCTGATGATGCTATTTTTCCAATCGGCTGATGTCGGTGGTGTGGTAGTGGTGGTGTTGGTAGTCATGCTGGTGATGGTAGTGATGCTGCAGCTGATGATGCTGCGGTTCATGATGATGATGTTGATGATGATGCAGAGGGTGATGATGATGTTGATGATGATGGTGATGCTGACGATGCTGATGATGATGACGGTGATGCTGATGATGATGCTTGCTGCTGCTGCTGCTGCTGCTGCTGATGATGATGATGATGATGATGATGATGATGATGATGATGATGATGATGATGATGATGATGATGATGATGATGATGATGATGATGATGATGATGATGATGATGATGATGATGATGATGATGATGATGATGATGATGATGATGATGATGATGAGTGTGATGATGATGATCCACGCGGCTGAACGGGACAGGAGCTCCCTGCTCGCATTGTCCCTTGGCCCGAGGCTTCTCCCTCTGGCCCTGCGCAGGCAACGCTCGGGCGCGTGCGCCTCGGCGCACACCGCAGATTCCCTCGGCTGCCCCGACCTGGCCAACGCCTCGGCCGAAGCAGGCGCAGGACAGATCCAGGCAACAGAGGGACTCAGCGCACACGGCCGCAAGCGAGGCTTCTGCAGCCGACTCGGCGCTGGTACGCCGACTGACTGCACACCGCACCCGAGAAGAGCTGTGCCCTCGCGAGCGCGCCCACGACGCAGAGGCTCCTCAGGCCCGCGGAGAAGGAGCCCGAGCGTGGGGGAGCCACGCTCTCGGGTCGCCTCCACGTCGAGACCGACGCGAAGTGCCAAGGCGCGCCAAGCGCGCCAAGCTACATTGAATTGGGCGACGTGCTCGCATGCCAGAGAAAGAAGCGAGTGCCTGCACCACTCCAGCAGCAGTGCAACTTGTCCAATGGCACTAAGCAGCGACGTGATTGTTACATTGCCGATGGCGACGGCGCCCGGTCCCGAGTGAGGGAAACCCTTCACCCCTGGTTCGGTACCGCATGAACGAAATGTGAAAAGGCGCCGCGCGCCAGACAGAGACGAGTCATGCTCGAGACAGTTGCTGATTGGAACTCGCCCACATCCTTCGAAGCGGGCCCCCGAGCAGAATGCAGTGCGCTAGGCGTCAGCAGTGCAACTCCTCAGAGGCCGTGGGCCCAACGCAGAGGGTCCAGCATTGCCAGGCTAGCGGGACTTGGGAATGGCGCATGCGCCAGAAGATTTCGAGCATGTCCGATCGGTTTTCTCGGCGTTTCGCGCCGTGCCTGCCGTGCGCGCGAAGGGGCTCTTCCTCCTCATATGATGGGTCGAGCGAATCGCTCTCTGAAGAGCGCAAAACTGACCCCGCTCAGATTCGCCCGCGAGGGTTCGCATCCCCATTCATTCCCGAGGAGCCCAACAGTGACGACAGCTACGAGAACCCAGGGAATGCTCTACAACCTGCTCACGAAAGAGTCCGACGAACATCCAACTTAAACTGTCATGACAGTGGCGCGTCCACCTCGAAACTTACAAGGTTCCGATGACCCGCTCGGATAAGCAACATGAGGTGCGGAACCCATAGGCAGAAGGCTCTCGCATGAGACTTCCTCACAAGTCACTCACAGACGAGGCTCCTGCCTGAGACTTCCTCGATATTCAGGCCCTGGGAGCCCGAAAACGACGACACTTACAAGTTTTCGGATGGCTCGCCTCGGATTACCAACATGAAGTGAGGGCCCCATAGGGATGACCTCCCGCCGCAATGCACTCACAGGCGAAGCTCCCGCTTGATACTTCCTCCAGATTCACGCCTCAGTAGCCCCTAAGTGACGACAGTTACACGCTTCGGATGACCCGCCTCGAATTCGAACATGAAGCGCGGGCCCCATAGGGAGGGGCTCCCGCCTGAGACTTCTTCGCAAGTCGCTCACCGACGAGGCTCCCGCTTGATACTTCTTCCAGGTTCACGCCTCAGGAACCCAAGAGTGATGCCAGTTACAGGGTTTGGGTGGCCCGCCTCGGATTCGAACATGAAGTGCGGGCCCCCTAGGGAGGGGCTTCCCGCCTGAGATTCCTTGCAATTCACTCACAGACGAGGCTCCCGCTTGATACTTCCCCCATATTCACGCCTCAGGAGCCCAAAAGTGACGACAGTTACAGGGTTTGGATGACCCGCTCGGATTCGTAACATGATCTGCGGGCCCCACAGTGCGGGGGCTCCCGCTTGAGACTTCCGCGCAGTTCGCTCACAGACGAGGCTCTCTCTTTGGTCTATGTTCATGATGGGATGGTGACGGTGGTGATGATGATGATGATGATGATGATGATGATGATGATGATGATGACGATGATGATGATGATGATGATGATGATGATGATGACGATGATGATGATGATGATGATGATGATGATGATGATGATGATGATGATGATGATGATGATGATGGGATGATGACGGCGGTGTGCGATTATGGTATATGGTTGATGATGAGGATGAGGAGGATGATCATCGCGATGGTGATGAGTGATGATGAGGATAGTGATGCTGATTGTGATGCTAATGCGTGAGTGAGTGAGTGAGTGAGTGAGTGAGTGAGTGAGTGATCGAGCGATGATGGTAGTGATGATCAGGATGGTGATGATGAGTGGTGATGGCTGATGGTGACGACGGCGATAGAGAGAGAGAGAGAGAGAGAGAGAGAGAGAGGAAGAGAGAGAGAGGGGGGGTGTGGGAGGACTGCGCGGGGTGTCCAGAGAAAGCAAGAACCCCACTGAAGATGTGGGAACAAAACAACTTGCTCAAGCGATGCGCCCGGCGCTGAACGCCCCGCGCGGGCATTTTTCGCGGGGCGCGCCTCGCCGCCAGCGCCGCGACTTCTCTCCCCCCAGGGCACCTGGCCGACGGGACAGCTGCCTGCCGACGGGCTCGGGCCCGACCCCGAGCGCGGGAAGGCCTGCGCCCTTGGGTCAGGCCCGATCTGGTACTCCAGATTTCGTAATAAAAGGGAGGGGGGTCTCATTTCGGTGGGGGTCTCTTCCAGGCTATCTTGGAGGGCCTGGGGGGGTCTGGGGACGATGTTTTGGAGGGTTCTCCCACGGGGGGGTCTAAAACTTCTCGTCTGGGAGGGTTGAGACCCCCTCCCTTTTATTACGAAATCTGGAGTAACTGAGTTGCTACGGCCGAACCTGGTCCTCCAACCGCCTGCGCATGCGTCGCAGAGGCCCAGGGCCGCCTCCGCTGCCGCTACCTGCAGGCCGGGGCCCCCGCTTCCCACGGCCCAGCCTGCTGCCTCCCGTTCTTCGGGGCCTTCGGGCACTCCTTCGCGGGGCCCGCCATCTTCGCGCTCTGCGTCCAGTACCCGCACTTGATGCAGAAGAGGAGGTTGCCCGCTCGCCACGAGTCGTGGGGACTCATGCGTGTGCATCCCCGCCAGGGCGGCAGTGCTGGCGCGGTTGGAGGTAGCTGCCGCGCCTCAGGCTGTCCCGTGGGCTGGGCTGCTGTCTGCGGCCGCATCGCCGCTGAGGTGGAACTGGGGCCTCCTCCAGAGGGTGTGCCCCCTCCGTCTCCGAGATCGCCACCTGGCGCCGCTGCGCCCTGCGAACCGCTGGCCTGGCTGGAGAGCAGAGCGGCGCCTGCCGTCAGGAGCGCCGCTGCCGCTGAACCGCGCCCGAGGTGCTGTCGGTGCCTGACGAGAAAGACACCGCGACGGCCTCGCCGCGGCCTGCGCGCTCCAGGCATGCCCACGCCGTGTCGCTGCCCGCGTCCAGCCAGTCGCCGTGGCGCCCGCGCGCTTGCCTCGGCCAATCTGGGAAGCTGCAGCGACTTCGCCAGCGGAGCTCGCAGCCTCGCCGTGCGCACCCCGCAGCTGCAAGACCTGGCCCTTCGTGACCGCCCCCCGCCGTGAGCTCAGCATCTCCTTCCTGCGTGGCCGCGGCGATCCTGCGGAAGACCTTCCTGGCGAGGCGATCCTGACGGGCGCTGCGGTCCCGAATGCCCGCGTCGGTCGGGTGCATGCAGGCGCCGTCGAAGGCCCGTGCGTCAGCCCTGTGGTTGCCGCGCTTCTGCCACTCCGTGATGCGCTCTGCCGTCGCGTCGGCCAACGTGGCGTGTGCCTTCACCTTGTGGGCGCCGATATTGTCGAGGTCAACTTCGTCGATCGCCGCCCGCAGGCGGACCCAGAGCTCCCTGTGTGGCTGTTGCAATTGCAAGCACCAGGCTTTGCTGGCCTCGATGCCGTCGATTAGCAGCTGCCAGTCCGTGAAGATCCTGGCGGGCGGCAGGGAGTTCTGGATGCCCTCGATGGCCGCGTAGAGCTCCGCTGCCCCCGGCTCCTGAGGGCATGGCGGTCCCCTGTGAGGGGTTGGCCGACCAGGTCCTCCCGACCCTCGTTCCTTGCCCCCTGTGCTCTGTGCTCCTGTGCTCTGGGGCGAGGGCGGCTCGACCAGAGTGTGTCCTCCGCCGAGTTGAGGCTGGCCATGTCGACGATGGTCCTGCAATGGATGTCATAGGGCGGCCGTCGCTGGTCGCCGTCGTCGAAGGCCTTCCACTCCGCGCGCCCCAAGGCAGTAGCTGAGCATTGCCGCGCCAGGCGTCGCACGGTGCCGTGCGCATCGCAGCCCCTCGGGCACCGCGGGGAAGGGGCCAGCGGCCTGTCTGCTTCAAACCTTCTGCCACAGGCCAGAGGCAGCCCGCCAGCGCATTCTTGGCGGAGCTCATCTGCCTCGCCATCTGCTTGCTCATGCGCTCGCGGTGCAGCGTGCGCCTGATGTTGGAGATGGCGCCTCCGCCAGACAGGCGCTCGAGGCCTGGGCTCTTGCCCGCCTCGCGCCACAACGGGCGCCCATGGCTCGCGGCAATGTGCTCGGCCAAAGTCGACGCCCCCGGCACCCCGAGGTCGATGTGCTGCTGCAGGTCGTTGATGCGCATGCCTGGCCGCGCCGCTGTCCAGCCCAGGCGGGTGCAAGCCAGCGCGCATGCCGGAGCGGGCCCTCGGCCTGCAAGCGCCTCTGGCCCCTCCTCTGCGAGCGCCGCCTGGACCCCCGCGAATGCACTGCCCGTGGCGTGTAGGTCGGGGCCGTCTGAATTGAACTGCGCCGCCTTGGACCAAGCGACGATGGGCAGCGTCGCGTGGCCCAATCGGGGGTCGCTGGAGAGCCGCTTGCCGAGGAGGAAGTTGAGGCTGAGACTCTTACCAGGACCTTTGCCGTGGTGGACTGCGTTCACTTGGCGCGTCCACCTGGTCAACTGCGGGGATGGCCAGCCCGCCGCGCCTATGCCACAGCGCGTTGCTGGGTGCAGGCCTGCGTTGGCCACTCGTGCTGCCGCTGGCGTCGCCTAGGGGCGAATGGTGCGAAGCCGCTGCAGCTGCGAAGCCGCCTTCGAGTGCCGCGCCTCCAGGGCGACAAAGGCATGGTCATCGAGGCAGTAGTCCACCCCGAGGTTCTTGACCGAGTCCGCGATCAGGAAAGCGGAGCCGCCCATCTGCTTGGCGACCAGAGAGGCCAGCTCTGGTGAGCAGCTCGCTCTTTGCCTCCGAGACCTTGCAGCCCAAGGCCTGAAGCTGTGCCACCGCGACCCGCTCTGCCTGCAGGCCCTGGTCGGACCCGTCGGACTCGTACTGGCTGAGGCGCGCGAACTCGTAGTGCGTGCACAGGTCCATCCACTCTGCATGGTCATGGCCCTGGTCTGGGGCACGTATGCGTGGAAGCCATCTCCGCGCGATGCGGCTCAGCGTGCGCCGCGCACCCTGCACGCCCACCTCCCAGTCCCCAGCGGCGCCGTCGGTATCCAGGGTGTTGCACGGCGCAGGGTCTGGCGGCGTAGGTGCGAGGTGGACGTCGCCCCACCAGCCGTGCCCCGCATGAGGCTCCCAGTCGCGCTGTTGCGCCCATAGGACTGGGTTGCTGCGTACTGGTCCAGGAAGTGGCCCGTTGTAGTCCCCTCGCTCCTCCAGCCAGCGCTTGGACTCGTGGTAATTGTCAACCGCCCTGTGGACGAGCACGGCCTTGCTGGTATCTCCTGCGTCGTCGTTGTCGAAGTATGCAGATTCGAGCAGGGAACCTCCTGTCACCACGCCGTTGACGTGGGTGATCGTGGCCCTGCCGTCGTAGACGTGGCAGCTCTCTTTGTCGCCATGCTCCCCTGGGCCGCATGCCGCGAGCCGAGCGCACCGCTACGCCTGCACCTCCGCTGACGGCCCGCTGCGCCGAAGCGCCCGCGGCAGCGACGCATGGCGTCGGGGGCGATGCTCCAGCCAACCTGACGGCGCCACTGCTGCTCGACGGCGCGATAGCCGTTGAGGTGGTGCTCCTGGATGCAGAGCGCGTCGCCCAAGTGGAGCTGGGCGACCAGATCCTGCTGCGGGTCCTGCTGCTCCCCCATGAGCGTGGTGCAAGGCCACCAGCCGCTGCCGTTGATACTCACGATCGTGAAAACGGGTTTGCTACCCTCTCTTCCCTCGTCTCCGCAGCCCCGCTGAAGGTAGGCTAGCGAGGAGCTTCTTGGTGCGGAGCTTGCGCTGAGCCGCTGGTCTTGCCGCGGGGTCGGCGGCTTGAGCTGCGACGGCGCCCCCGCCCGCGGCGGGGTCCTCCTGCTCGGCCGCTACCTCCATGGTGCTGTCCACGATGTTGCCCAGGTCGGCCTCGTCCAGCTCCTGTCCGTCGCCGCTGGCGCCGTCGCGCTCCACCGCAGCCCCGGCCGAGGCGACGCGTTGTGCCAGCCGCTGCAGCTCCGAGAGTTGTCCATCCCATCGAGCTGCCTGCCCTGCGTTGGGCATGCCGGATGCTTGCTCGAGCGTCGCCAAGAAGACGGTGGCGCGTTCGCCCTCCGAGAGTGCGGCTGCTGGCGCCGAGGCCGCTGCCCCGGCTGCTCCTGCCACGGGGCCTGCCAGGTGCAGGGCGCCCTCCCGCTCCCGTCGGCGCCTGACCGGCAGGATATCGACGAGGGCCTGGAGCTCAGTTTCCGTGGACTTGCTCCGGTCGCATTTCTTCTCCAGCTCGAGCTTCTGCACCTGGAGGTTCTCAATCTCCCGCGTGGTGGCCGAGATCTTGTGCTCCAGTGCTTCCGTAGTGTTCAGCTGGTTCTTCTGCTTGCGCTCGAGTTCGCGGAGCTGGACTGACGTAGGCTTGACTTCGGAGAGCTCTTGTTCCAGCTGCTGCGCCTCCCGTGTCTTGGCACTGAGGATCTCATCCGTGCAATTCACGCCTTCGAGCTTCTGAATTTTGCTTTGTAGCTCCCCAAGCCGCCGTACTCGTTCGTCCTTACTGGGTGGTTGCTGCCCGTCTCCGCCTCCGACAGCACCCCCACCACCGCTTGCGGACTGAGTGCCGTTCTCGAATTTCTTGACCTGCCTGCGCAGCTGGTTTATCTCGTGGCGTTCCTTGGAATCCAGCTGTGACTTGCCACTCCACCATGAGCTTGCGCCGGATCCCTGCTCCCACCAATCATACCCGCAGCTCTGACACGTTTGCCTGGAGCCTCAGTTCTTCTTGGCTCCACACTGGGGGCTGTCCCAGGCCTTAGGCTGGCTGCTGGTGCCGCCACTGCCTCCCCCGCCTGGCTGTCCCCTTCCACGTCGTCCCCCTTTGCTGCCGCCTTTGCCGCCGCCACCACGCGCGGCACCTCGAGCACCACCTCCAGCTGCCATTGGTCGAGCCCGCGTGAGCTGGGCTCCCAATCGGGCGATTGAGGCCGGGTGTCGGCAAGGTTATGGAAGTGAAAGAGCCGTGGCCGCGAAGGCCTCGCTGAAAGCTTGGTCGAATTGGAAGCTGACCCAAGAAATGATGCGACGGCTAGAGCCAGCCACATCACCTTGAGCCAACATGGCTACGGATGATGACGATGATGCTGCTGATGATGATGCTGTTGATGATGATGATGATGTTGATGATGATGCTGATGATGAGGATGCTGCTGCTGATGACGATGACAGTGATTGTGATGATGTTTAGAATGCTGCTGCTGCTTATAATGTTGCTGCTGTTGCTGCTGCTGATGATGATGAGGCTGGCGGTGGTGCTGATGCTGAGGATGCTGATGATGAGGATGAGGATGCGGATGAGGATGGGGTTGATGACGATGCTGCTGCTGATGATTCTGCTGACGATGACGATGATGAGGATGAGGATGAGGATGCTGCTGATGCTGATGAGGATGACTATGAGGATGAGGATGTGGAAGAGAATGAGGACGAGGATGCGGATGATGAGGATAAGGATGAGGCTGATGCTGCTGCTGCTTCTGGTGATGATGATGATGATGATGATGATGATGATGATGATGATGATGATGATGATGATGATGGTGATGGGGCTGATGCTTCTGAAGACGACGACCACGAGGACGACGCAGATACTGATGACGAGGGTGACGGTGGTGGTGCTGATGTTCATGATTAGTATGACTATGTTGAGGCTGATGCTGATGCGGACGATGAGGATTAGGCTGATGATTATGCTGCTGATGGTGGTCATGATGAAGTTGCCCATGAGGTTGATGGTGGTGGTGATGATGAGAATGACGAAAATGATGGAATCAGTGATGGTTATGGTGATGGTGATGGTGGTGATAGTGATGGTGATTGTGATGGTGATGCTGGCCTTGGTGGTGGTGATGATGATGGTGGTGACTATGCTGATGCTGCTGCTGAGTATGATGTTGCTTTTGCCGATGGTGATGATGGTGGTGATGACGATGACGCTGCTGCTGATGATGAGGATGATGAGGATGATGATGATGGTGATGATGATGATGATGCTGATGATGCTGCTGATGATGATGATGATGATGCTGATGGTGGTGGTGGTGGTGGTGGTGGTGGTGAAGGTGGTGTGGTAGTGGTGATGCTGATGCTGATGCCGATGATGATGCGGATGAGTTGGAGTAGAAGGAGGAGCGGGAGGACGAGGAGGACTAGCAGGAGGATATGGAGGAGGAGGAGGAGGAGGAGGAGCAGCAGAAGGCGCAGAAGGAGAGGAGAGGACAGGAAGTGAGGACAGTAGCAAGACCGATGGGGGCAGGATAGGGTGCGATGCGTGAGGATAAGGTGCAGTCGACGCCCGTGCCTCCTGGACGGAGGGCACGGCTCGGGATTCCTCGGTGCCGCGGGTGGGCGCGCCGGGGTTGTCCGCTCGCAGCTCGGAGCACCCTTGCGTGGCCAGCTCCCGAGCGCGGCGGTCTCGGGACCCAGACCTCCAAGGTATCGAGAAGCGAAACGGAGGTCCTTCGCCGTCTTCGGTATCTAAGGGCCTTCGCCAGGCCCTGGGGCCGTCAACAAACACGACTCAATAGTAAACGCTCGCCTTGGCGAAAGGGTGGGGATTTCCAGGGATTCCGTTTTGAACAATTCAATGCATCTGGTCTCTGGGGAGGCCTTTGGAGGCCTCTGAAGATCTACCGAGCCCCAGCAACGGAATAATGCCCAGAACTTTTCGATCTTCGATCATATTTCCCAGAACGAGATGAACCTCAAACATGGTTGGCACGCCCTGTCGATGTTGCTCCCCTGTCAGTGTCGAAGCAGAAGGGACGGACGCGGTGTAGGCGGGTGCGATTCTCAAGTTCCATGATGGTCGACGTTGGAGTGCGTGCACAAGCAAGTGCTGCGGACGGAATGCCACCCAGCCCCAGCACAGCATGAGGTATGCAAGCCTATGGCACAGGCAACACATGTTCGAGATCCTGTGCGTCGAGGGCTGCAGATCCCTGGTCCGCCCGACCCGATGTGAGCCGCTGCAGCCAGGACGTTGAAATAATGACCCCTCCAGTTCGGCTCCGTCGTCGTCGTCGTCGTCGAATCGTCGTCGTCGATTCGTTGTTGTCGTCGTCGTCGTTGTTGTCGTCGTCGTCGTCGTCGAGGTCGTCGTTGAGGTCGAGTCGGCGTCAGACGTTGATGTAAGGACCACTCCAGTTTTCGGCCGTTCCGTAGATCCACATCGGGGGCCCGGTCCGTGGCAGAGGCTGGCCGTGGAGGTAGACGCAAGCCCCCTCGTCCGCTACCTGGCGTGCCTCCTGGCGGCACGAGGACTTCGTACCCGCCAGCGCGGCCCGAGCCTCCGCGGTGACCCGCCGCCCCCCCGCCGCGCAGCGCAGGTCCACGAGCGGCCACCGGTCGCCGTCCGTGTGGCGCCCCGGCAGGTGGTGGCTGGCCGCACGGCTGCCGGGCGGTTCCGAAAGATTTTGCCGGGCCACTACCCTGGATGGGCTGTTTACCAAGGGGGGGGGGTAATGAACCTTCTGACGGAGCCTGCACAATCCCGCCCCCCTCCCCTGATCCTCCTCCCCTTCCTCCAACTCCCCCTTCGCCCAATCCGACAGCACGTCCCCCCCAACCCCCCCTGGCTGATTCAAGGGGGGGCGATCCTTGCCCCATCCAGAGTGCCCTTCTGTCGTCGCCACAGCTGGATTCGCATAGAACTCCTGGCCAGAGCGCGCCGCAGGAGAGGTCCGCGAAGTAGCAGCAGGTGTGCCTTCCCCCGCCGAAGGGGGGGGGTCATTCGCCAGGCGGCCCCGGCAAGTGGTTCTCCGGTCGCTCCGCCTCCGCTTCCCCCACGGCCTCCGACGAGCGGATTTTTCCCAGCCCTCCTGTGTGATGGGCCCTCTTTTTGGATCCGCAGCGCCGTGCGTCTCTTCTTCTCTCCATCTCCTCCTCCCCTCCTCTCTCCCCTCCTCTCTCCTCCTTCTCTCCTCCTCTCTCCTCTCTCCCCTCCTCTCTCTTCTCTCCTCCTCCCCTCCTCTCTCCCCTCCTCTCCTTGCCACTGTTCTCCGCACGGCCATGCCGACACACCCCTCTTCCGGTTCACGGCCCACTGGGGAAGGTCACTCTTGCGTTCTCGGTGGGCCCAGATAACTCACGCGGAACGTGGCGCATGATGTGGACCAGCCAAGGCGCAGAGGGTGGGCAGGGGGAGGGGGGAAGGCTTATTGGAAGCACCCCTGCTTCTCAGAAGGCACGGGCCGTAGGCCGGCGCCTTCTGAGGGCTGGCCTCCTTCTGCGAAGCCTTCCCCCCTGCCCCTGCCCCCCTCTGCCCTGGCATCGCTCGGACGTGTGTATTTTTCCTTCGGCGAGGACCATCGAGGAGCATCCTTGATGATCTGGCGAAAAACCGCGCACGAAACCGAGCAACAACGCAGGGAATGAACGCCCGAGCGACGGCGAGCCTGCGCGCCGCCGAGCGGAGCTCCGCTTTCGGCCTCCGCGGGCGCGCACGCGTGGCGCGCCCGCGCGCCCATTTTTGGCACACATCCCTCGGGCGGATCGTGTCCCCACGGGCAGCGCCCAACCCTGCGATCTCAGTGGGCGCGGGCGCACGGCATCCCCACGCCCATCTGGGAGGGGAGGCGAATGATTTGAAGAGGGCGACGCCGTCGCCAATGTTCAGGCATGGTTTTCGCTGGGGCCTTCGGCACGACACACCCGCACTGCCGAGCGCACTCCTGCAGCGCTCAAGTTCCGCATCATGCCATCCCCTTGTGGTCCGCCCACGCGTTCCCCGTGGTCATGCTCCTCCTGCGGCTGTTGCTGCTCCTCTTTCCTAGTCATACTCCGTCCGACGTCTGTGCGTCTGTGATTCCCGTCTCATCACTGTCCTACCCCAGACCTTGCTCTGCGGTGGATCGTGCCCTCACCAATTCGGGTCTCAGTGGGAATCCTCGAGTGCGGTCCCACACTGGTTTCGACGCATCCCTCGGTTGGATGGCGCACCGAACGGGGCTCAGCACGCCTCAGCGCGCCTGGCCCGCCGACACCCATACGCACTGCCGTTAGCTCCATCCTGATCGCGGTGCGCTGCCGATCAGGAGAGGGTCAGTCCCTGCGTCGCTCGCAGCTACATTAGGTTGGGCCTTTCGCCGGGCTAATTTCAATCGAGGTGTTTTCTGTTTGTTCCCATCCTGTGGTGGGTCTTCGTTTTGAACAGACAGCGCCCCGCGTCACTCACTCCTTCCTCCCCCCCTCCCTCCTCCCATGCCTGTCTCTGCCCTTCGCATGTCAACCAGTTCGGCACACCACTCACACGTTTCGGGGCCCCATACGGAGCTCCACCAAAGGCTCCAACGGCAGGGTCCGCATGGCGTGCCCGCGCCCGCTTCGGCACACCCCTCACACCGTTCGTGGCCCCAGAGGGAGCTTCACTGAGGGCCCCAACGGCAGGGTCTGCATGGCGTACCCGCCTCCGACTCGGCACCCCCCTCCCGCGTTTCGTGGTCGTATAGGGGGCTTCACCGAAGGCCCTAGCAGCAAGGTCCGCACGGCGTGCCCACACCCGATTCGGCATCCCCCCCACACGTTTCTGCTCCAGTGGGAGCTTAACCGATCGCCTCTGCCGCAGGGTCTGCATTGCGTACCCGCCCCCGATTCGGCTCACCCCGCGCACGTTCCGTGGTGGTCCTGTAGGGAGCTCCACCCAAGGCCCCACTGGCACAGTCCGCATCGCGTACCCGCACCCGATTCGGCACACCCGATGAACCATGGACAAAACGATGGCTTCCCCGGGCACGTGGCTGGGAGATCTGGGACCACGGATTCAAACAAACATTTCGTGTGATATCTGGGTTCGCGTCATAGCGCCGCAAACTCGGGATGAGGGGGTGAATCCTGGGGGTGCGCCATCCAGGCAGCAGGGCAGCACATCGGCCAGAGTCGTTCAGCTCACGCGTAATGCCAGCCTCGGCCGCGCTTAGCTGTCGCCTCGCCCGTTCGCTCTGTCTGGTTTTCCCGCGTTCCCGCGTTTATCTTGCCTTTTCCGCCTCGGTCTCTTGCATGCGCTCCCGGCAGTACTGTGCTCCAGTTCTGCTGTTAATTAGTCTGTGGCGCGTACCCGCTTCGACTTGACACGCCGCCGGCGCTTCCGCCCGCGGCCGTTGACTAAAAAGTATCTCCACCAGCCCCAGTCACCGCCACAGCCTGGCTGTGTCTGCCGTTGCCGCTGGCCTGTTGGGAGTCTGGCCCGCTGGTTCACTCAGGAGTGGTTCAGCCTTCTTGATCGACCATGTGTGTTCCTCCCTGTCTGCCTGCAGCCAAGCACGTTGGTCTGTTCATGCAGCCCCGCGCTTCGCCACTTCCGTGGCTCGTCGACCTCTGGCGCCTGGATGCGACATGGTCCAATTCATCCATCTCGGTGGTCTCGCCCCTGGGGTGCCCGCGCGCTTGCAGCCACCTGGCAGTTACCGGCAGCTCTTGCAGCCTCTACCCTCGGCGCAGCCCAGCTTCCCCCTACGGTAGGTTTTGCAGTTGCCTGCGCGCGCTAGGCAATTAGTTCTGCTCGTAGCCCGAGCCGACCTGTTGACGCCGCTGGCGCCCCCGCCGTCCTGGCCGCGCGGGGCTGGCGGATCCAATGGTCGGCGCCCCCGCCGTTCAAAGCTTCCCCTCGCCGCCTTCGCCTGGGGCGGACCCCTCCTCTCCGGGAGGGCGGGTGCGCTCTGTTGTGGAGGGCCGAGATGGGCCGGGGGACCCCGGTCAGCGACCCTAAGGACTGGCGCAGGTGCTCCAGGCGGTTCGAGCGCATCGTCGTCACGTCGGCGTACGGCCCCGCTGCCGGGGCCGACGTCCCGTGGGTGGCCGAAACCCTCGACTCCTCGTCCGCCGCGGCCGGATCCGCCTCGAGTGCGGTTGTTGGTGATTTCAATTGGCGAAAATCATACGATTTTTTGGTCCAGGCGCCGTGGGCCGCCCCTCCGGCTCACCCCAGTACGGCCCAGGGCATGGCCGCCCCTACCCGGTGCCTTGGGTGCGGGTGTTCCCCTCGGCTCGAAGATGCGGCCCCCCTCCCAGGGGTGCCCCACCATCTTGGGATGGCGTTTGGTCTCGGGGCCCCCGCGCCCCCCCCTGTGCAGCGGGAGCGGCTTCGCCGCACTGCCCTTTACCGCTGGCTCCGCCCCCCGACGAGTGAGGAACGCCGGCTGCTCGAGGCGGCCGCCGACGACTGGGGCGGCTCGCCGGCGCCCTTGTCCCTTGCGCCCCGGCCTGGCCCCGGCCCCGCCCCCGCCCCCAGGCCCAGCGACGGCGTGGATTGGGCATGCCAGGCGCTCAGTTCGTGGCGCGCCCGTGCCGAGGCCGCCTTCCAGGCTGCCGTGTCCTTAGGCCTCGCCGAGGTTCCCCGGCCGCCAGAGCGCGCGAAGGGCTCACCGCCGAGCATTCGGCCGACCGCCCCAGTAGCTGCGCACCGGCCGGCCGCTTCGGTCCGGCAGCGGCGGTTGGCGCGGCTGCACCGGCAGGTGGTCCACGAGACCAGGCGCGCGGGTCACTGGGCTCCCCCCCCCGCCTCCCTCCTAAGGCACTGGGCCGCTGCTCGCCGCGACGGCCTCTTGCCTGGCCGGCTCCCTCCTTGCTTAGGCGACGCGGCTGAGGCGCTGTCCAAGGCGATCGCCGCCGAGGACGCGCTGGACGCTAAGGCTTCCTCTGCAGGTTGGCGCGAGCAGTTCCGCCGCTGGGATGCTCGGTCGGCGGGGGCCTCGGCGGGATACTTGCGACCAAGGCTACCGCCCCCGGTCGTCACCGCGGACGACATGCGCACCGCATGGGAACCGTGGTGGTGCCCTCCCGACGGCCCCGCCCCTCCGGCCGGCCGGCCGGACTGGCCGCGGGCTGCCGCGGACTGCGGGGTCCCCGCGGCGGCGTCCCAGCCGTGGAGCCCCCCTAGCCCCGAAGGGTGGGCGGAGGCCCTGTCTCAGGTTTCTGGCACCGCTGGCTTCGACGGGTGGGATTCCAGCGAGATTGGGGCGATCGGGAAACACTTGCCGCGCCTCGCCGAAGAGCTTCGTTTGGTGCTTTTCCGGGTCCTCGAAGACCCGGAGGAGTGGCCTGCCTCCCGCTCGCTGCGTTTTGCCGGGCTCCGTGTCGCTGGGATCCCCAAAAGAGGGTCGGATGACGCTCGTCCGGTGGCGGTCGCCCCCGTGTGGCTTCGGGCGTGGCACAGCTGCCTCCTTCGGTCCCCCCCCTCCGCCCCCGACGGCGCCTGGGGGGAAAAGGGGGCGGTTCGGTCCTTCGCGGACTGGGCCGCCGCGCCTGGCGAGGCCGGAGCCGAGGTGGACATGCAGAAGGCGTACGACTCGGTCGCCCACCAGGTCGCGACCGATGCCCTCCTCCACCTAGGTGCGCATCCGGCCGTGGTGCGCTTCCTGGTGCAGACCTGGCGCGCGCCCCGGTTCTGTTCGGTTGGGGGCTGCATTTGCGACCGCCTCCACCCCGTGCGGGGATTGCCCGCGGGTTGCCCATGCAGCGGGCGCACCCTGAGCTGCGTGTTGGCCCCGTGGCACGCCCGGCTCCGATCCCTCTGGAATCCCACTGGGGCGTGGTCGTATGTGGACGACAGGTCGGTGAAGGCTGCGGACGCGGCGGCGCGGGGCGCCGCGCTCGCCGCCACTGAAGCTCTCGACCCCCTTCCTCGGTGTGGTCGAGAACTTGAACAAGAGGCAGCTCTGGGAAGGGGCGGAGACCGCCGAGCACCTCGGCATCCGTGGGGCCGCGTCCTCGGGCCTTGTCCACCCCCCGGTTCCCTAGCTTAGGGACGGCTGGGGTAAGGTGACTGAGCTTACCACGCGCCTTGCTACCCTCCCTGGGTCCGCGGAGATTCGCGAGCGCGCCTGGGTCCAGTGCGTGGCGTCCGAGTGGCGCTGGGCCGCCCCGTTCGTCTCTTCCACGCCTGCTGAGCTCACGCGCCTGACGTTCCGTAGCGTCTCGCGCGCGTGCTGCACGTGGTGGTGCCAACGCAGGAGGTGGGCGGAACGGCTGGTCCTGCACCCTGTCTTTGGGACTTCCTTGCAGGCGTTGAGAGCTGCCAACGGTTATCCTACGTCGCCGTTGTGGTTTTCCTCTGTAGGCCACCACGCCGCCTTTCGGGCTTCGCCGTGTTCCGCATGTCCCCCTCCCCGGGGTCTGGGTGGTGCCTGGGGGGCTCGTCGATCCTCGCGCCCAGGTTGCCGTGCGCCGTGCTGCGGTCCCGCCTGCCCTGGCCGCTCTGTTGGGGTACCCGGCCATTGCAGGAGCCTTTGACGCTTCTGGTGAGCTTTGCCAACGCGCCCTCCGGGTCCTGGCCAGGTGCCTCCCCCTGCAGCCCCACCAAGGCGTTCAGCCGCGGCGCGACGAGGAGGGGATCGATATCATCGACATCGAGGCGTCGAGCGCCCATGCGTGGCGGGACTGGCGCCAGAGCCTCTGCCCTCAGTCTCGGTCTTTGCTCAGCGTTTGGCGGGGCGGGGCTGCCCGGGCCCCCGCCCGCCGCGGCCGCGGCAAGTGCGCTAAGGCATGCCCTTGGTGCCCAGAGCTGCTCTGCTCAGCTCGGCACTTATGGGCAGCATGCCCTCGCTTCGCTGAGGCCCGCGCCCGCCTCGGCGCCGAGGTCGGCATCCCTGCGGACTGGTGGGGGGCCCAGCCCCGGATTACGGCCAAATCCGGGTGGATCACGGCGCGGGCTGGGCCCTCGGTTGGGCGCCGGGCGCGGCTGCAGATTGCGGCTTGCCGCCTCGGCCTCGAGGTCCTGCGGGCCACTCCTCCCCCTCCCACCCAGGCTTACTGCGCGGGCTCCACGGACACGCCGGCTGTGGCGGCGGCAGTGGTGGCAGCGTGGGAGGTCCCCAGAAGCCCCGGAGGCGGCCCCGGAGGCGGCGGCCCTGGCGGCGACCCCGACGGCGGCCCCGGCGGCAACAACCCGAGGGCTCCAGGCAACGACGGCGGCCAACAGCCTGGCTCCGACGACGACGCCGACGCTTTCGACGACGACGCCCCCCCACCCCGCGGCGGCCCACTCCCTCCCCGAAGCCCCCCGACCTTGACGGGGAGACGGCGGCCCTGCGACGAGGCGGCTTCGGGGTGTACGCGGCGGAGCAGACGCCGGCGAGCACGCGTCGACCCTGCCCCCTTCCGCCCCCCCGCCCCCCTTTGGGTCGCTGGTTGGCGGTGGTCCTGGTGGTCCGTGTGGTCGCACCTGCGCCGACCCTGCCGGCGTGGAGTACCCCCGCGCCCACATTCGCTGACCGGCGGCCTCCTGGGTCGCTCGCTGCTTTTCTTTCGCCGGCGCCGCCGCTCTAGGCGGCGACGCGCCTGACTTGTTTTTCATTTTCCATGCAGCCAGGAGTGAGGCATCCTGCTGCTTTTCAACTAGTGGGGTTTTCGAGGCGCTCTTCGGGCCATCTTGGAGGACATCGATCACAGAGAGGGATGGTCGCAATTAGCCTCCCCCCTCGGGAGCCCCTAAACTCGCCTCTTGGACCTTTCTCGGACCTCTCTTGGGGCGCTCTTGGACGCTTTCCGGGCCGTCTTGGGGCTCTCTTGGGCCTCTCTCGGGGGCTTCTTGGGCCATCTTAGAGCCATATCGAAGCCTTGGAAGGCTATCGAAAGCGAGCGGGCGACGATGCACAAGTCAGTGATTTCCCACGGATTTTACATGATGTTGGCCTCTTGGGGGCCTCCTTGGAGGTCTTGGGGGCCGCTTGCAGCCGTCTTGAATCGTTCTTGGGGCCTCTTGGGGCATCTTGGGAGCCATCTTGAGGCATCTTAGGCTATCTGGAGCTACCTTGGAGGTCATCTTGGGCTCCCCTCTTGGAACCATCTTTGGCCACCAGCCCTTTAGGGCGTAGGTGGTCTAGGGTGTTTTGTCTTCCATCTGCCCCTTTTCCCCTTCGGGGAGGGGTTTATCTTTGCTTCCTATGATTCAGCGCCTCCTCATCCCCACCCTGCCGGTTCAGAGCAACCCCGCCGCCCTAACGGTCAAAAGCAAGACAGACTGATTTTTCGTTCTCGCCAACATGTCGTCGAGTTGCGAACAGTGTAGCAGGAGTGGGGCGGCATGAACATCGCTTGGGTAACCAGAAGCTGGTGGTCGCGTCCTACCCATAAAACAACAATACAAAGTCAACGTTGTTCTCGTCAGCATGGATTTTCTTGTCGCCGACGCTGCGAACAGTGTAGCAGGAATGGGGCGCGGCGCACATCGCGCGCGGACGCCTGGCAAAGCCTACGCAGGACCCCCCGTCCTACCTGTCCAAGAAACATAGCAACGTCGACGTTTTTCTTGCCAACACGTGTTTTCTCCTCGTCGGCGCTGCGAATCGCGCAGCGGGAATGGGACGCGGCGCGCATCGCGCGGGGACGCCTGTTCGTCAACATGGATTTTTTACTTTTCGTTGACGCTGCGGCCCGTTGGGTTGAGGAGCTGGGCGGGCGGCAAGTCATACTGATTCAAGCAAGTGCGGTTCGCCGCTGGCGCGCCCGTTGTCGTGTCCATGTAAGATAGTCCTTTGGCAACAGTGTCCTTTGGCGGCACACTTCGCGCGCTGGACATGTTGTCGCCTACGATGCAACGTGAGAGGCCAGATCGGGGCGCAGCGTACACCGCGCGCGGTCTTGTTTCTCGTCGACGTTGTTCAGTACGCGGCAGGAAAAAGGACGCAGTGAAGGTCGCGCGCTGAACGTCTAGCCGCCCGCGATAAAAAAAAAACATGAACGGCAGGTGTCGGGCGCGACGCGCTTGCTTCGTATGTTGTGGGGGGGCGGGTGGGAGTGGACGGAACCCTCTGGCTCGTTCGAGCTGGCTCACTTGACCCCTCCCCCTACCCCCTTCCCGTGGGCCTTGACGGGGCCGGTCCCGAGGTGTCAGAGCGTCCAAAACGGCTTCTGCAAGGAAGCCAAACGCGCCTGGGAGAGCCCAGGATGACTTCCACGATGGTTCGAGATACCCCAAGATGCCTCAAGATGGCTCCCAAGATGCCCCGAGAGGCCCTAATACCGCTCCAAAGCGCTCCAGGTTGCCAGCAAACTCCCTCAGGAGGCCCTTGAACAGGGCAACATCACACCTTTGGGAACTCAGTTTTTTTTGTTTTCTTGTCATTTCGCTTCCGAAAAAGGCCATCCGAGGCCTCAAGATGGCCCCAACATGGATCAAGAGGGCCAACAGAGGCTCAAGAGAGCCCCAAGAGTGCCCCAAGAGGCACCCAGGAACGCTTCAAGAGCGGCCCCCGGGCGCCCCTAGATGCGATTCTGTAGGTTTCCGATGGGCAACGCTAATTAATGCTTCCCTCTTGTTTGATTGGTGTCTTCCAAGATGGCCCCAAAAGCGCTCCCAAGGCTCCCAAGAGCGTCTCAAGAGGACCCAAAAATAGGCGCCCAGGACGCCCAAAATCCTGTGGGCGTCGTCTCTGGATGGGTTGGTTGGGTTATTTTTTTGTTCGCGAGCGCGCCTCAAAGTACTTGGACAAAAAGGCTCAAGAGGGCTCGAAGAGGCCCTCAAGAAGGGCCCGCCAAAATCATTGGTTTCCTTGTGCTTTTCGAAGGGTTTCAGCGTTGTCGCCTTTTCAGAGACTCGACTCTCCGAGCCCAGGGCACCCAAGATCGCGACATGATGGCCCAAGAGGCCCCGCAGAGAGCTCCCAGGCAACTTGGCACCTGATTTGAGCCGTTTGGGGGGCCTTCTGGGGCGTTTGGGGGGCCTCTTGGGGGCCAGCTGGCGGTTTCTGGGATCACCTGGGAGCGGAGGGCGCGAACAGTTACTTCGAGTCCCCCCTCTTAGGGGCCCTCTTGGGGACGTCTTGTGCCGTCTTCGGGGCCTCTTGGGCATGCGAAGCGTCTAGAGTTCTAAGGTGTAACGCTTCGCGTACCCTCACCAGCTCATCCACGAGCGATGCACAGGGGAACAGTTTTCATCGGGGGGCGTGGCATCAAGTGGAGATCTCGAGAGGCCTCCGTGGGCCAGGGGCTTCTTGGATGCCTCTCGGAGACTCCTCGGATGCCCCTTCGGGTCTCTTGAAGGTCTCTTGGGGCGTCATTGGGGCCTCTTGGGGAACCTTGGGGTCTCTTGGAGTCCTCTTGGGACGTCTTGGGGGCCTCTCTAGGGCCTCTTTGGGGCTTCGGGCATCGGGAGGGCCTGTATTGACCCCCTTGGGTTGGGGCCTGTTTTGACCCTCGCCGTCGGGGGGCCTTTTTTGGGATTGTTTGTATTATTTGAAAATTAGCACAGGAAGTCAAACAATACCGGCTAGAGAGAGGGGGGACGATTTGCAAACGATGCGTGCGACAAAGGGGGTTTCAGCCCCAGGCAGCATCAGGGAAACCTCACTCGACAAAACAACAGCAATCTAAAGCGCCCACTCCGTGCAGGCACGGCGGCGCATGTTGTTTTTTTTGACAACGCCTTCCGCCATGGTACAGTCGCTTGCGTCGCGCCAGTCGACCACCTTCCTGGCGGTCGGGCGTCCGCTCGAATCACGGCCGCAGTGTTGATGCGCCTCTATCAGTGTGGCGTCCCGTCGCGCACCGCTCGATACCGAACACCTGTGAATGACGCGGTCCGCGTTTTGCTAATCGCAAGCTGACATCAAAAGTGACCCGTCGTTGGAGAGACATTTATGAAAGACGGAGTAGGTCTGGGCGCGGAAGAAGAAGAAGGGGTGGGTGCGTCACCCGAGCTCTGGAGTAGACACACTAAGTAGATGAGCGTTAGCACCAAGGATGCACGTTCGCTTCGGGGCCGTCGATGCCATGCTGCAGAAATACTGGTGGCAGCCATGTTAACAGCAGCCTTGGGCGCGGAGGGGCCAAGTCCAGACAGGCAGGTCATCACGGGCGCATCCCTGGCAAACCGCTCGCTGATGTCTCTCTTGCTCATGGTTGCGTTGTCGTGCAGCCGAATCTTGAGATCTTGATCAGGTGGTCGCAAACATGGATCAAGGGGGCGTGCATTAGCGACGGGTCCCGTTTCCATGAGAAATCGCGGATTTTCGCCGCCGAACAAGGCGGCACTGGCCGTATTTTTGGGGGGGCACTTCCCCCGATCCATGGATTGAGCGACCGCGCGCCAAATCCATGAATCGCTAATCCATGTTTACACGCCCCCGACTTGAGTGAGCGAACCGGAAATCCCCCTTTCCGCTGGGCCTTCACCTTGCCAGCAGTTGTTGCGATGCCGCGACGGCGCAGCAGCTGGACCTCAGGACTCCTGGAACCCGGACCGCTTCATGGTTGCGTTTTGCCGGGCCTTCGCTGGTGCGACAATCTGCTGCGTACGACCCTGCAGCGCAGAATCCAGAGACCCCGCGGCGAGCGCAGCCTCGGCCGTGTCAGATCGAGGCGAGCTCGGCCCGAATGATGGCCAGTGCCACCGTTCTGGGCCGCACCCACAGGCCGCCCTCTGGCCCTCCGCGGAGGCCCCCAGAGGCCTGTCGATCACCACCCACCAAACCACCCCAACCCAACCCGAAGGCTCAGATTTACCCCCGATTTCCAGTGGGGGGACCCGAAGGCTCAGATTTACCCCCGATTTCCAGTGGGGGGGGGGGGTCGGGAAGCATCGAAAAAACACGTGTGGAACCTTTACCCCCCCCAACCCGAAATTCGGGTCTTCGGGTTGGGTTGGGGTGGTCTGGTAAGTAGTCAGTCGAGGCCCCCCAAAGTCCCCGCAGGCCGCCTGATCAGGCCCGGAGGCCCCGAAACGTCCACCTCTCTGGGTCGACTTCCGGACACCAAGGCCTCGCCGTCGGCGTGTCTCACACTCGGCGGGAGCTGGAGCAAGGCCAGCGGGAAGCGGCCGAAGTGACACGGCGGCGGGTCTGCCGCCTGAAGGCGCAGGCCGAGGACGGCGGAAAGTAAGGCAGACGTCCGTAGTTTTCGGTTCAGGCTTTCTGGAGTTGTCCATGTCAGTCATCGCTGCTGCTGCTGCTGGCTTTTTCAATTTGTTGTCGATGCTCCAGGGCGTGCCAACGCCGAATGTGTGTTGCCACCTGGGACTTCTCCGAGCCAACTGGCCACTCATACATTGGAGGCACTTTCGATCAATCATGAGTCAACCCGCTCACAGGTTGGTCAGCTCGATCGACTGGAAGGACAAGAGGGGCGAGCGGGATGGCTACAGTGATGCCGCCAGCGCCCTCTTGGGTGCGCTCAGGTGCTCGCACACACAGTGCTGCACTAATGACGAGGACGAGGACGGAGGACGACGAGCAGGAGGACGAGGAGGACGAGGAGGAGGAGGAGCAGGAGGAGGAGAAGGAGGAGCAGGAGGAGGAGGAGGAGGAGGAGGAGGAGGCGGAGGAGGACCCATTATTCCTCAAGCAGTGCTTGCACGAAGGGGTTCCTATTTAGCGCTCTTACGTGGTTGGGTGGGCTCCCCAGGTTTGCGCCTTGAGGCTCGCTGCTTGCCCGCCGGGTGCCCCCCCGGGCGCTGCCTGGGTTTGTCGGGGGCTTCGCCCGGTGCCCGCCCCACGCCTGCCCAGCGACGTCCCCGCCCTGCGTGCTGCGTGCCAGGATTCCACACAGTCTGCGCGACATCGAGTGCACCGCGCAGAATCAAAAGCATAGCTAACGCCCCGTATGGGCACGTCGTTCCTGCCACAGCATAGAGTGCGCCACGTAGATTGCGCCACATTGCTTGCACCACAGAGATCGCACCACATAGCCTGCGCCGCATAGAGTGCACCCGATCGGTTCTCCTTTCCAAGATAGAAGTAGAATCCCCACCCCGAGTTTTGGGTTAACGCCTCTCTCCACATGTTTCCAATCTGTTTGTTTGCACGTTGTTGTTTCGTTGCCGCTCATTCTAAGCATCAAACAGTAGCATGCCAACCAGGCCAGTGTCCACCTCCCCCCGCCATCTCTTGCAACAGATTATGCGGTGCCCATGCGTTGAACTAACAAGTGTTTTTTTTCTAACCAACACTTACAACACATGCACTACAAGGCACATGCGCCCGCCGCCTCGCGTGGACGTCACAATCATTCAGTGACCATCCGTTCCTAACCATCATGTGTTGAGTTGGGTCTTCGTTTTGAATCAGCATCGCCCCGCGTCCCAACAGGAACGTTGATTCGCGGCGTTGAAGTCCCAGGATTGGTGTTTTGGCACGGTTGAGGAATCTCAGACGGCCGTCTTCCAACGGGACACGTCCCGCAATGACAATAGATCTTTGCAGGGGCTTGTGGAGAAGGACATCGGAGGGAACGTGTATTGCAGCATCGTTGATGCGTCTTGGGTTTGCACTAGTCATTATTCCTCCTCTCCTTCCTCCCTTGCCCCCCTCTCTGCCTCTGTCCCCCGTAGCTCAGCACACCCCTCATACGTTGCATGGTCCCATAGGGAACGCCACCGAAGGCCCCAGTGGCAGGGCTTGCATGCGGCACCTGCTTCCGTTTCGGCAGATCCCTCACACGTTTCGTGGCCTCATAAAAAGGCGTCGCCGAAGGCCCCAGTGGCAGCGTTCGCATGGCGTGACCGCTCCCAATGTTGCTCACCCTTCACGCGCTTCGTGGCCCCACAGGTAGCTCCACCGACGGCCCCAGTGGCAGCGTTCGCACGGCGGCCCCGCTCCCATCCCGGCACAATCTTCACACGTTTCGTGGCCCCATGGGGAGCTGTCACTGTTCGCACGGCGCCCCCGCTCCTATTTCGGCGCACCCATCACACGTTTCGCGGCCCCACCGGGAATTCGTAGGAAGCCCCGGTGACAGGGTTTGCATGCGGTGCCGCCTCCCTTTCGGCATTGTTTGACCCCATAGGGAGGTCGCCTTCCTTTGTCCAACCTGCCTTGTGGTACTGACGCCTGCAAATGGTTGGGTGCTTCGCCAGTTGTCTCTAACCATCATGTGGTGCCGGGTCCGTGTTTTGAAGAGACAGTGCCCCGCCCGCGTCCTCTTCCTTCCTCTTCTCTCTCCTCCTTCCTCCCTCACCCCACGCCTGCCTTTGCCCTCCGCAGGTCCATTTCGGCAGACCTCTCACACGTTTCGTGGCCCTTTCCGTAGCCGTTTTGGCTCAAGCAGCCTGCTCGCCCAGCCCCTGGTTCGAGCTGGCTGCGGTCATGGCCGACGCGATGGCGGAGGCTCTTCTCGGTGCTGTTGTGCGCGCTGGCGGCTCTCGCCAGGCAGTGGCGGCCACAGCGGTGGCCCTCTGGCGAGCGGCCCAGGCTGCCGGCAGCAAGTTGCAGGTCGAGGACAAGGACGTGGATCACGATAACCAGGCGCGGGTCGAGCTCATCAAACCCGTCTTGCGAGCGAAGGTCGAGGCGGCGGTCCGTGACGGGCCGATCGAGATCGACGGCGGGGCGACGGCGCTCTTGAACGTCGCAGAGCATGGCCTCTTCGGGGGGGGGGCGCGGAAACGCTGCCCCAATGCGGGAAGGAGGCCAAGTGGCAGCAGAAGGGGCGGCGGCGTCGCGCCCGTGGCGCGCAGTGACACCGCCATCGTCGGCATCAACGGCCACTCCGATAACAATATCGAGATGCGCCAGTTCGAATTCGTCGACAAGGCCTCGGTGATCCTGGAAAACGCTCGGTTCCGCAAGGAGGCCGCCAATTACGCTACCGAGGGGCCCCGCATACTTATATTATGGCTGGAGTGAAGATAGCTGAAGTGAAGCATGTGAGAATGATGTTGGTGGCCGTTGCCCCGCCGACACCGTTGGTGACGCCACTCAAGAGGAGTGGTGGAAGAGGAGAAGCGCCGCGCCAGCCACACTTTGCGAGCCCAGTGACCTGGGCGACCGGCGCGCATAGCGGCCGCGGTGAGGGACCACCCCCTGCGCACCCCGTCTGGCGTCGAGAAAGCGCCGCGCTTGCTATGCCTTGGACGACCGTCGTGCATAGTGGCCGCGGTGAGGGACCAATCCCTGCGCACCCTCTATGGCGTCGAGAACATGCCACGCCTGCTATGCCCTGGACGACCGTCGTGCGTAGCGGCCGCGCTCAGGGACCACCTCAGGTGACCACCTCCTGCGCAGCCCCTATGGTGTCGAGACAGTGCCACTCCTGCCGCGAGCTGAGTCCGGAAACTATTCGTACTCTGCTAATTCTTTTGAGATAATGCTGATTTTCTTGATGCACCTCGAGCTGCAGATGAGCTACTGTTCGGCACAGCAGTCGAGAGGACATCATCAGATTCGCTCGTCTCGAGTATCTAGATGCTCGATATCGGTCTGCTACCAGAGCTGGAACCAAACAACTGTTCGTGCTTTACGAATCCGAAATGGATAGGAAGTGCCAAGCCTGCCACGCTTTGCGAGCCCGAAGCGGAAAGGGTAACCACCCCCAGCGCACCCCCTGCGGTGGCGAGGAAGTGCCACGCCTGCCACGCTTTGCAAGACCGAAACGGATAGGGAGACCACCCCCAGCGCAGCCTCTGTGGTGTCGAGGAAGTGGCACACTTGCCACGCTTTGCGAGCCCGAAATGGATAAGTTAGGCAGACCACCCCCGGCGCACCCCCTGTGGTGTCGAGGAAGTGCCACGCCTGCCGCACTTTGCGAGCCCGAATCGGATAGGGCAACCACCCCGGGCGCACCCCCTGTGGTATCCAGGAAGTGCCGCGCCTGCCGCGATTTGCGAACCCGAAACGGATAGGGCAACCACCTTATGGTGTCGAGGAAGTGCCACGCCTGCCACGCTTTGCGAAACCGAAGCGGATAGGGAGACCACCCCCAGCCCGGCGCTGCCCCTGTGTTGTCGAGGAACTGCCACGCCTGCCACGCTTTGCGAGCCCGAAACGGATAGGGAGACCATCCCCAGCACTGCCCCTGTGTTGTCGAGGAACCCCCACGCCTGCCACGCTTTGCGACACCGAAATGGATAGGGAGACCACCCTCGGCGCACCCCCTACGGTGTCGACGAAGTGCCCCGCCTGCCGCGTTTTGCGAGCCCGAAGCGGATAGGGAGACCACCCTCGGCGCACCCCTTGCGGTGTCGAGAAAGTGCCGCGCCTGCCGCGTTTTGCGAGCCCGAAACGGATACCCCCCCCCCTCCCCCCCCAGCGCACCCCCTGTGGTGTCGAGGAAGTGCCGCGCCTGCCGCGCTTTCCGAGCCCGAAGCGGATAGGGGGACCCCCCCAGCGCTGCCCCTGTGGTGTCGCCTGCCACGTTTTGCGAGCGAGCCCGAAACGGATAGGGCAACCCCCCCAGCGCACCCCCCGTGGTGTCGAGGAAGTGCCGCGACTGCCACGCCTTGCATGCCCGAAGCGGAAAGGCAACCACCCCCAGCGCGCCCCGTGAGATGTCGAGGAGTGGCACGCCTGCCACGCTTTGCGAGCCCGAAACGGATAGGGTGACCACCCCCAGCGCACCCCCTGTGGTGTCGAGGAACTGCCGCGCCTGCTACGCTTTGCGAGCCCGAAACGGATAGCCCCCCCCCCCCCTCCCCGCGCACACCCTATGGTGTCGAGGAAGTGCCACGCCTGCCGCGCTTTGCGAGCCCGAAGCGGATAGTGAGACCACCCCCAGCACACCCCCTATGGTGTCGAGGAAGTGCCACGCCTGCCACGCTTTGCGAGCCCGAAGCGGAAAGGGCAACCACCCCCAGCGCACCCCCTGCGGTGTCGGGGAAGTGGCGCGCCTGCCACGCTTTGCGAGCCCGAAATGCATAGGGGGACCACCCCGGGCGCACACCCTGTGGTGTCGAGAAAGTGCTGCGCCTGCCGCGCCCTGCGAGACTGGCACGCATCGAGGCCGCGCTGAGGGACCACCCCTTGCGCACCCCCTCTGGCTGGTGATTAGAAAGTGCCGCGCCTGCCGTGCCATGCGCCATGGTCCGCATAGAGCCCCCTGCCATGCCGTGCGATGGGGGCGGGGAGGGGGGGGGGGGGGCGAGGAGACGCGGGCGCGACGCGGCAGGGAAGAAAACCATAACCCCAGGAAACACGTGGGGAAGAAAAGGAGGGGAAGAGTGAGGCGTCAGTGTCGCGGGTGCGGCGCGGCAGAGAAGAAAACCATAGCCCCGCAAAACGTGCGGGGAAGAGCGGCTCCAAGTCCGATCAGGTGGAGGCGCTGATGAAGATGGCCAGAAGGCGGAGTTCGATCCACTTTCGAAGTTTATGAAGGACGTGCAGGTCGACAAGGCTAAGAAGGTCGTGGTCACTGCGTGCGTGGCGGACACTTCCTGCGTGCGCGAGTCTACCGAGGTGCGACTGGTCCGTCAACGTGGAGCGCCCCGCGAAGGCGCGACCCCCGACGGAGACCCAGGCCAAGCAAGCCGCGTCGAAAATCAAGGGCGCGGGCAACAGTAAGACCTACGAGGCTGGCAGGGGCAAGGGCGCGGGCGCGATGAAGAGTGCGACTCGTGCATCGTCGGCAGGGGCAAGGGCGCCTTCATCTCCAGAGGCTGAGGGCGTCGCGTCCGCGGGGCTCAGAACCGAGCCCTACTGCTCGCGCGTGCCAGCCTAGAGCCTCCAGCTCCAGAGACCGAAGGCCTCGGGCCCGCCGACGTGAAGCGGCGCTCCTCCAGCCCATGTGTGCAGGGGGGAGGAATCGACTACCTCTCCCCTCGCTCTGTCGGCGATGCCGGGGTTGCCCCGAGCCTGCCTGCCTCTCCGTCTAGCTTTGTCTCGGCTGAACTGGCAAACCCGCTGGCGATTAGCATTTAGTCGCGCGGCGCTTATTGGCGTCCAGCTGCGCGCCGCGCGCCGACGCCGCAGCGCGGCAGCGCTGCGACATGTTTCCTGCCTCGCGCCCACGTGGGCGAGCGTAAGTGGCAAG
Source organism: Prorocentrum cordatum (assembly GCA_963575745.1). Classification (NCBI taxonomy): domain Eukaryota; class Dinophyceae; order Prorocentrales; family Prorocentraceae; genus Prorocentrum; species Prorocentrum cordatum. Next base: position 1,377,226 of record CAUYUJ010021837.1, on the reverse strand, counting down.
TGCCAGGGTGCCCTTCGGGGGGCTGAAAGTGCGCGGGCGCCGCCCAGTGGGTGCACTCAGGCCTGCGCAGATAGCAGAAGGCCCTTCGGGGGAAACAAACCGCTTCGTGGCCCTATGGGGAGCTCCGTCGACGGCCCCAGCGGCAGCGATCGCACGGCAGCCTCGCGCCCGCTCCGGCACGCCCCTTGCGCCATTCGTGGCCCCATAGCTAGTTCCAGCGGAGGTGATGCTCGCAGTTGCGTGGCTCAGTGGCTCGCAATTGCAGATGGTTGGGCCCTTCGATTTTGCGTGTACGACATCCAGACACCTGGGTCGGCAGAGCCGTTCTCTGAACCTGGGCGCGCGCGCTCGCTGACGTCGTTCGAGCGCCGTTTTTTCTCTTTAAAAACGTGTGTGTGTATGTGTGTGTGTGTGGCAATTTTGTCACGGTGTCTGGATTTACGCGGGCGAGCACGTTCCCAGCACCTTCCAGGAATGTAGTGATCACCGTCGTCGGCGCCAGCCGTATGGCCATCATCACCACCGCAACCTCCGGGATCATCGTCATTGCTGTCATCTTTGAAGTCGTCGTCCTAGTCAAGTTTCTGCGTGTGGACCTTTCTCCTCAACATCATCAACATCGCAAACGCCCCCACCTTCACCATCCCCATCACCATAACCATCACCATTGCCATCATCATCACCGTCATCGTCGTCATCATTGTCATTATCATCTTCCCCATCATCAACATCTTCGTTTTCATCTTCAGTTGAATCATCATTAACACCATCATCATCATCAGCATCGTCATGAACATCATCGGCGCCATCACCATCGTCATCATCGCCAACATCATTGTTGCCAGCGTAAGTGTCGGAACACTCGTCTCCATCACCATCACCATCGTCGTCGACGACATCACATCACGCCCATTTTGGCTGTCATCGCCATCGGCATTGCCGTTATCGCCACTGCCATCGCCACCGTCGTTGGCGTCGCGCCCGTGACCATTGCTACCAGCACTTGGCGGCCCGGGGGGCGGATTCGTCTGTGCGGCTGCGTTCCACGAGCCCACGCGCCCGTTGGTGTCATGCCAGTATGAGCTGTGCCACCAAGTTTCGGACGGGTGGGTGGGATGTTGGCATCGTCGTCATCATGGTCATCATCGTCATCACCTTCTTCGCCACCAGCGTCATCGTATTCGTTCTAATCTGAATCAGCTTCATCACCATCACCATCATCCTCGTCGTCATCAACATCTGCATCGTCATGAACATCATCGGCGCCATCACCATCGTCATCATCGCCAACATCGTTGTTGCCAGCGTAAGTGTCGGAACGCTCGTCTCCATCACCATCACCATCGTCTTTGACGGCATCGCATCACCCCCATCTTGGCTGTCATCGCCATCGACATCACCCTTATCGCCACTGCCATCGCCACCGTCGTTGGCGTCGCGCCCGTGACCATTGCTACCAGCACTTGGCGGCCCGGGGGGCGGATTCGTCTGTGCGGCTGAGTTCCACGAGCCCGCGCACCCGTTGGTGTCATGCCAATCTGAGCGTTGCCACCAAGTTGCGAGCGGGTGGGTGGGATGTTTGCATGCCCGTGGGGGGTGGTCGCGCGCGGATGTTGCGCGGTGGGTGAATCGTACAACGTTGGTTGTATTTTTTGCTTGCACCCGTTTTATCGCACCTCCTACGTTGCACTTCACAATCTCCCCCGCGCTTGTGTTACCCCACGTGTTGCACGACGTACAGCGCATCACATTGGTTTGCATCACGCGTGCTGCACCCCGTAGCTGCTCTTTTCGAGCGACGACCAGTTTCTAGTCCCATACAGCTGCCACTCATCACAGCTCACACTGGCGCGTTTTTTCCCAATCATCTTGTGGTGTTGGGTCTTCGTTTCGAAAAGACAGTGCCCTGGCGTCACTTCTTCCCCATCCCGCTCCTCATCCCCGCCCCCCTCTTCCCATCCCTGCCTCGGCCCTCCCCATGTCCGTGTCGGAGCTCCTCTCGCACGCTTCGTGGCCCCATAAGGGGGCTCCACTGAATCTCCCAGTGACACCGTTCGCATGGCGTGCCCCGCCCCCAATGTGGCACACCCTCACACGTTTCGTGGCCCTGTCGGGGGTTCCACCGAAGGCCCCATCGACAGGACTCGCATGGTGTACCCGCCCCACATTCGACACACTCCTCACATGTTTCGTAGCCCCGCAGGGGGTCCCACAGAGGGCGCCAGCGGCAGGGCTTGCATGGCGTACCCGCTCGTAGTGCCCCCCCTCACACGTTTCGTGGCCCCTTTGGGGGGCTCCACCGAATGCCACATCGGCAGGGTTCGGATGGTGCACGCACCCCCAATTCGGCAGACCTTGCACGCGCTGCGTGGCTGGTGGGAGATCCACCGAATGCCCCAGTGGGATGGTCCGAGTGCCACCGCCGCCCCCAATTCGTCACGCCTTCACACGTTTCGGGGCCCCTTGGGGGGCCCCACCGAAGGCCTCAGCTGCAGGGCTCGTGCGGCGCCCCCGCCCCCAATTCGGCACACCCCTCACGCATTTTGTGGTCCCCGTAGGGAGCTCCACCGACGGCCCCGGAGGCAGGGTTTGGAGGCACTGTGCCCATCTCAGCACACCTCTCAAGCGTTTCGTGGCCCCGCAGGAGACTCCACTGAAGGCTCCAGCGGCAGGGCGCGCATGGCGTACACGCCCCCAAATTTTGACCACCCCTCACGCGTTTCGTGGCCACTCGGGGGGCACCACCGAAGGCCCCAGCGGCAGGGTTCGCATGGCGGCACCGCGCCCATGTCGGCACTCCTCTCACGCGCTTCGTGGCCCCATAGGGGGCTCCACCGAAGGCCCCGGTGGCAGGGCTCGCACGCCCATAGGGAATTCAACCGAAGGTCCCACTGGCAGGGTCCGCTTGACACCGCCGCCCCCAAATCGGCACACCCTCACACGTTTCGCGGCCCCATGGTGAGCTCCACCGAAGGCCCCCGTTGCAGCGTTCGCATGACGGCCCCGCACCCAATTTTGCACACCCTTCACGCGCATCGTGGCCACATGGGTAGCTCCACCGACGGCCCCAGTGGCAGCGTTCGCACGGCGGCCCCGCCCCCAATTCGGCACATCCCTTACACAATTCGTGGCCTCATAAAGGGGCTCCACCGAAAGTGGTACGCACAACTCGGTACTCACGACTGCATCTGGTTGGGTCCTCCGCCTGGCTGTTGTTTGTTTGTTGTTGGTACGCATGATCGCCAACCATCTCCATGAATTCGTACCATCCCAGCCAGGCTCCCTTCCGACGCCCCCTTCACCCCACTCAACTATTATTAGGCAGAGCACCCGCTTAGATCTTACACGTGGAGTTTGGTTAACCCGTAGCAGAGAATACGTCAAAACCGCTCCCAAGTGAAAACCATTCCCAAGTGAGCACACGTCAAAACCATTTCCAAGTCTTCATGTTCGAATGGGTGAAACAAACACTAGCAACAACCCTTGTCTCCTATGTGCACGCACCCGCTGGCGCATTGAAACCGCACATGTTTGCTTTGCAAGTCTGCCAATTGAGGCCATGCGGGCCACACGCGCGCGCATGCCCATTCGTTTAACACGGATCGCGCGCCCGCCGATTTTGTCAAACATTACCACGCGGCCCGCACGCCGGCGCGTCCACGCGCACGCATGCCGAAGTCATTGGAAAGCGGTTGGTTGTCCAAGCAGTTCACGAAGATTTACGCGTTCAAGTACATTCAAAAGCCACATGGTTTTCAACCAGCAGATATTTAGAGTTTCTGCGTGCGCGCACTTCTTCATCATCCTCATCATCCTCATCAGCACTATCGTCACTGAATCGCCAGCGTCATCGTGTCATCGTCGCCATCATCATTGTTACATTCATCACAATTGCCAATCTCGTCGTCATCGTCGTCATTATCGTCATCATCGTCGTCGTTGTGGTGCCCCTCATGATCATCACCACTACCGTCACCATCATCGTGGCCGTTGCCGACATCTTCGTCACCGTTAGCACTCGCCCGCCCGAGTCTGCACCTGCATAAGGGAAGAGGGCCTGGCGGCAATGGGCCAGTTGAGTTTTGACTGGAAGTCGCGGGTGTTTTCTCGATCATTGTAGCTGGCGGCCCCAACTTCTAGAGGCGTTTAATTTCACCACACACATCTATATTTATATAGGTGTGTGTATATATAGAGAGAGAGAGAGAGAGAGAGAGAGAGAGAGAGATGTTGGCGCCCATGTTCTGTGTCACAGATAGTGAACATAGAGGGTGCACCATAGCACTGCTCGGGGCCCACCGCTATAAACATGTATCGAAGACACCTTCGGCGATTCACCGCCGCCTCCTGCCTTTCCTGGAAATGCTGATGTGGCCAACCTGTGAGCCAACGCTTAGCAACGCTATTGGGCTATGTGTTCGCCCAGTCGTTGATGAAACCCGTGGGGGAACACTTGGGAAAGAAAGAAAGAGAGAGGGGAGGAGGAGATGGAGGGGAAGGAGGAGGACGAGGATGACGAGGAAGCGAAGGTCTCCTGAGGCTCTCTTGGGGCCTCCAAGCGGCTTTCTGGGAGCACCTTGAGGGCCTTTGAGGGGCCTCTTGGGGGTTTCCTGGGGCCTCTTGTGGAGGTCATTGGTGGCCTCTACGTAAGGGGCTTCTTGGCCTTCGCAGGCCGTCTTCGGGGCCCCTTTGCTGTCTTTGGGCCTCTTTGGGGAGTGATGCCCTCTTGGGATCCTCTTGGCGCCGTTTTGGGGGCCGCTCCGGCCGTCTTGGGGTCCTCTAGGGGACTTCTTCTTGGGCCGTCCTCAGCTGTCGGAAGCCCGAAGGGGCGAGAACGCGGACACAGTTGAAGGGCTTAGAGAAATCAATGGTTTTGGCCTCCTGGAGGTTCTCTTGGAACTTCTTGGGGAGCCTCGGGCCGTCTCGGACGCAGTGAATACCGAAAGACAGAGAATGTTCAAGTCGTAATCCGGCGTGTGCAAGTGGGTGCTTGCTCCATGATTTGGGCCTCTTGTGCTGGCCCCCAGGCCCCCAAAACAGCCCAAGAGGCCCGCCCCCAAATGGGCTTCGGCACGGACCCCTGGGATCCTCTCAGGGCGTGGTGGAGGTTGAGGCCTCCAAACCACGCTCCCGAGGCCTCTGGAATAGACGCGCGGGGTGAAAAGTAGCTCCCCAAAGGCGCCTCTAATCTCCAGAAAATCCCACGAATCCAGGAAGCATAAGCTCCGGGACCCGAGGACACTGCGCCCGGTGCCGACGCCGCGGTGGCGCACATGTGCGCGTGAGAAAGCATACTGTGGGGGCGATGATGCTTCAGACCCTTGGGGACTCCGTCATCTGATGAGTGCGGCAGTGCTGTCCATGGCCAAACCCACGATTGGAGTCCCACTGGCTTCCAGACCCCAGATTCCTTCTCCAGTGGTTCCATACCCAGTGCTCTCACAGCGCTCGTGAGCAGGCTGCAGACCCTGCTCGCAGGATGTCTTGAGGACGGGGCCCTGTTGGCAGGACTAGAGGTTGACACCAACACCAATATCGGCGGTGCTCCTCCACCGAGGGAAGAGGATCCCGATCTCGCTGATGGTGGTAATATTCCAGCTCCCAAAGTGACCGAAATATTACCACCAACACCGAAATCGAGGATCATCTTCTCCCTGTGGAGGCAACCCCCTGTGTTGGTGTTGGTGCCAATTTCCGGGCCTCCCACCTGTGGGCCGAGCCCTCTGGGCGGGGGGGCCCGCGGGCGAGGCCTGTGCGGGCGGCGTCGGCACAGGCCTGCACACGTGCCCCTGGGCGCCGACCGCGCTGTCCAACAGGGAGAGCACCGGCGGCCAACCCAGGGAGCAGTGAGAGGGAGAAGGCCTTCTCCTCCTCCTCCTCCTCCTCCTCCTCCTCCTCCTCCTCCCTCATCCTCCTCCTCCGCCTTCTCGGAAGGCGGCGGGGGGCTCCTCAGAAGCCTGCCGGTCTTCTGCGAGGTGCCCTGCGTCCTCGGGCAAGGCTCAGAGCACTTCTCAGAAGGCGGAGGGACTTCCAGGCCCTCGGAGAAGGCCCGCCCCCTCTCACCCCCCCTCCCGGGGCTGGCCACCTATCTCACCTCCTCCCCGGGCTGGCCGCCGAGAGCACCTCAGGGCGGGGCAGTATGGGTGACGACCGCGGAGCCCAGCACAGGGAAGGCGAGGGCGGGACTCTTGGAGTGCGGGCGCCGATGGGCGGGACACTGGTTGGTGGCGGCCGAGAAGCCCAGCACACGGGCGCAAGCAGGAATAGGTCCCCGTAGGCGCGGCCCCGTGGGCGGCGATTGCGAAGCTCAACATTTGCTGGTCAGCGGCGCGTTGATGTCTAGCCTGGCGGGTGGGGCAACGGGGCCGCAAGAGCCGGAATCATGCCCCGCGCAGGGACGGAGGGAGGAGGAACGGACCCAGATCTCGAAGGGTATTTCTGTTTGGTCCTGGCGTTCTTTCCTTCACTGTAGCATCCGGGAGCCGTTTGCGGGCCTCGGGGCCATCGAGCAATGACCCGGGACGCACAATCACCCCCAGGGAAGAGAAGGGTGTCCGCGGAGGTTCGATCGCGTCGCAGTCGGTTGCGTCCGGTCGGTTCGACTCGGTCAGTTGTTGTGTCGTTGTTGCGTGGCTGCGCCATTCTAGGCTGCCGGCGGCCTTTTGTTTTCGGTGGATTTCGGTTTCGCTGTCGGTTCGGTCGATTTTTTATTATGCTGCCGCCTGGACGGCCTTGGGTCAAGGCCTTCGGGGCCGCGGACTGCATCGCCGCATCGCGGGTTGTTCGGGGAAGAGATGCCGCAGGGGGAGGAGGCGCTGGCCGCTTAGGGGAGGCCGCTAGTTAGGGCAGCGGCGTCACCGCCAGCTCAGATCACCACGCGAGCACCTTGCCGAACCCCAGACCTCCGACGTGTTGAATCATTAAGCATAATACATCCCTTAGCCCTAATAACACAGTGGATTCGTGGCCTAACTTAGGTCCTCGGTTTTTAGGGTGATCCCTCAACATGTGGGTGGCTTCGTCTGAGGCATCTGCCAGACAGACCCCTACCCCTAATGCTTTGGGCCTTCCAAACTCAGGTCCCCTCCCAGAGGGTTCATTGTTTAAACATGCTTGCCATTGACGAAGTCAAGACTGAGATGCCTCGCCCTTTCCAGCATCTGGACCCCCATGGGACCGTCAAACAACGGCTGGACATATGGAAAGTGGGCCGCGTCACGCAGGAGCGTCACGCAGGAGCTCAAGCCGCTGGTGCCAGGCCAGGCTGCCGCTGGGCAGACGCCAGGCCGTTATCCAAGGTGCGGCCATGGAGGAGGAGGAGGAGGAGGAGGAGGAGGAGGAGGAGGAGGAGGAGGAGGAGGAGGAGGAGGAGGACAGCAGGAGGAGGAGGACGAGGAGCGAGCGAGCGAGCGAGCGGGCGAGCCTGGGCAGCGTAGGGCGATTTTCTCTTGGGTGCTTCCATCGTGCCAGCCGCAAGCCATCCATCACCAGCGGGAGGAGGGCAGGCCCAGCAGCTTTGCGGTCTCTCCAGCTGCCTCCCGACGGCGGGCTTCCTCCTCGCCCACTCACCCGCTCAAGTGTATGAACTTACCCCCCCCCTGTGCAGTGTGAGGGGCCGCGCTATCCAGATCCCCTCCTCTGCCCCCCTATCACACGCATCTCCTTTTTTCGCAGTCCGCCTGTGAGGAAAAGGGGCGTCCCTGCTCGGCTCTCCGTCGGGGCTGGGACGACCCCCGATGGCAGAGACTCGCCGATTGTGAGAAAACATGGTAACGCCAAGATCTCAGGGTCCAGGGGAGCAAGCGCGGCAACCGAGCTCGAAAATGGGTGGCAAGCCTAGGGGGAAGTGGGAAGGCGCGGGCCTTCTCAAGGCTCGAAATGCCTCGGGCCTTCAGAACAGCTTTCGGACAGGAAACGAACATCTGCCCCGCTGCCACGCGCATCTCCTGCTTCTGCTACCCGCCCGTGAGCGAAAAGGCACGCCCCTGCTCGGGCCCCCGGCGATCCGACGTCTCATGCTCTTGTCAGTGCGGGGCTCCCGGACGTCCCGACCCCTTTGCCCAGGGCCAGCTTTTCGTCCCGAGTCGTTTTCTGACGGTCCGGGGGACTGGCGAGGGCCTTCAGGGACCGACAACGGCGAAAAGTTCCCGTTTGCCTTATTCACTACCCTGACCTTCCAGAGTGCTGCAAAATAGCACTCGAGACTTACAGACCCGTGGCCAACCGCCGCGGCGTGTCGCGCGCGCGCGCGCCGCCTGGCGGGCCTCCCCAGGACGTGCCGCGTTGCTACGGGCTGCTCGTGGAGCGCTGGTGGAGCGGCGGGTGGTCCCTGGCGGGCGGCGCAAGGCCCGGGGCGCGGGTGGGAGAGAGAGGGAGAGAGAGGGCGGGGGGTCGGGCTGGCGGTAATGGGGGGTGGCCTACCCGCATATCCTGGCGCTTCAGTTTTTTTTCACAGCGGGCGTCCCCGCCAGGTTGCGGACCCCGAGACCCTCACAGGTCGGCTCGGGTCGGAAATGATGCAGGAAGATGGGTTCGGGTGCCCCAGTCGTTATTCTCTGCGATGCTTTTTTGGAGCCAGCAGATGCCGTGAAAGGGCCCCTTTCGGGTCTTTTTCTCTTCACCCCCCATTGCCACGCGCCCGAAGAGGGGGGGGAGGTCGGCTACGCTGAAGTCGGGCATGTCCCTCTACAGGAGGAAGATTCAACCATCATGGAACACACTCTGGGGACGACTTGTGTGTGCCATCTGTCGTCTTCTGCCCTCAGCATTTTCAGGGCATTTTTTAAAAAATTTAAATTTTGTCGTCCACAATCTGCCTCGAGCGGGGCACGCCCGGCCTGAGGCCACGCCCGAGATCGGACCCTTTAAAACAGGGCTAGGATCGGGATAAATCGCTCCAGAGCGTTCCGGAGCGCTCTCAGAGCGTTCCGGAACGCTCTGGAGCGGCCGCGGCGCCCAATACATCCTCCAAACCAGCCGATTCTCAGAGATTTCTGAGTTATCCCGATCCGATTTTGTCCCGATCTTCGCGTCGTTTTGCCCTTCGCACCTCGGGACGGCGCGGGGCGGACGGGCGGGCGGGTCGTCCGGGCGGGGCGCCGCGGCGGAGCGGCGGGCGGCCCCTTCGGCGGGCGGGCGCGAGGCCCGGGCGGGGGCGGGAGAGGGAGAGGGGGCGGGGGAGGGGGAGGAGGAGGGGGAGGAGGGGGAGGAGGGGGAGGAGGAGGAGGAGGAGGAGATGGAGGAGGAGGAGGAGGGGGAGGAGGAGGACGAGGACGAGGAGGAGGAGGAGGAGGAGGAGGAGGAGGAGCGGGCGGAAAAGAGGGGGGTGATGACTACGGTAGGTTTGCGTCGTGTCGACCAGCGGCGACCCCAGCGCGGGCGTTCAACCTTGAACGCCGCGGGCGACCCAGAATCGATCGATGTTGAACGATCGGACGTTGCGGCAGCGGCCGATCGTTCAAGGTTGAACGATCCCTGCGGTGTCAAAAACCAACGCCTTGGTCGGCACGACACGAACCTGCCGTAGGGGGGGTGGATATCATGGCGGGGGTCATGATTCTTAGGCTTACGCCACACCGCCGACCCCTTGTTTATGCCAATCTGGGGGTAGTAGAAGCTGCGAAGGGGTGAAAAGGCGAGTGATATTTGTTTGGTGTCTGTTCGCCGCCACCGCCAGAGGGTCTCGGGCAGTTCCGCGGGGAGGTCCGAGCGGACAGCGACACTGCGAGTTTTGGAGCCACTCGGGGGCCGTTTCGGAGCCTCTGGGGTGCTTCTTGGGGGTTCCTTGGGGCGTCTGGGCGGCCTCGTGAGGGCCTCTGGGGGCCTCTTGGGGCACTCTTGGGGCCCCCTGGGGCTCCTGGGGGCAGAAAGCTAGAGTTTCAACATGTTTGGTCGCCCTCTTGGGCCCCTCGTGGTGCCGTCTTGGAGCCCTCTTGGGCCGTCTTGGGGACCTCTTGGGCCGTGTTGGGGCCGTCTTGGGCCGTCTGGAGGCCGTCTTGGGGGCCTCTTGGGCCATCTTGGGGCTGTCTTTGGGGCCTCTTTGGCCGTCTTGGAGCGTCGGGAAGCCGAAAAGGCGGAAAAGCAAAACACATCGAAAAACACTATGGAAAATCAACAATTTTAGACTCTTGGGGCCCTCTTGGGAGGCTTGTTTGGGACCTCGGGGGCCGTCTTGGAGACCTCTTGGCCCGTCTTGGGGCCATCTTGGGCGTCTTGGAACGGTCGTTTGGCGTCTCGGGGCCTTCGTGGGCCGTCTTGGAGGCCTCTTGGGGGCTTCTTGGCCCGTCTTGAGGCCCTCTTGGGCCCGGAAAAGCTCCGTGAACCGCTCGTCCCGGCCGTGCTGCGCTCGTCCCGGCCCCCTCCCCCCCTCCAAATCGGCCCTCTTGGGCCGTCTTGGGGACCTCTTGGGCCGTCTTGGGGCCGTCTTGGGCCGTCTGGAGGCCGTCTTGGGGGCCTCTTGGGCCATCTTGGGGCTATCTTTGGGGCCTCTTTGCCCGTCTTGGAGCGTCGGGAAGCCGGAAAGGCGGAAAAGCAAAAAACATCGAAAAACATTTTGGAAAATCAACAATTTTTGACTCTTCGGGCCCTCTTGGGAGGCTCATTTGGGACCTCAGGGGCCGTCTTGGAGACCTCTTGGCCCGTCTTGGGGCCATCGTGGGCGTCTTGGAGCGGTCGTTTGGCTTCTCGGAGCCTTCGTGGGCCGTCTTGGAGGCCTCTTGGGGGCTTCGTGGCCCGTCTTGAAGCCCTCTTGGGCCAGGAAAAGCCCCGTGGAGCGCTCGTCCCGGACCCCCCCCCCCCTCAAAGCCCCGTGGAGCGCTCGTCCCGGACCCCCCCCCCCTCCAAATCGACCGGACCGGGCTCCCGGGGGAGGGGTTTGGGGAGGGGGAAACATCTCACACGCCGATGATCCCCAAGGGGTCGGCGGATATTTCCCCAGATTTCATGGCGCCTCTTCTTAGTTCATTACGTCCCTGGCCCCCCCGCTGGGCCGCGCACATGCCGCCGGTCATGATTTGCCCCCCCCCCCCCCCCCCTCTTAGACACCCCCCTCTTGGCCGCTCCCGACGGGAGAGGGAGAGGCGGGGGGTGGGGCGAAGGAGTGGAGGAGAGCGAGGATCGAGGAGGATGGAGGAGGGGGGGTCCAGGATCGAGGAGGATCCAGGATCGAGGAGGACGGAGAGGGAGGATCCAGGCTCGAGGAGGCAAGTCGAGAATCATCGCCAACGGCGGCGGCCACGGGCGGGTCCAGCGCGGGCGGGGAGGGGGCGCGGGGGAGGTCGGCTGCGCCCCAAATCCGACAGCTTGCGCTTTGGAAGAGGCGGGGCGGCCAGCAGGGTGGATCGTCTGGGCGAAGAGAAGCTCGCTCAAGCGAACGAGTGGTTCGCTCAAGCGAAGAGGCAGAGAGCGACGACTGTGCAAGATTACTGGGCCACCAGAGCATAGCACAGAGCCAGAGCACCATCACACAGATGCACAGAGCACCATGACACAGAGGTACAGAGCACCATAGCTTAGAGACACAGAGCGCCGCCTGGAACCTCCGCCCAGTGCCCCCTCCGCCTCGGCCATTGTATTCCGCCCGCACCGCGCCCCCCCCCTCCCCGCACCCCTCCTGACCCTTCCTCGCGTGCCCTAACGGCCCAGTGGAACCTGCGCCCAGTGCCCTCTGCCCCGACCGTTTTATTCCGCGTCGCACCGCGCCCGCTTCCCTTCCCCGCCCCCCTCCCCCCTTTTTCCAGCCCCAGCGGTCCAGTGGAACCTTCGCCCAGTGCCGCCTCGACTCTCCGCCCCCTTCCGCCCCGACCATTCTATGCCGCGTCGCGTCGCGCCCCTGTTCCCCGCCCCCTGTCACCCCCTTGCCAGCGTTCCCCGGCGGCCCAGTGCCTCCTCCGCCCCGACGACTTCATTCCGCGTCGCGTCGCCCCCCCCCAGTGTTCGCCCGCGTCCCAGTGGAACCCCCGCCCAGTGCCCCTTCCACCCCGACCATTTTATTCCGCGTCGCACCGCATGCCCCCGCCCCCCCCCCCAGCGTTCCCTAGCGGCCCAGTGCCCCTTCCGCCCCGACCACTTTATGCCGCGTCGGGTCCCCCTTTTCCTTTCCCCCGCGAACCCCCCAGCCCAGTGCCCCCCCCCCCGCCCCACGTCCGCGCGTCGTCCCCGCCCCCCCCCCCCCCCCGTCCCCCCGCGCCCAGTGGAACCCCCGCCCAGTGCCCCTTCCACCCCGACCATTTTCCCCAGCGTTCCCTAGCGGCCCCCCGTAGCTTTCCCCCGCGTCCCAGTGGAACCCCAGCCCCGCCCCGCCGCCCCCCCCCAGCGTTTCCCAGCGGCCCTTCGTGACTTTGTTCCGCGTCGCGTCGCACCCTTCTCCTCCCCGCTCCCGCCACCCCCTCCCCAGCGTTCCCCGGCGGCCCAGTGCCCCCTCCGCCCCGACGACTTTATTCCGCGTCCCCAGCGTTCCCCCACGTCCCAGTGGAACCACCGCCCAGTGCCCCCTCCGCCCCGACTATTTTTTCCCGCGTCGCGTCGCCCCCCCCCTCCCCGCCCCCGCCACCCCCTCCCCCCCTCCCCACTTGTTTCGGGTCGCCCGCCCCCTCCCTTTGTCCCCACCTTTAGCTGTGTCCCCAGCGGCCCCCTTGTCTTCGCCACCTTGCTGCCCCAATTAGCCGAGTGCCCCCTCCGCCCCGATCTCTTTATTTCGCGTCGCCCCCGCCCTCTGTCTCCAGCTCTGTCCCCAGCGTCCCCCTTGTCGTCGCCATCCCTTTGTCCCCATCAGCCGAGTGCACCCTCCACCCCGACTGCTTTAATTTCGCGTCGCCCCCCCTCCTTCCCGTCCTCAGTTCTGTCCCGGCACGGCACAGCACGGCACCGGCCCCCCTTCCGCATCCCATGCACGCTCTCCGCATCCCTCCCCTGCCAGCCAGCGCGCCCCTCCGCCCCGGCCGCGTTCTTTCGGCGCGGCACGACGCCGACCCCCATTCCGCTCCGCCCACTTTATTGTCTTGCGCAGCTGTGTTCCAGAGCTCAGGCCTCTGATTTTCGTCGTCGTCGTTCGTTGTCGTCGTTTGTCCTCCCCTCTGCCCGTCCTGGCCTTGCCCTGGACCCAGCGCTCCCCTCGCTCTCCCTCCCTGGCCTCCCTAACGCGCTCTCTGGAGCCAGCCCCCCTCGCTCTCCCCCCCTGGCCTCCCGTTCGTCGTCCTCCCTCCCCCACCTGGCCTTCTTCTGTTCGTCGTCGTCGTTCGTTCGTTCGTCCTTCGTCATCGTCGTCGTTCGTCCTCCCACCTGGCCTCCCTGGCCTTGCCCTGGACCCGGCCCTCCCTCCTGCCTTTGCCCTGGACCCAGCCCCCCTCGCCCTCCCCCCCTGGCTTTCCTGCCCCCCCCTGGCCTCCCTGGCCACCTGATCTGGCCCTAGTCCCAGCCCCCCCCTGCCCTTGCCCTGGACCCAGCCACCCTCGCTCTCCCCCCTTGGTCTCCTTGGCTCACTCGTTCGTCCTCTCCCCTGGCCCCCCTGGACGTGCCCGCTGTGTTTAGAGCTCGGACCTGTGTATTCTCTTGCACAGCTGTGTTCTAGAGCTCGGACCTCTTTATTTTTGTTCGTCGTTCGTTCGTCATTCGCCGTTCGTCCCCCCCCCGGCCACTGAAGGAAACTCCTGGGGGAAGGCGGCGAACGCCTCCTGTCCCTCGCAGCTCCTTGGTGCAAGAGCCAGGGCACGCGTGCCACTTGTTAAAATCCCGATCTGCCCGCCCGCCGCCCGCCCGCCCGCCCCCCGCCGCCCGCCCGCCGTGCTTCCGTATTCAACACAGCATCCAGTACTCAACAACGTCCGTCTCCAACACAAAACCCAGTACTCAACAACTCCCATCTCCTACACAACACCAAGTACTCAACAGCATCCCGCTGCAAGAAATAACTAATCCCTAGGGGTTCTGTTCAAATACCGATCCGCCCGCCCGCCGCCCGCCCGATCGCCGCCGGTCCGCCGCCCGCACCCCCACCCCGTTCGCCGTGCTTCCGCGTTCAACACAACACCCAGGACTCAAAAGCGTCCGTCTCCACTACAACACCCAGTACTCGACAGCTCCCGTCTCCAACTCAACACCCAGTACTCAACAGCCCCCGTCCCCAACGCAACACCCAATCCTCAATAGCATCCCGCTGGAATTCCGTTCAAATCCCGATCCGCCCGCCGCCCGCCCGCCCGCCCCCCGCCTCCCGTTCGCCGTGCTATCGCGTTCAACACAGCACCCAGTTTTAAACAACGTCCGTCTCCATTACTACACCCAGTCAGTACTCAACAGCACCCGTCTCCAACGTAAGACTCCGTATTCAACAGCACCCCGCTGCAAGAGAAAATCTTTAAGAGTTCTATTGGAAGCACGATCCGCCCGCCGACCGCCCGCCCGCCCGCCGTCCGCCCCCCACCGCCCGCCCGCCGTTCTTCCGCGTTCAACACAGCATCCAATACTCAACAATTTTCGGCTCGAACACAACACCCAGTACTCAACAGCTCCCGTCTCCAACTCAACACCCAGTACTCAACAGCATCCCGCTGCAAGAGAGACTCCTTAGGGTTTTTGTTCAAATCCCGATCGGCCCGCCGCCCGCCCGCCCGCCGCCCAACCGCCGCCCGCCCGCCGCCCGCCCCCCGCCACCCGTTCGCCGTGCTTCCGCGTTCAACACAAATCCCAGTATCCAACAGCATCCGTCTCCAATACAACACCCAGTACTCGACAGCTCCCGTCTCCAACACAACACCCAGTACTCTACAGCACCCCGCTGCAAGAGAAATTCCTTAGGAGTTTCGTTCAAATCCCGATCGGCCCGCCGCCCGCCCGCCCGCCGCCCGCCCGCCCTCCCGCCGCCCGTTCGCCGTGCTGCCGCGTTCAACACAACACCCGCTACCCAACAGCGTTCATTTGCAACACAAAACCCAGTACCCAACACCCCCCCTTCTCGAACGCAACACCCAATACTCAACAGCATCCCGCTGGAAGTTTGCCGCCGCCCGCTCCCCGCAGCCCGCCCGCCGTGCTTCCGCGTTCAACTCAACAAACAACGTCCGTCCCCAACACAATCCGTAGCCATTTTGGCTCAAGCCATTTTGGCCCAAGTGGCAATATCGGGAACTCCCCCGTCTCGAGGTGGCGGGGCGGCCGTGCGCGCGGGGAACCACACGTGCTCGCCCAAGCAGGTTCCTTGCTTCTCTTTTGCGTTACAGAGTACCAGCTTACACGCGCATTTTGCTACCGTGAGCTCTTCTCAGAGTTGCACATTCCCTTATATTGCTGCCATGGCGTCGGGAGGTGCTAATATTCTGGAAGCGATTGGATCCATGGAAAGCGTGTTGCTGATGTTGATCAGCTCGGCTAGTTCACGCACTGACCATCTCGAGATCCAGATTCACGGCCTTCAGGCTCAACAAATCTCTTCTGCGCAGGAGATGCAACACTTAGCATCTACGATGTCTTCTCAGCGGGAAAAGAGGTCTCAGCGGATGTCTTATGTCCCCGTTGTAGTTTGCGGAGATGGCAGAGAACGCGCTGCTGTTGCTGAGCTGGAGGCGGAAATGGAGGTTCCAAGTCCCGAGACGAACATATTGCATCGATCTCGCGCCCGTGTTCCACTGCTGCTAGTTCCGAACAAGACCACAGTCGTAAACGTGCTGCTGCCCCTGCTGCCTCTGACCTCTTTACGGACACTGCCGCCGACAAGTATCAAAGCAACCCGTGCCGTGTGTGGATTGGTGGTTGGCCCCGTGAAGTTCTATCGCAGTACCGCCATGAGCATTGAGCGTGGTGCAAGACACAGATGCCACAATATATTGCGGCGGACACGGGGGCTAAATTCCAGCGTACTAGCCGCTCATACTCAGTGATCTTCAAGACACCTGAGGCAGCGACACGTTTCAAACAGTGGGAATTCACATCGCTTTCGGGTTGCTCCGACTATCGTGCTCGTGCCAAGACGTTGGTAATTCGTGTACGCGGGGACATACCTCCGCCGGCCAGGATGGTGAAGACGACCTTTTCGTGCCTGTGGGGCCCGATGAAGACCAAGCTCATGAACAAAGGTCTTTGGAACGTGAGCCTGCGTATGGGCTTTTTGTTGGGTTATGGTTCAGGGCGGTTTCAGGTCTCTACTGACAAGGACTCATGGGCGCTGTTCGCGCTGAAGACGGACGACAGCGAGTTTGCGATTCTACCATGCCGTGAGGAGTTGTGCCAATGGCAGTTCATTGGCACCGAGAATGACCTCACCATTGGTATTGCTACGTAGATCATGCCGTTTTTGTAGGATGTCGCTTGGCGAACACCCTCGGCGACTACGGCCAGGGAAGCACGCCTGCTGGGCGAGGGTGGCGTGCTCATGAGTGAGACGCGCGGCCCAGCCGCATGTGACCAGCAAGCGCCGCAGTTCTCTGCAGCTTCGCCTATTTTGCTTCGGCCGTCGTCTCGAGTTTGTCCAGCGCCGTGCGATGTGTCCTATCGTGAGCATGATGGTTCGAGCGTTTGCGCCAATCCTGCGACGTCGTTGATATCCAAGAAACCCACGGACACCCAGGTGATATCGATCATCTCCCTCTCCCGCTCCCGTCCCAGAAGTTTGGCTTCTCGTTTCTTTCCGGGCAGTGCTGCAACTGGAGGGAATGTCGCAGCGGTGAGCAAGTCTGTCGCGCGTCTGTTTACTGAGGTTTAGCGCCGCCGGCTGATGCATGGCCAGGTGCTACTTGCCACTAGGGCGTGCATGGGCAATGCCATCTTGTGAGCGCGCATGTACCGAATGCATCAGAGCATGTCAGTGTCTGTATGTACTGCGCTTGATTAGTCGGGCGGCGCCGATGTCTGCTGAGGATTTCGCGATCTTGTTGGGGGGGGGGGGGGGGGGACGGGCTGGAATTTTATTTGGAAGGGGGAGGGCGACGCAAAGCGCGCGGTGGCTTGTGGGCCCCATGGGGCCGACGTCATGCTCGAGCGTTCCACTCCCGTCTCCCTGATTTGATGGAGCTTTACATGGAAATGGACGCGCGTCGTGCTGTTGTAGATGGCATGATTGATCGTGCTGCTAGGCTTGGCAGATTTTATCGCTCGCTGCCCAGTGCTATTCTTGCTGGCGCGACGATTTCGACGTCGACGACCGGACGATTGACGTTTGACATGCCCTCGGATCACATCCCCGTCGCGTCGACGATGTCGATGTGCAGCCCCGCTGCCTCTGGGAGCAAGAGAATCCTTCTGTGGCTTACGAATTCGCATGGGTTTGCGGAGGGGCTGGGCAACCTGCTGCGATCCCCGCTTTTCTCCGATGGGAGTGCTGAGCGCCTTGCCTGGTCTAAAGCATGCATGCGCTCGGCTGCTTCCCGTGCCCGTTGCCGCATTGAGCTTCGAGCCGCTGCTACTGCCGAGGAGCGCCATCACTGGGCCGCGACTGCGTCCAGGTCTGGGACTTCAGAACATTATGTTGAGTGACAATGCCTTAACGTGCTGCCCGCAACTATCTGAATATATTGACGACTCTATTCTTGTATGTGGTGATCTTCGCGCTCTTTTTTTCAACGTGCTTGCGAGTTGCATTTGAAGATTTTAGATGCTGCTGCTCTGGGGCTCGAGAGTGACCCGCCTGGTTTCCAGAGAAGGAAGGGGACAAGTATTGTTCGACGGAGACTGTTCTGGCAGCAGTTCAGTCGTCGCGCTTGGCTTCCGGGAGCCTTGGGCCGACATGGCCGCCCATGCCCCGCCCCTGTTGCCTCGGCTGAGGCCTCGCGGAACCACTGGTGAGAAGTCTTTTGTCAAATGCGCGAAGACCGCTCCAAGTTGCCCGGGCTTCTGTCTTTTGCCCGACAGGTGCCTGTTGGAGTTTCGGTGTCTTGGAGAGTTGACTGCGAGACATTTATGGGGGCATCATCATGAGAGGGAAACGCCGCATGCCTGGTCCTGACGGGATCCCGTGCAACTGGTGGCAGCTGGGGGGCGCCCCGCGCTTTGTTTTCCATTTCTATGTGGGCCGGGTGATGGGAAAATATGAGGAGTCGCCGCGGGATATGTTGGATGTGCTGATGGTTATTCTTCCGGAAGGTGCATGTAGGGATGGCGCGACCCCCGAAGTTTTTAGGGGCGCCTGAAAACGCGCGTCCATTTTCCAAGGCCAACGCTGACGCCAAGCTGGTGAGCTCGTGCATGTGCCGCCAGCTTAATGATATTGCCTGCTCGATTGTTTCGACATCGCAGGCGTGTGTTTCTGGGCGCAGCATGGCTGCTCATACCGTTCGAGCGGAGGCTAATGCTCTGTCTGCGCATGTGCAGGGCAAAGAGGAGTGCTGACGGACTACTCTGCTGCTCCCCCCCTCTCACTCTCCCTCTGTCTTTCTCTCTCTCTCTTTGTTTTCTCTCTCTCTCTCTTTTTCATCTCTCTCTCTCTCTGTCTCTCGATTCGTTGGTTCCTGGAGGTTTTGGCACGCAGGGGAGTTCCTGCTTTCATTGTCCAGTTCTTTTGGATGTTTAGTGGCGGTGTCGCTGCGTTGATTTCGGTCACTGGAGAGGTCCATGGGGCGATTTCGGGTGCCCGTGGGGTTCGTCGGGGGGGCCCTGCATCTATTTGATCCTGTCTTGGGACTGCGCCTCCTCAAGGGTGCGTTAGCAAGGACTGTTGGGGGGGGGGGGGGGGGTGCATTTGACGCTTGAATATGCGGATGACTGTTTGCATGGGCTTCGTCGCGTTCTGCTTCGCCTCTCCAAGCTGTTTGAAGTGGTTCGTGTTCTCGATGCTGTCTTTGGTCTGTCCTTGAATATTGCCGAGCGTGTTGCGCTTGTTAAAGCGACAGTCTTTCAGATGACACTGCAGCGATATATGTGTGAGCATCTCCCTGGGCTCACGCAGGTGCAGGTTGTCGCGGCGCGCGAATATCTTGGTATGGTGATTGGTTTTCACCTGCTGATAGTTACCGGGCTAAACCTGCGGCGAAGTTGCCCCCCCATGTTCGGGAGGGCATGCGTGCAGGTCTTACACCCGCGAAGAATTTTCCCAACTGTCCACGCTCTTTGCCTGAGCATCTTGTCATTTGTCATGCAGTTTGCGCCTCCTTCTCACGCCGTGCACGCTGCGTGCAAGACTGCCCTCCAGTTGATGGCGATCGGTCCGAGGTTTAATTTCAACTGCGGGGTTCCCACCAATCTTAGGAAATCGGAAATCCCTGGCCAGTTCAAGAATTTGGAAGTGGTCTCCTGAGCGTCAAAATTCCATCTGGTTTGGAGGTGCCGTGAATTCTGGAAAATCTGAGAAGAATTTGAAATGCCTTTGCAGGGCGATGAGGCCTGTGTTATGAGGACAGTGTCTGGCTGGGCGAATGTTAGCTTTGCTCCAACTGTGCTGCGCCGAAGGGCAGTGTACATGTCGCGCCTTCCGCAGTGTACATGGTATCTTATGTGCTGCGCCGAAGGGCATGCCCGAGGTTGGGGAGCCCCTGCAGGCGACCGTCTCGCGTGCGTTGGCGGCGCTGCCCGAGTTCTCGCTTGATGCATGTGCGATGCTGCCGTTGCGAATGAGGAGGTGGCTGGGGGTCTTATCGGAGGAGGTCTGCCCATGTGGTGAAGGCGGTCAACTATGTTGTGAAGCGATCGGGCCTCTTGGCCTCGTATTCTTGCGTATCCTTGCGCGCGGCGTGAACGTGCCAGCTAGAATTCGCATTCAATCCCGCGGTTGTCTTTCCGGCTGGCCCTCCGACCCGCTCGGCTCTATTCTAATTGATCTCGATGGTGTGTTTTTATGATAGGTGCTCTCGATTTTATTTGATATGCGAACATTGGATTGGTGAACTGATGCCCCCCTTCTCTGCTGCTCCTCCCTGGCTGCTCGTTCTGCCCCCGATGGGCGAAAGGCCGCGCGCGCGGTGCTAATGATTTCAGCTGCCGTTCTCGATGCCTTCCTTTTTGTGCACAACTGTCGCCGTCATAATGCTGGTTGTAGGGCTGTGCCCCAGCAAATCCGCGCGCGCGTCCGTGCCGCCGCGAGACGCTGCCGATCGGTTGCGGAAGCGCGGCGGGTAGAAAGGCGCGTGCGTTTGTTGTTGCCAGACTTTCTTCTTTGTCCCCTGCGACTGGGGTCCAGGACATCTCTTTAACTTCTGGCCTTTGGGCCCGCGTTTTTTTCGCTCTTTCTAGAGGTGGCTTCCGCGGTGGTCCCGTGGGTGCCCGATGCCTCCATGTACGGCAGGTTCGCGTCGTGTCGACCGGCGGCGACCCCGACGCCGGCGTTCCACGTTGAACGCCTGCGGCGGCCCAGAATCGGTCGAGGTTGAACGATCGGACGTGGCGGAACGGGCCGATCGTTCAAGGCTGAACGATCCCCGCGGTGTCAGGAACCAACGCCTGGGTCGTCACGACACGAACCTTTCGTCTACTTCTCTCTTTCCCTCCGCGGTCGGCGACCGTCCTGTTGGGGCAGTCGCCGCGGGAGCGTGGCCGGTCGCCCGCCTGCGCCGCCCGAGGCCTTGGGAACTCTGAAGCGCCCTGGTTAGCTCCCCTGCCCCCCTAAGAAAAAAGGTGGAAAAAACGCTCGCCCCCAACGCAGCGCCGGGCACTCAACAGCTTCCGTTTTCAACGCGACACCCAATATTCAGCGGCATCCCGCTGCAAGAGAAAATCCCCAGGAGTGTTATTCGAATCCGGATCCGCCCGCCCGCCGCCCGCCCGCCCCCCGCCGCCCGCTCGGGCGGCATCCGCGCTCAACGCAGCACCCAGTGCTCTTCAGCGTCCGTCTCCAACACCGCGCTCAGTACTCAACGACTCCCGTCTCCAACGCAGCGCCCAGTGCTCAGCAGCATCCTGCTTCGAGAGAACAAGAATCTGCAGGAGTTCCACTACATCCCGATCCGCCCGCCCGACCGCCGCCCGCCCGCCGCCCGCACCCCGCCCTCCGCCTGCAGGAAGAATACCAGAGAAGGTACCGCATGACCGCAGGAGAAACGCATGACAAAACCGGAGTTGTTGTTTTTTCGGTGGTCTCCCGGGGAGGTTTCTGAACTATTATTGTTTTTAAGTGTGGCCCCCCAGAACCTTGCACAATCAGCAGCCAAACAAACCGCGTTTGGAGGTTTTTCGAGTGTTGTCTGGGGGGGATTTTTAGAAATACTTTGATTTTTGCTTGTGGGGTCCCAGAACCGTCGAACCAAAAAGAAAAAACTACAAATTTCCGTGTTGGGAGGTTTTTTCCGGGGGTTGTCCGAGCGGTTTTCAGAAATATAATGGTTTTTAATTGTGGGGCCCCAGAGCCTTTTTAAACACATCGAACGACATCAGAGTTGGGATGTGTTTCGGTGGTGTTCCGTGTTTTTTTTGTTTGTGCCGGAATAGTGTTGTTTTACATTGCGGGGCGCCAAGACCTCCGAAAAATGCAGAGTTGGGGGTGTTTCGGGGGTAGTTCGGGGGGTCTTCAGAAATAATACAGTTTTTCATTGTGGGGCCCCAGAACACCAGAAAAAAAAAAAACAAAACACCCGACACACTCCAAAGTTTTTTGTTGTTTTCCGGAGGGTCCTCATACATATCATAGTTTTTTTCGTGTGTGTCATGTGGGCCCACAGCATTCGAACAACACAAGAGGGACCTCAGAGTTGGGGGGCTTTTCGGAGGTCCCCCCGTCGGAAAGCATATCGGCAACCTAAGAGTTGGGAGGTTCTTCGCGGTTCCCCCTGGGGCATCCGGGTGGGTTTTCAGGCATGACATTGTTTTCAAATATGGGGCACCAGAACCCTTGAAAGATAGCAACAACTTTTTTGTTCCTGGGTTTCCCCTCCCGGAAAAACCGCAGAGAAACATCGGAAACAACCTCAGAAACATCAAACAATCACCAGAGTTGTTTTTGTTGATTCTTGTCTTTTCTCGAAGGTTTCCCAGGTTACTTTCTGTAATCGTTTTGTTTTTAAGTCCGGGGGCCGAGAACCCCCGAAAGCACACGCTGAGAAACCGCCGAGTTGGGTTTTTGTTCGGGTTTCCCCTCCAACAACAAATCATAAACATCTTTCTGAAACAAACCCGAACCCCCCGCTGAAAAACATCCGAATTGGGAGGTTTCCCGGAGGGTTTTCTGACATATGTTTGTTTTGAAGTGTGGGGCCCCAGAACCCCCGAACACACAACAAAACAATTTCCGAATTGAAGGGTTTTTCGCCCCCCCCCCCCTCCCCCCCCACGGAACAATTAGCGAACACCGCCCGCTATCCCCCCCGAGTTGGGTTTTCATTTTGGGGTTCCCCCCGGAAAAAGTTTAGAAAAACCATGTCTGAACAACCACAGTTTTTTGTAGGTTTCCCCACAGATAAACCCAGAAAAAGCCATAGAACAAACACTTTGGTTGTTAATTCGGGGGTTCCCCCCCCGAAGAACTCCAGAAAAACCCTCGAGTTGGAGGGCTCCTGGGGGGTTGGCCCGAATTGCGATTTGAAGGGGCTTGCCCGATCGCTCCTGGGATCCCTTCGAAGAACCACATGACAAAATCCCACAGGTTTTGTTTGTTAGGGTTTTTTTTGCTTTGTGTTTTTGTTGTTTGTTTTTTCCCCGGGGAAAAATCTTGTTTTTGCGTGTCGGGCCCCGGAAACTTTCCAAACCGTCCAAAAACCTCCCAAGCTTCCCGCCCGCCCCCCCCCGGGAGGCAGGGGGAAAAACTTAGGAAAAACCTCCCAACTATGTCTTTTTGTAGGGAATTCCCAGGGGGGTCCAGGAAGCTCCAACACCAGTCTCGTCGTCGTCGTCGTCGGAGGAGGAGGGGGTGGAGGAGGAGGAGGAGAAAGAGGAGCAGCAGGAGCAGCAGGAGCAGGAGCAGGAGCAGGAAGAGCAGGAGGAGGAGAAGGAGGAGGAGGAGGAGGAGGAGAAGTAAGAGGAGGTGCAAAGGAGGAGGAGGAGAAGGAGGAGGAGGAGGAGGAGGAGGACCAGCAGCCGCCTCTTCGCTTTCGGAGCGCCCCCTCCCCCCCTCCCCGAGCGCCAGGGACCCCGAGGAGACTGAGCTGCGGGACGCGGAGAGGCCTTCGTTGCGGCCCCCACCCGCCTGCCGCGGGACCTTGGCCGCCGTCGCCGCCGCCGTAACGGCTTCGTCGTCCGCTTCTTCGTCATCGCCGCCGTCATCGTCGTCATCGCCGCCGTCGTCGGCGTCGTCCTTGGCTTCGTCGTCGTCGTCGTCGTCGTCGTCGTCGTCGTCATCGTCGTCGTCGTCGTCGTTGTCATCGTCGTCGTCCTTGGCTTCGTCGTCGTCGTTGTCGTCGTCGTCGTCGTCCTTGGCTTCGTTGTCGCCGTTGTCGTCGTCGACATCGTCGTCGTCCTTGGCTTGCTCGTCGCCGTTGTCGTCGTTGACGTCGTCGTCCTTGGCTTCGTCGTCGCCACCGTCCTCCTCCTCGCTCCCTCCCTTCCTCTGTCCTCTCTGGCCGGGAGGCTCCCGTCGCGCGGGGGGCGGCCAGGGTGGGCCAGGTGGCGAGGATCCGGCCCCCGTCCCCCCTCCTTTTTACGAGGTTGCGCTGCGGTCGGCCTCGAAACGGCAAAGGGGTCAAACGCCGGCCCCGGGAACGAGGCGGAGAAGTCTCGGGGCTCGGTGCCCAGAAAAACTCGAGCCGCCGGATGGGCGATCCAGGCAGGCGCGGCGCTCGGCGAGGCGCCCTCCGCGGCCGCAACCAGCACTGCCTCCGCTCCGCTCCTCCTCCTCCTCCTGCTTCTCCTGCTTCTCCTCCTCCTCCTCCTCCTCCTCCTCATTCTCCTCCTCCTCCTCCTCCTCCTCCTCCTCCTCCTCCTCCCACAGCGCACTGTCCTTGGCCTTGCGGCGCGCACGGAGGTGCGCCCCTCGCCTGCCTGCCGCGCAGCCGTCTTGGAGGCCACCTTGGCCGTCTTGGAGGCCATCGTGGCCGTCTTGGAGGCCCCCATTGGGGCCGTCTGGAGCAGAAAGGCCGACGACCTGGTCACTTTACGGGTCCTCCTGGAGGCGAGTTTTCCTCGCCTGCCTGCCGCGCAGCCGTCTTGGAGGCCAGCTTGGCCGTCTTGGGGGCCGTCGTGGCCGTTTTGGAGGCCCCCATTGGGGCCGTCTGGAGCAGAAAGGCCGACGACCTGGTCACTTTACGGGTCCTCCTGGAGGCGAGTTTTCCGGTTTGGGGGCCATCTCGGACGCGTCTTGGGCCGTCTTGTAGCAATCTTGGTGGTCTCTGGGGCCGCCTTGGGCCGTCTGAAGCCGAAAATGCGCAAGCGCCAGATTTCTTCAACATCCAACAACGGAACATGATGTTGGCCTCTTCGGGATTTGCTGGAGGTTCTTTTGGAGGCCTCTTGGGCCGCCTTTGGGACCTCTTGGGCGGTGTTCAGTCCATCTTGGGGACATGTTCGCACGTCTTGGAGACATCTTGGGGCCATCTTGGGCTTTGTTGACGCTATGCTGGCCGTCTTGGAGGCCGTGTTGGCCGTCTTGGATGGCCCCTCGGGGCCGTCTGGAGCTGGAAGACCGACGACCTCGGAAGTTTACGGGTCCTCCTGGAGGCGATTTTCTTGCCTTGCGCGTTCGTGCGGGTTCTTTTAAGTCTTTCCAGGTGGCTGGCGGGTTGGGCCGAAGGCCTCTTGGGAACCTGAAAAGAAGCAACCACTACCGAACGTCCGACACGCCGTGCATCCTTGTGGCAAGCCACAGGGGGCGGGGGATCGAAGACGCCTACGGCGAATCACCGCCGCCCCCTGCTTTTGGAATCGCCCATGCGGCGGAGCGTTGTGGTCAAAGCTGTGCCAAGCTATCGGACCATGTGTTCCAGCCGTTGTAGAAACCCTTCGGGGAACACTGGGGGATGATGGCAGGGAAGATCAGGGAGGAGAAGGAAGAAGAGGCGGACGAGGAGGAGGCGGAGGAGGAGGAGGGGGCATCTTGGGAGCCTTTGGGGCAGTCTTGGGGCCTCCTGGGAGCTTCCTGGGAGCCTTTGGGAGGCATCTTGGGGCCTCCTTGGGCTTCTTGGGAGCCTTTGGGGGCTTCTCGGGAACCTCTTTGGTCATCTTAGGGCATTCCTGTCCCGTCCGACGCCGTCGGGAGCCGTCTTGGAGACCTCTCTGGGCCGACTTGGGGCCCTCTTGGGATGCTCCAGGGCCGTCTTGGAGTCCATCCTTGGGCGTCTTCGAGGCCTCTTGGGCTGTCTTGGGGCCCTCCTGGGGCCGTCTTCGGGGCCTCTTGGGCCGTTCTGGGGCCATCTTGGAGGCCTCGCGGGTGATCTTGGGGCGATCTGGGAGTCCCCTTGGACCGTCTTGGGCTGTGGAACATCGAAAAGAAGCACATGCCAACATCCGTCAAATATTCACGGCGAACCAATGATTTTGGCCTCTTCGGGCCCTCCAGGTGGACGTGTTGGACGCCTCTTGGGCAGTCTTGGAGGCCTCTTAGGCGACACTTGGGCCCTCTTCGACCTTCTTGGCGGCTTCTTGGGCGGACTTGGCGACATCTGGAACCCTCTTGGGCCGTCTAGGAGGCCGTCTTGGACCATCTTGGGCGAACGTGGAGGCTATCTTGGCGGTCTTCGAGGCCATCTTGGGCCGTCTTAGAGGATTCTTTCCGGTTTTGTGGTCCTTTCGGTTGGCCGGCGGGACGGGCCGACGCCCCAGGTCAAGCAGTGGCGAAGCGTCCCGGCTCGCCTATAGCCCCACCAAACAATGTTCTAAGAACCTTTTGTGGTCCCCACGAAATGTTCTTAGAATATTTCTGGCTGTGACTGTCTTGTTTCAACACATCGGGTTTAGGTTCTCAGAACATTGTGTTTGTTCTTAAAACATTTTTGGGTTCTAAGAAAATTTCGTGATATGACTATAGGAATGCCGGGACAGTCGGTCCCTGCTCAACCAGGGGAGAGATCTTTTGAAAAAGAACCAAAACCAAAGCGCAAGAAGTCGAGCACGCCGGGCACCCCCGTGACACATCAAGAGGGGACGGCGGATCGACGACGCCCACGGCGAGTCACCGCCGCCCGTCCTTCTGGTTAGCGCCTCTGTGGCCGACAGCTGGGCCGGAGCTTGGCGGCTGCTCCCCGAGTCGGCCTGGAAAGCCTTCGGGGGAGCGCGTGGGGGGGGCAGGAGGTTTGAAATCGACCATGTGTCCGAGCGTTGTGGTCAAAGCTCTGCCAAGCTATTTTACCTTGTGTTCGCCCAACCGTGGTGGAAACCCTTCGGGGAATAGTTGGGGGAGAATGGCGGGGAAGATCAGGAGGAGGAGGAGGAGGAGGAGGAGGAGAAGGAAGGAAGAGGAGGAGGAGGAGGAGGAGGAGGAGGAGCAGAAGGAGGAGGGGCGGAGGGAGGAGGAGGAGGAGGAAAAGGAGGAGGAGGAGGCATCTTGGGAGCCTCTCTGGGCACTCTTGGGGCCGCCTGGGAGCTTCCCGGGAGCCTCTTGGAGGCATCTTGGGGGGGCCTCTTGGGGGTCTTTGGGGACTTCTCGAGGGCCTCTTTGGCCGTCTCAGGGCATTCCTGGCCCGTCCGATTCCGTCGGACGCCGTCTTGGGGGCCTCTCTAGGCCGACTTGGGGCCCTCTTGGGATGCTCCAGGGCCGTCTTGGAGGCCATCCTTGGGCGTCTTGGAGGCCTCTCGGGCCCCGTCTGGGGGCCCTCTTGGGACCGTCTTGGAGGCCTCTTGGGCCGTTCTGGGGCCGTCGTGAGGGTCTCTTGGGCGACCTTTGGGGGTTCTTGGGCCGTCTCGGGCCGTCGAAAGGTCGAAAAGAAGCAAATGCCCAAATCCTTCAACAACCAATGACAAATCCATGATTTCGGCCTCTTCGGGCCTTCCTGGAGGCCCTCTTGGAGGCCTCCTGGGCCGTCTTGGAGGCTTCTTGGGGCCCCCATTGGCCGGTCTTGGGCCATCTTATAGCCACCTTGGGCCGTCTTGGTGGCTTTCTGGCCCTTCTGAGGCCGTCGGAAGCAGTCTTGGGGGCCTCTCTGAATCAACTGGGGTCCCTCCTGTGCCGTATCAGAGCCATCTTGAAGGCCATCTTGGGCGTGTTGGAGGGAGGCCTTTTGGGCCGTCTTGGAACCTTCTTGGGGCCGTCTTGGGGGCCTCTTGGGCCGTCGTAAAGCTATTCTGGAGGCCTCGTGGGCGATCTTGGGCCATCTTGGAGGCTTCGTGGGCCGTCTTGAGCAATCGGAATGCCGAAAGAAAGCGAATCCGAAAATCCTTCAAAAGCTTAGCGCAAATCCATGATCTCGGCCTCGTCGGGCCTTCCTGGAGAACCTCTTGAGGGCCTCTTGGGCAGTCTTGGAGGCCTCTTGGGAGCCTCTAGGGCCGTCTCGGGCCATCTTGAGGCTATGTTAGACCGTCTTGGGTGCATCTTGGGCCGTCTTGGAGGCATCTTGGGGCCATCTTGGCCGTCTTGGAGGGCATCTTGGCCGTCTTGGATGTATCTTGGAGGCCATTCTGGGCTATCGTGGTGGTCTTGGGGGATTTTTGTTCGGCAAGTTCCGCGCTTTGCGGTCCTTTCTGGATGGCCAGCGGGACGGGCCGAAGGTCTATGCGAGAGTTCTTTTTTGGAAAAGAACAAGAACTAAGAGCAGTAGGATTTAGCACGCCTGGCACCCTGTGGCAAGCCAACAGGGGGCGGCGGATCGAAGACGCCTACAGCGAATCACCGCCGCCCCCTGCCTTCTGGAATCGCCCATGTGGCCGAGGGTTGTGGCAAGTGCTCTGCCAAGCTTTCGGGCCATGTGTTCCCCCAGCTGTTGTAGAAACCCTTTGGGGAACAGTTGGGGGAGGATGGCGGGGAAGATCAGGAGGCGGAGGAGGAGGAGGAGGAGGAGAAAGAACAGGAGGAAGGAAGAGGAGGATGCGGAGGAGGAGGAGGAGGAGGCGGAGGAGGAGGGGGCATCTTGGGAGCCTCTGGGGCAATCTTGGGGCCTCCTTGGAGCTTCCTGGGGGCCTTTTGGAGGCATCTTGGGGCATCCTCGGGCCTCTTGGGGCCCTTTGGGGGCTTCTCGGGGGCCTCTTCGGCCATCTTGGGGCATTTCTGGCCCGTCTGACGCCGTCGGACGCCGTCTTGGAGGCCTCTCTGGGCCGACTTGGGGCCCTCTGAGGGTGCTCCAGGGCCGTCTTGGAGGCTTTCTTCGGCGTCTTCGAGGCCTCTTGGGCCGTCTTGGGGCCCTCTTGTGGCCATCTTCCAGGCCTCTTGGGCTGTTCTGGGGCTATCTTGGAAGGCCTCGTGGGCGATCTTGGGGCGACCTTTGGGGGGTCTTGGGCCGTCTCGGGCCGTCGGACGATCGAAAAAAAGAATCACATTCCAGGATCCTTCAATCACCTAGGGAAAATCAATGATTTTGGCCTCTTCGGGCCTTCCTGGAGGCCCTCTTGGGGGCCTCTGGGGCCGTCTTGGG
This sequence comes from Prorocentrum cordatum, assembly GCA_963575745.1. Lineage (NCBI taxonomy): Eukaryota > Dinophyceae > Prorocentrales > Prorocentraceae > Prorocentrum > Prorocentrum cordatum. Next base: position 1,348,886 of record CAUYUJ010021837.1, on the reverse strand, counting down.
GATCTCTTGGCGGCCTCTTGGGCCGTCTTGAGCCATCTTCGAGCCATCTTGGGCTGTCTTGATGGCCTCCTGGCCCGTCGGACGCCGTCGGAAGCCGTCTTGGAGGCCTCTCTGGGCCGACTTGGGGCCCTCTTGGTGTGCTCCAGGACTGTCGGTCTGTCTTTGAGGCCATCAAGGGCGTCTTGGAGGCCTCTTGGGCCGTCTTGGAGCCATCTTGGGACTGTCTTGGGGGCCTCTTGGGCAGTTCAGGGGCCCTCTTGGAGGCCTCTTGAGCGATCTTGGGGCGACCTTTGGGGGGTCTTGGGCCGTCTCGGGCCGTCGGAAGGCCGAACAGAAGCAAATGTCAAAGCCTTCAAAAACATTAGGAGCATCAATGATTTTGGCCTCTTCGGGCCTTCCTGGAGGACCTCTTAGAGGCCTCTTCTGCCGTCTTGGAGACAACTTGGGCGCCTCTTGGGCTGCCTTGGGCCATCTTGGAGCCATCTTGGGCCGTCTTGGTGGCCTCCTGGCCCGTCTGACACCCTCGGAAGCCGTCTTGAGGGCCTCTCTGGGCCGACTTGGGGCCCCCTTGGCGTCCATTTTGGGCGTTTTGGAGGCCTCTTGGGCCGTCTTGGGGCCCTCTTGGGGCCGTCTTGGGGGCCTCTTGGGCCGTTCTGGGGCCATCTTGCAGGCCTCGTGGGCGATCTTGGGGCGACCTTTGGGGGGTCTTGGGCCGTCTCGGGCCGTCGGAAGGTGGAAAAGAAGCAAATGCCAAAATCACCTCAAAAAACAACCGAAGGGCAATCAATGATTTTGGCCTCTTCGGGCCTTCCTGGAGTACCTCTTGGTGGCGTCTTCGACCGTCTTGGAGGCCTCTTGGATGCCTCTTGGGCCGTGTTGGGTCATCTTGAGGCTATCTTAGGCCGTCTTGGATGCATCTTGGGCTGTCTTGGAGGCATCGTGGGGCCATCGTAACCATCTTGGTGGCCGCCTTGGCCATCTTGGAGGAATCTTGGAGGCCATCTTGGGCCATCTTGGCGGTCTTGAAGTCCATCTTGAGCCGTCTTGGGATTTTTTTGTAAGAATGGGGCGCCTTCGGGTGGCCGGCGGGACGGGCCTGAGCCCCAGGGGAGAGTTCTTTTTTGGAAAAGAACAAGAACTAAGAGCAGTAGGATTTAGCACGCCGGGCACCCCTGTGGCAAGCCAACAGGGGGCGGCGGATCGAAGACGCCTACAGCGAATCACCGCCGCCCCCTGCCTTCTGGAATCGCCCATGTGGCCGAGGGTTGTGGCAAGAGCTCTGCCAAGTTATCTGACCATGTGTTCCCCCAGACGTTGTGGAAACCCTTCGGGGAACACTTGGGGGAGGATGGCGGGGAAGACCAGGAGGAGGCGGAGGAGGAGGAGGCGGAGGAGGAGGAGGAAGAGGCGGAGGAGGAGGGGGCATCTTGGGAGCCTCTGGGGACACTCTTGGTGCCTCCTTGGAGCTTCCTGGGAGCCTTTTGGAGGCATCTTGGGGGCATCCTCGGGCCTCTTGGGGGCCTTTGGGGGCTTCTCGGGGGGCTTTTTCGGCCGTCTTGGGGGGCTCCTGGCCCGCCTGACGCCGTTGGAAGCCATCTGAGGCCTCTCTGGACCGACTTGCGGCCCTCTTGGAATGCTCCAGGGCCGTCTTGGATGCTTTCTTCGGCGTCTTAGAGGCCTCTTGGGCCCTCTTGGGGCCGTCTTGGGGGCCTCTTGGGCCGTTCTGGGGCCATCTTGCAGGCCTCTCGGGAGATCTTGGGGCGATGTTTGGATGCTTTTGGGCCGTCTCGGGCCGTCGGAAGGCCGAACAGAAGCAAATGCCCAAATCCTTCAAAACGAAAGGATAATTACTGATTTGGGCCTCTTCGGGCCTTCCCGGAGGCCTTCTTGGCGGCCTCTTGGGCCGTCTTGGGCCAACTTGGAGCCGTGTTGGGCCGCCTTAGTGGGCTCCTGGCCCGTCTGACGCCGTCGCAAGCCGTCTTGGGGGCCTCTCTGGGCCGACTTGGGGCCTTTTGGGGGTTCTCCAGGGCCGTCTTGGAGGCCATCCTTGGGCATCTTAGAGGCCTCTTGGGCCTCTTGGGGCCGTCTTGGGGGCCCCTTGGGCAGTCCTGGGGCCATCTTGGAGGCCGTCTTGGCGGCTCGGGGGACGATCTTGGCGGCCTCTTGGGCCGTCTTGGTCCGTCGAAAGGCGGAAAAGGAGCATTTACGAAAATCCTTCGGCAACATTGCTGGACAATCAATGATTTTAGCATCTTCGAGCCCTCCTGGAGGACCTCTCGGGGGCCTCTTGGGCTGTCTTGGAGGCTTCTTGGGCACCTCTTGGGCAGTCTTGGGCCGTCTTGGATGCTTCTTGGGTGGACTTGGAAGTATCTTGGACCCTCTTGGGCCGTTTTGGGGGCCATCTTGGCCGTCTTGGAGGAATCTTGGAGGCCATCTTGGGCCATCTTGGCTGTCTTGAAGGCGACGGGGGCAACCACCAGGGCATTTTGAGCACCCTTCCGGGTGGCCGGCGTGACGGGCCGAAGCCCCAGGGGAGAGTTCTTCGGGGAAAAGAACCAAAACAAAAACCGAAAGGATCCAGCACGCCAGGCAACCCTGTGACAAGCACAGGGGGCGGCTGATCTAGTGGTCTTCAGCCCATCCCGCCGCCGTGTTTGGGTTTGGGGGCCAGGGGTCTTTTGTCTTTCGGTCGCCTCTCAAAGAGGCTCTTTGGCTCTCGTGTGATGCCTCTAGGGGGCCAATTTGGGGCCTCTTAGGGGCCTCTTGGGGGCCTCTCGTGTGCCTCTGCGTGTCTCTGGGGGCCCTTTTGGCGTCTCGAGGGCCATCCCAGCACCGGAGGGCTCCCAGGGCCAGCTCGTGCTTCCCCCTCTTGGGCCACACGAGTCTCAGGAGGGGAAAAAACACACAGACACAATGAATCGTCCACTCCCAGGAAACATGGGAAAATATGGGAATTGGGGGGGAAGACAAAACCCCAGAAAATATGGGAAAGTATGGGGCACATCTTTATTTGTGTGTATTGGTTTGTGTGTCCTGGAGCCCCTCCAAAGTCGAAAGACATCTTGTGCTCCATGTTTTTTGGGTAAATACTCCGGGAGAAGTCATGCGACAAGCCCCAGCCACGGCCGGAAATCAAGGCTTTGGTGCTGCTGTTAAATTGCATTCCCAAGAATCAATTCACAGAGCTCAAAGGAAGCCGAGGACCAGGGACACTTCATTTCGTGCCTCGCGGCACGGTGGCGAATGTCGTTTCCCGGGGCCACTCACGAGTGTAGGCCATCACGCCAGTGCGCCTTCAGGGCGCGCAGGCCCCTCGCCCTACTTCCCTTTCTCCTCTCCTGCCCCTCTTGTCCCCTGCCTCCCCTTCTTGCTCCCCCTGCTCCTCATCCTTCTCCCTCCTCCTTCCTCCCTCCTCCTCTGCTGATCCTAGGCAGTAAGTCTCCTCCTCCTACTCCTCCTCTTCCTCCTCCTCCCCCTCGCGCTCGTCCTCTCGATCCTCCCCCCTCCTACTCTCTGTGCCTCGTCATTCTCCTTCTCCCCCTCCCCCGCCCATCCTTCTCATTCTCCTTCTCCTTATCCCCCCTTCTCTCCTTCTCATTCTCTTATCATTCCCCCCTCGTTCTTCTTCTTCTCCTTCTCCTTATCCTCCTCCTCATTCTCCCTTCGCCCGAGCCGTAGCCGCAGCCGTGTTGCCCCTTTCCCACACACGCTTACGTACGGTTCGGGCCCAGCGTGCCACTCGCGAGGGCGAGTGACCGCGTCGACATGATTGAGGCGCGAGGCGAAGGCTATCCCCTGCCTCCTCCGCCTTGGCTGCCTGCGGTGTCGGCTTTGCAGGGAGCCGCGCCGGCGCTTCCCCCAAGTGTGACAGGGGTGCCGCGCCGCCTTTGCCTCCGCCGCGCCACACGCCACCACCCGCACCACCTGCTCCTGGTCTTTCTGCTGAAGGACCTGCTACAGTGGGGGCCCATGTCAAGAATCACCCTGCTTGCCTCCAGGGTGCCATGGGTTTCTTGGGTTTCGATGGTTTTGCCATGGAGAGCGCGTCGTTCCCACACCCCAGATCCATGGACGTCCTGGGGTCTCAGGGTTGGGTTTCTCGTGGAAGGTTTCTTGTGGACTGCCCTCCGCCGTATGGGAGTTCGAGGGCCAGGCATTATCTCTCCTCCGCCGCCTCTGCTCGATGAGCGCTTTCAAGTTCCTGGAGCTGGTCCTGCTGTTTCGCTACCAGTTCCTGCGCCGCCACCGCCTGGTGATCTCGACCTCGAGGGCTCCAGGGCCACCCGTGCGGAACGACCTCCAGTTGGGCACCGCCTGAATTGACGGCATCGTCCGACCTCAGACAGGGCCAGTGATGCCCGTGATAATAGTTGCGCATGCGATAGCCAGCGTACTTTTGAAAGTGACGCTCCCCTGTCTGTCTAAATGGGACGCCCCTCGTTGATTTTATACGCCTCCCCCCCTCTCCTAAAGAGTGCCATGCGCCGTGCTTTGCATGCTCTTAGTGCTGGCAGTGCAGACAGCAAGCAAGCAAGTTCCTCACGATAAGCTTCGACTGTACTTGCGGTCCGAGCCCACCCCTGTGCCTGTCCCAATGAGTCGCTTCCGCTCGCGCTCCAGATCCCCTCGGTCTCAGGGTAGGGCTGACGCTCGCGCCCTCAGGGCTGGTTGAGATGAGGTTGAGGAAGCTCCACTAGACATATAAACAGTGTTGGCAAGCAGCTATGCTGATGCACAGTCCGATCCTTCTGTTCAGGAGCGGGCTGTTCCCACGCCAGAAGAGCATTGGCTGCCTGAGCATTATTGCGCCCATGTGAAGGCTCACCAGGAGCTGCTCGTGGGAGACATCAGTACGCATATCCAGGCAAGGCGCGCTGGAATCCACTACGAGAGCGCTTTCCAATTCGATGCCTGCCAGAGCACGAGAGGTCTCTATTACTCGCGTGTGATGTCTCTCGGGCCCCTGCTCTGCAGCCCAGCGGTACGCGACCAAGAGTTGTAGCACGTCGCAGCCTCTCTCTCAAGCATAACTTGCGCAAAGAGGGCATGGCCCGTCCCGCGAGCGAGCGAAAAGTGGTTGGTTCCACTGCTTCAAGGGCGTTCCTAATAGGCCACCAGTGTGCCACTACTGAGGGCGCACCACTCACGATTGACGCTGGCCTAGTGCTAAGATGTTCACAGCGGGCAAGGGGTTCCAAATCCGAGCTTGTTGCGTTGAGGACTCTCCTCCTCAAGAGAACGATGCTCTGCTTGCCCGATTCGATCGCAGATCACGTGAGCTCCCCGAATATATCCAGTGCCTGACAGCAGCCGGCTGACTCCCCCGTTGCTGTGTGCAGTGCCCGCCCGTGCATTCTAGCCTTCCCTTCGTTGCGCTCTCTCTTGCAATTTGGCTCTGGTGTCGCCTTACACCGGTCTCCTGATCGCCCGCGCGCGTTCTGTCCCTCATGCTTTCTGTGATGTGCAGTCTTTCGTGTACTCGCGGTCATAGCCTTGCATCTAACCAGGCTGCGCTAATCGTGAGAATTCGTCAGTGCACTTGCCTCTCAATTCGTACTTACTGTTCTCTATGTTGCACTGCTGTGGTCGGTGCCTCGGTCACCACCATTCGCACAATCCTGCCTTTCAGTCAGGGGCGCCTGCTCTTTGCCCCTGGCCATCGCACACGCTTGTGACCTTACTGTTGCTACATGCTCACGGCCCGTCTTCGCTTTGTCGGCGCCTCTTTCTGGTGCATGTGGCCACTGCGAGAGGCCTGGTGCTGACTGCCCGTCCCTGCGTTGCACAATTTGGTTTTGCTTGGTTTCGGCTGTGCAGGGGCAGCATTGCTGCGGGTAGCCTGGCACTCAATGTGAAGTCTCATGCTTTTCTCTATCAAGTGTTGTGTTTCGTTCCTCTTCCCCCGTGTCCTTCCTTCCCGGCTGGGTCGGTGCACGCCCTCTCGGGCACTCGAGCCTTCCATGCCTTCCTCCCAGGCTGGTTCCATGAAGCTTTCAATCACGACAGCGGCCGCCATTCCCACTGGGCGTGGCGTTACACTTGATTGCTTCTCACCTGTCTGGACTGGGGGGCGCTTGCCCGCAGGCTTTGTTTGCACTCGTGTTACGCCGCGTGCGCTTCACTCTGGTGCTCTTTCCAGGCTGGCTGTGGGCCTTCACCCGATCCGATCCGATCCCCCCCTCCTTCCCATCCTACCTGTTTCCCTCCCCCTCCCTCCCTCCCCTCCTCCCTCCTCCTCCGCAAGGCGTGTTATGGCCACCCGGAGCGTCGCTTTGGAGGGGGCCGCGATCCAGGCGCTGAGCTGGACGCTCGACTTCAGGAGCCGCGCCCTTGTCCGAGCAGCAGACCGCTTCGCTGTCGTGGCGGCAGGCGCCTGGGAAGGGGGAGTGGGAAGACGGAGGAGGATTGAAACATGGAAGCGGCGGGGGTAGGGATGGAGGATGGAGCATGGATGAATATGGTGGAGTATTGAGGAGGATGGAGGATGATGGTGGTGGTGGTGGTAGTGGTAAAAAAAGGTGGAGGAGGAGGAGGAGGAGGAGGCAGGAGGGAGGAGGAGGCAGGAGCGAGGAGGAGGAGGAGGCGGAGGATCAGGAGGAGGAGGAGTAGGAGGAGGAGGAGGAGGAGGGAGGAGGAGGGGGAAGGGGATGGGGGGGAGGAGGAAGGGGATGATGAGGAGGAGAAGGAGGAAGAAGAGGAACATGAGGAGGAGGAAGAGGAGAAAGAGGAGGAGGATGATAATGTAAGATGGAGGAGGAGGAGCAGGATGAGGAGGAGGAGGAGGAAGAGGAGGAGGAGGAGGGGGAGGAGGTGGAGGAAGAGGAGGAGGAGGAGGAAGAGGAGGAGGAGGAGGAGGAGGAGGGCGAATGACAATGGAGGAGGACCGAGGATCGAGGATGGAGGATGAGGAGGAGAAGGAGGAGGAGGAGGAGGAGGAGGAGGAGGATATGGACAAGTGTAAACTCAAGAGCCATCAACGATGTTGGAACAAACCCTCCCTCCAAGCTTCCTCGTCCTAGGCCCCATACAGGGTTCATTTCCACTGAGGTAACTGCCTCGTTGGAAGACAACCGGTGTTCTTGGGATTTCAGCGCCACGGGTCAATCTGAATCTTGCGTCTTGACGATCCTGAGTCGTGCCAGAACGCCATTCGTGGGACTTCAACTCCGCGAATCAACGTAATTGCTGCACCCTCATAAGTCTGAATCTGTCCAAAACACATTTTTCTGGTACGTTGATCATTGGGCGTGACAAGTTTTAGCAGGGTATGTGCGTGGCGCTAAAACGAGAGCCACATTTTGCAAAGGGACCGCCCTCGATCCGTGAAGCTCTTCCAAAGTTCTGAAACGAATGTGCGCAGCGCTAGGGCGAGATCCACATTTGGAAAACCATTCGCCCTCAATCCTTGAAATTCTTGCAATTCAGAAAAGCAAAGCGAATGTGCGCGGCGCTATGGCGAGAGGCACAGTTTGAAAACGACCCGCCCTCCATCTGTGAAACTGTTGCCGCTTTTTAAGCTTCAGGGTTATAGATGGTGAGGATGTCTCAGGCGAGACCCCCGACCCGCCCTAACAACTTGCCTCGGGGTGCGCACAGAGAGAAGTTGTTCACAAGGAGGAGGAATGGAGGAGAAGGAGGAGGAGGAGGAGGAGGAGGTGGAGGACGAGGAGGAGGACGAGGAGGAGGAGGAGGAGGAGGTGGAGGGAGGAGGAAGGAGGAGGAGGAGGAGAAGGAGGAGGAGGAGGAGGAGGAGGAGGAGGAGGAGGAGGAGGATGAGGAGGAGGACGATGAGGAGGAGGAAGAGGAGGATGAGGAGGAGGAGCTTGAGGAGGAGGAAGAGGAGAAAGATGAGGAGGAATACAAATGAGAAAGGAGGGAGGAATAGGAGGATGAGGATGAGGACGAGGAGGAGCAAAACTATTAGACATAAGGAAAAGAGGAGGTGGAAGAGGAGGAGGAGGAGGAGGGATCAAGAGGAGGAGGAAGAGGAGGAGGATGAGGATGAGGAGGATGAGGAGGAGGAGGAGGAGCAGGAGGAGGACAGATAAAGAGAGAGAGAGAGTTGATGATATTCGTTATGGAGAAGAAGATGATGATGCTGATGATGATGCTGTTGATGATGATGATGATGATGGTGGTGATGATGATGATGATGATGATGATGATGATGATGATGATGATGATGATGATGATTCTGAATACGATGATGGGCGGTTCTGGAACAGTCATCGTAGAGCATTTCAGGGACGCGCGGCTGCACTCTGCAATCGCTCCGGCTCAAGCCTTTCTGCGTAGGGTGGCCGCCGCAGCGCCAGGCCTCTCGTGCCGTCTGCGTGTGCCGGGTCGGGTGGCCCGCGGCGGCACGGCACGCTCCTGGCCTCTCGCGCGGGTTCCGCGTGGCTCGGCCAGTGGTGGGCCGCCTCGCGGACGCCGCCTATCCCCGTGGCACCTCGGCGCCTGCGCTGCCTCCGGCTGCGCCTGCTCCTGCTCCGCCTGTGCGGAGCTGTCCGCGGCCTCGCCGCCGACTTCCGCGCTGGCCTCGGAGCTGTGCGTGGAGCCGGAGAGGTGCTGGCCAGCGCAGGCGCCCGCGGGTCCTGCATCAGTGCCCTGACCCGTGTCCGGCGTGCCCCGAGCCAGCCAAGTCCGGGTTCGTTTTTGGGGCTTCGAGGCCTCTTTCGGCCTCATCACGCTCGTGCTCTGGGAGCTCTTCAAGTTCGGCTGGTCCGCGGTGCGCGGGCTGCTGGGCCGCTGGTGCGGTCGAAGGCGCCGGGAGCTGCTCTCGCTGGAGGTCGTGGCGGACATCACACCCGTTCAGCTCGCGGGTGACCGTCGGGTGCCAGGTGGCCGCGGCAGGCTCACTCCCGCCCTTCGGCGATGAACAGTGGAGATGAGCTGTATGTGGGGTATGGTATCCCAGGTGCTCCTCTACTCTATGGACGCGTGGTTGTCGGGGTGTCTCGCGCCAATCCAAACCATGCATGCAGAAGTGGCGTCGCCCGATCACGACCTCTTCGTGGAATGGTTCGGCGATGATGACGCAGACATTTGGCATTGGTATCGCATCGGCCCTGGACGACAGCTCATCCGCGAGGACGGGGGCACGATGCGGCTCTGTCTGTGGGCGGTGTTCCCGCGGCCCCAGCTGGTGGCGCCGTGGTGGCCGCAGGCTGCGGCGGGCTTGCTGTCGGTGAAAGCCCCGCCGGAGAACTGGCCGGGCTGCTGGGCGGCAGCGCTGTCGTGGAGGCGCGGACGGCGCAGGGTCACGGCCCGGTGCGCTTGTTGGCGCCCCTCCTCCCCTTGCTGCTCCTCCTCCTCCTCCTCCTCCTCCTCCTCCTCCTCCTCCCCCTCCTCCTCCTCCTCCTCCTCCTCCTCCTCCTCCTCCTCCTCCTCCTCCTCCTCCTCCTCCTCCTCCTGCCTCCCTCATCCGGTCCTTGGGAAGCAAGCCCCTTCATAATCCTCTTCCCTAGCCGACCTTCTCCTCTCCATCCTTCCTCCTCCCTCGTCCCTTCCCCCCTTCCCTCCCCTATTCTCAGAGTGGCTTCAGACTGGCCGACACAGGTGGTACATTGGAATCCGCACCTTGACCTGCTCTCGTCAACCCGCTGAAGTCTGGGACGTCCAAAGACTCTTTGGGCAGACGATAATCAAACCACATGTGCAGACAGCTGCTGGCCACGGAAATTGAATACAAACGGCAACGACACTGGTTTGGGATACGTTTAAGGACGAGTGGCCCTCCCGGGCAGCTCCTTGGCGGAGCCATGCGCCGGTGTCCGTCCGTCCGTCCTCCCCCAACCTCCTCTATCCTATCGTTCCTCATCCCTCCCTTTCCCCACCCTTCCCCCTCCCCCCTCCCTCTCATTGAGGGGCCCCGGCGTCTGCCGCTGCCATAATTTCCTGCCGCCCCCGCCAGGCGGTGCTGACGAGGCGTGCTCCGCGCTCTCCAAGGCCAGGGCCCGTCTCAAACGGCCCGCGGCCCGCTGCGTGCGTTTCTGCATGGTCGCCCGCAGGAATGGTTTTCAAAATGCGGTTCTTGTCTGAGATCCGTGCGCATTCGTCTTGAAAGCTTGCGCAGCAGTTTCACGGTCGGAGAAGGGGTCGTCTTCAAACTGTGTTTCTCGCCCCAGCGCCCTTTCGCATTCTTTTGAGAGCTCCGCGCGCATTTGTTTAGATTTTTTTTTATTACAGCAGCCTCACGGTTGGAGGTAGGTTTGTTTTGAATATGATGTTTTCGTTTTAACGCCGCGAGCATTCGCTTTTAGATGGTGCGCCACTTGCACCATTGTGTTCTCGCCTGAGCGCCGCGCACATTCGTTTCATCAGAAATTTGCGCTGGCTTCACGGATGGAGGGCGGCCCCTTTTCAAGTCGGGGCTATCGTTTCGGCCCCGCGACCGTTAAAATCTTGAAGCGGCTTTGAGGATTCTTGAAATCTTGAAGCGGTTCTTCAAAATGGAGTTCCAGCCTCAGCGCCAGGCGCATTTGTTTTCTAGCGAATCGTGTCTTAGGATCGAGGACTGCCATTCTCGCCACAATGGGGCTTTCGCTTGGCGCTTCGAACTGCGTGCAAGGCCCAGAACTTCGAGCACTTTTTACAATCATTGATGTTCGGCAGGCCCAACAGTGCTGTTTTTTTTTGAAGGGGGGGGGCGCTTCTTATAGTGAACATGAGGACTTGCAGGGGCGTATGCAGCATCGTTTAGGCATCTATGGTTTTCCTCTGGTCATCGTCTTCCTTCTCCTGTCCACTGTCTTCCTGATCGAAGTCCTCCTTGGCGGCTCCGTATCCATTTTGGCTAAAAAGGCTTTGAGTTTCCATGGGGGACAAGCGGCTACCGCTAGTCCGCGAGTAGTCATCCATCCTTCTTGCGGCCGCTGGTTTGCCGCAGTGCGCCGCCTGCAGCCTTTCAGCGACCAGGCTGTACTTTCTGTGCTTTGCTGTTTTTTTTCCTGCTGGGGCCCCGGCTGCACGCGGGACTTCAGCACCCCATGGGCCGCAGCGGGACCAACGGCGGTCATGGCGGCAACGGTGGTAAAGGCAAACGCAAGAACAGCATGTAACTGAGCTGCTCGGCGTGCCGTTATCGTTGGAACTTCAAATCCAACCACTGGTGCTACCATTGCCGCGCACCGCTCGTGCCCAACCCATCGCCCGACAAGTTCCCTGGCGGTCTGTGGCTTTTCGGCCCCCTCGACGCTCTCGTCGAACTCGTTCGCGCTGGCAGCCGAAGCCACGCCCGCGACCTCTGGCGCTGCAGGTGGCACCGCGGGTGCTGGCCCCAAGGGGCCGCTGGTGCCGCCGCGGGCCGCCGAGGGGGCCTCGCGCGATCGGTGGCCGTGGGTGTACCACAACGCGGGTTGGTACCCCCCTGGCGGCGGCACCGAGAAGGGAGGCCCACCCCACGCCCACGGCCCCTCCCGAGCCTGTCGCTTTTTTCCAAGCAGAGTTGGGCGACATCGACGAGCTCAATCCCCTTGATGCCAAAGTGCAGTCCAAGGCTGAGCCGCCTGCTCCTCCTCCTCCGCGTCGCCCGCCCCTTTTGGAGGAGGAGGTCTCCGCCAGGGGGATCGCGCGCAGGCGCGCGCAGGCCTGGCTCGAGACCTGCGCGGCCCGGGCTATCGAGGGCGAGCAATGGCTGGCCTGTGCCGCAAAAGGGAAGGATCTGGCCGCGGAGGCAACGCCCCAGGCCTGTGCCAAGCAGCTGACGTCGCCACCGCTCGAGGAAGAGGCCTAGACCCGCTTCTTCGGCCATCAACATCTCGACCCTTGTTAATGAGGGCACGTTGCAGATCGACGATGGGCCTCGTTTCGACCTGGAGGGACTCGGGATCGAGGACACCGACATGGACGAGTGGGCTCGCATCAAGAGCGAGCTCGCCAACAGCGTGCAGGAGAAGGTGCAGGAGGCCTTGAGGCCCGCTGCTGAGCAGATCTTCCAGCTTCGAGAGCAGGCCAAGAAACTGCATGCCAGGCTTGAGGCCGAGCGGCGCTGGGGCCCCACAGGTGATGTCGCCGCTGGCGCTGCTCCACCCGCGCTGCCGCTCCTGCTGCTGGCGGCGCTGCTGCTGGTCCCGTTGCCGATGGTCGTGCCGCGCCCGTCCGTGGCCCCAGCGGGCCGGGGGCCGCGCGCGCTGCCGCTCGTGCCGAGGCCAGTCGGGCCGCCGAGGCCGGAGCCAGGGCAGCTGCCGGGGCCGACGCCGCGCCCTCTCATCAGCGAGCGGCTGCCTGCGGCGCGGCGGGCCGAGGGCCGGGGCCCAATGCGTCGCCGCGCCATTCGCCGGAGGCAGTACTTGGAGAAGCGGCTGCGGACGTGCGCGCAGGCCTGGATGCAGGGCCCCACGATTCTCACTCTGCCCACTGGATGGTCTGCGTTGAGTGTGTGTGTGTGTGTGTGTGTGTGTGTGTGTGTGTGTGGCGAGTTGGCTCGCCAACCCTGCTCATCCCCATCTCGCTGACGAAGCCTTGCAGGCGGCAGGGCACGACGACGCTGCCATGGTTCAGGTGGACATGGCGCGGGACATCTGCACCTCGGCCTGGCGGCATCCCCGCCGCGTTCGAGCCGACGACCGCGGCAATGCGCAGCGCCTCGCCCAGACAGGCCGCGAGGCCTGGATGGCGGAGCTTGCCCGACATGCTGCTTCCACGGTTGAGGCCGTCGAGATCTTCGATTGGAGTGCGCCGCCCAGCAGGGCGGCGGAAGCCGAGCCCGAGTTCGTTGTCGAGCGCCACTTCGGTGGAAGGTCTACTTGCGCGGGGGTTCGGCTACCTGGCCTTTGCGGGCTTGTCCTGCAGCGCAGCCTGCGGCTACTCTGAGTGCCTCGCCGTGGTCGGCCAGTCGTGGTCGTCCTCCTGGGAATGATGGACGCGCTGACCACGAGGGCCCGCCCTCGGCTGCGGCCAGCGACGAGGGCAAGGACGGTCCTACTCTGCCGACGGCTACTCCAGGGTGTTCGCCCACGCTCGGCGCCACTGCTTGCGCTCCGGCACGGCCGTGGCCGCCTCCCCCCCGCGCTCGCCCCAGGCCCTCGGCCCCACCCGCGCCCCGGGGCGGGGGGGGGCTCGGGGGCTTCGGGTAGGCAGGGCGGAGGGTCGAGCCGCGGCGCGCGATGGCAGGAGACGCAGTCTTCGTCGATGTCCACGTGTGCTCCGCCTTCTGCAGCTACTTTGGTTTCCGCGTGGGCCTCAGTTGCTGCGAGTGCTCCGAGGCTGTTGGCTACGTCGTGGGGGGCGTCCACGGGTGCCAGGCGCTGGAACGCAAATCCCGACGCTCCACGAGGCGGGTGCGTCGTCGCAGTTTTGCCGGGCTTCGGCAGATTTTCGATGGCAAGTCCTGATGCTCCTCGAGTCGCGTTTACCGTCGCCAAGCCAGGGTGGCGTTCGATCGCCAATCCCGACTGTCGAGCCGGGTTCGCCGTCGCCGTTTTGCCAGCAGCAAGTCGGCGCGCCAGCCCCGGCCGTCGAGTTGAGCTCGCCGTCGCTGTTTAGCGCAGGATTGGGTCCAGGGGCGGCTGCTGCCCTGGAGGCCGCTGATGGTGGGGTCGAGGCCGCCGAGGTAGCGTGTCCCGACGAGAAGTGGATTGCGATTGTAACGATTACGACCCGTTTGATGGCTTGGAGCAGGCCTTCGGGGCTCAGCGAGATATGTTGGACGTCCAAGCGGAGCGGGCCCCTCCGGAACCCAGGGGCGTTCGCCCGCCAGTCGTTCCGCAGGCTGCCCCGACGTCAGATCTAGCACCGGCGTGGCAAATTCAAGATAACGCTCGGGCGCTTTCCGCCAACGTCAGCGAGTGGGGGCCCAGGGCGGTCTCTTTCATGCTCGGCGCTGGCGCCCTCTTCGAGGCGCTTGCGTTCGCTGGGGCTCGTGCGCGGGCAGGTGACATGGAGGCTGCCCGCGCCGACCTGCTCGTGGACGGCTGGAAGATGGCGGGCGCCCCAGCGGCCGCCTCGGCCCTGTCTCGCACTGGCTCAAGGCGTGGAGAGTGGGCTGTGCACGAGCGCCGCATGGCGGCCACTTTATGGGAGCGCCTCCGCCAAGCTAGGCGCAAGGCCATTGAGGGTTTCCACCCCAGCACGCTGCGTGTGGAACGAGACAGCGTCGTGCCCCTGTCTGCCCACCTCTTCTCTGGGCCCAAGACTGCGCCTCGGCTCCGTTTCCATCAGCCAAGTCGTGGGGTCCTTGACCGACCCCTGGGTCATATGTGCGGACTGGGACTGGGCCCTGCCACGCTCGTCAAGAGCGGCCTTTCGCAGTCTGGGGCGGCGGGGTCGTGGTGCCCCGCCATTGTCGGGCCGCTTGCACTTGGGGCAGTGGCCTCTCATCGATTGAACCGTGGCCAAGCGGAGTTTTGCCGAGCAGCTCAAGGTGCGCGCTTTCACCCGTGCCCTGCGGAAGACGCATGTTGTTTTGGACATTGAGACCTGGTCAGGGCGCGCCGAATGGCGGCGCCAGGTCTCGGCTGCCCCCACGGTGTGGTCCCAGCGGCCTCGGCCTCGGAAGCGCGCGGGCTCTGCCCGAGGTCGCGGCGCCGCAAGGAGGCTCGCGCCCGTCGATGCGCGTGCCTCGATGCCGAGCTTCAGGAGACCTTGACGCCGTTGACCCTCTTGGGGAGGCGCCCCCTCAAGGCGAGGGGCAGGTGCGTTTTCGTATCGACGCTGCTGCGTGGGCCAGGGCTTCTGCCTCCGTGGCGATACCGTCCTCGGCGATGTTATGGCGTTCGACTTTAGCTTGGGCTTTTGCCGCCGACGCCGCCGCCGGCGTGCGCGAGGTGGCCTCGCCCCAACCGCGCTGGGTGACGACCGTGGAGGGCGCCATCCTGGAAGTCGCGGGCGTCGAGGCCGAGCGCGGGGCGGCGCGCCCCGGCCGTGCCCAGATGCATGGGCCTCAGCGGGGGAAGCTCCAGCCGTCGTTAGGCCGATCGCACATGCGCAGCCGTGTTCTGGAGTTCCGGTGGGCGCTCTTCTAAGCCTTCACTCGCTGTGCGGCGTCGCGCCGCCGCGGTTCTAATTCTTCACTCGCTGTGCGGCGTCGCGCCGCCACGGCGCCGATGCGTTGCGGCAGTCCCTGCTCGTCGCGTCCGTCTCCAGCATGGCTCGCCGGGCGGAGGCCCAGCCGCTGGCCGAGACCTTTGTCCGCGGGCCACCGCCGCGGAGATTGGCGAGTAGTTCGGCCTGGCCATGCCCATTCGGGGCCCGCCCGTGCACGCAGAGAAGTTGGACCCGCTGCTGGAGTCAATGGAGAGGTTGGTCGCCAGGTCGCGGGGGCGCGCGCTATCCTCGGCCAGCGCAGCCTGCGTCGGATGGGCCCGTGGGCGCCGGCGCAGCCAGGCCTCCCTGGTGCGTCGTCGTGTCCGTGGCCCACCGCCGCCTGCCCCTTTGAGCGGGGCTTCCGCCGCGCCCGGGGTCGCGGCGGGCGGCCCCGGCGCGCCGATGGAGCGCGAGCTGGGCAGTTGGCGAATGTCGTGGGCTGATCCGCGCGCTACTCGATCAGATCTTTGAAGCGGACTGGCCGCGCCATCTGCCCGCGCTCGCGCCAGGCCGATCGAGCCCCTAGACGACGACGGCGTCGTCCGAGTCGCCCCTCGGAGGCCGCCCAGCAAGGCCCTTGGCGTCGACGTCATCGGCCCGTTGGACATGCAGAGGCTGCCGCCCGAGGGCCAGCGGTTGTTCGGAGACGTGCTTCGCGCCGCGGATCAAAAGGGGCCCTGGCCGCTGCAGCTTCCGCGAGTGACTGGCGCGACCACCCCTAAGCCATCAGGAGGTGATCGCGCCATCGGGGCGCCGCCGACATGCGTGGGGGTGCGAGCGAGAGCTCGGGGCTCCGTCGCGGACCAGTGGCCCCTGGATCTCGCTGAGTTTCGCCGCGCGGCCATCTGCAGGTCGTCGGCCGTGGGGGCCGCTCTCTAGCGAGCGATTTTAGACGCGCCTTCTCATCAGCTGTACTTCGGCCTCTGCTTTTATTCCTCTTGACCTTGGGAAGTTTCACGAGCGCGCCAGCGCGTCGTTGCTCCTGCGCATGTCAGTCCAGAGGGTTTTTTTTCTCCATCGTTGCCTTGTGGGAGGTGCAGATGTTTCTCGCTCGCGTGATCTCTCGGCCCCTGAACCTTGCCGTTGATTTTGACCTCCCCGCGAGACCCACCGTTGCCGGCTCGGCGCGCGGCGTCGAACTTGCCGGGTTTTTCCCGGGCCCTGGCCGGCGGCTCGCGCTGCCCCGGGGGCTTCGGGCCCTCGCCTCGCCCTCGGGGCCCCGGCCCCTGGTCGGGGGCGCCGCGGCGCGGGCGGGGGGTGCAGCGGAGGGCGCCGTCGCCCAGCTCTCCCAGGCTGGCCGGTCGTTCGCCGGACCATTTGCCTCGCGTGAATTGCGGGCGTCGGCAAAGACCAAGGCCATCGCGTCATGCCCTCGCGTTGGCGAGCGGCTTCTTGCCAGCTTCCTTGATGTGGGTATCCTTGCGCCCCTGGCGGTCCAGGCTGTCGATCTTGGTTTTGGCGCGGGGGGGGGGGGGGGGGGTCCGTCGTGCCGTCGAGGAGCTCGCGCGCCTTGAGAGGAAGGCCCGGCCGCCGGCGCAGCGCATCAGGCGCGTGCGCGGGCGCGCTCGTGCTGCCGAGGCGTCTCAGGGGCTCTGGCTCCAGGGTTCTCTCTCCCAGGCCGCGTGCGGCCATCGGGTCACGGGGTCACGCCGTCCTCAACTCGGCGTTTCGACGTCAGGCTGTTCGTGTCGCTGCCTAGCCGCGGTGTTGTCTCTCTTCGATGGGGATCGTGAGCTTTTTATCGCCATGAGGCCTCAGGTCTTCTCGCGTGGTTTGATATGCGGAATCGATTCCCTGGGGCGCGCGCTCGGATTATTCCTGCGTGGCACCGCACCCGAGGCATGCTTGATTAAATGGCCTTACTGCGTTGACGTTGGGTCCCAGGTCCGATCGGTGCATTCGTCGCCGCGCTGCTGGGCGCGAATTGGAAACCTCTGTCCCCCGTCGAATTGCACAGGTCCTGCGAGGGCCAATTCGAATTTCGGCATTTTCCTGATCGTGATCACTTCGAGCGCCTCGAGGGCGACTTTGATGCCGCGGAGCTCGCTGCTGTTTTCAGGGGCTATCTGCGCGGTGCGCTATGGGGCCAGGCCAGGCCTCGCCCTTGCGGTGATGACCTCCTGGGGGGGGGGGGGGGCGTGTGGGTCACTTTACAACCAGAGGCGCACTTTACAACCAGATGGGTCACTTTACAACCAGCTTACAAAATCCGAGAAGGGCACTTTACAACCAGGAAGGGCACTTTACAACCAGGCAAGTAAAAACACATATTGAATGCACGCGGGCCTTTCCCTGAAATCCCCGTGGGCAAGCGCAAGGGTGGCTTTGGGCTCTTTGAGGCATGTTGGTTGTAAAGTTGCCCATCGCGCACGAAGAAGCACTGCGCACGCGTTGGCGATGCGGCGACCTGGTGCGCTATGGTAAGTTGCGTGCTGGTGGGCGGATTAGAGTTTTGACCTGCTCTCTAAGCTCTGTCGGTCAGTTCTGCCATTGCTTGCTCTGCCTTTTCCTGGCGGGCGAAGGCTAGTCGCGCAGGACATACGAATAAACCATGATCCCGTCCAAGACTGGAGCTGCATGGCAGTGGAAAGCTGTAGTGGGAGATGTGGTGGTAGCGGAGGCTACAATGGGAACTGCATGGTGTTGGGAAGCTGCGGTGGCAACTGCGGTGGTCGCCAGGCAGCGGGGGGAACTGTGGTGGTAGCTGGGCTGCAATGGGATGTGCGGCAGTAGCGGGGGGTCAGTCGGAATTGTGGAGGTAGCGGGGCTGCGGCGGTAAGTGTGGTGGTAGCAGACACAAAGGTGGCGGTGATGCGCTGTCACGGTGGCTCAAGCTGCTGCGCTGGCACGGTGGCTGAGGCTGCTGCCCGAGCAGGATACCTGCGTTGCTGCGCTGGCACTGTGGCTGACGCTGGAAGGAACGATCTTCGAAATAGTTGCATTTATTCTGAACGTTGAACCTCGATCTTCCAAGACGAGGAGCAGCAGGGGGCCAACTGGAGCTGGAGCACTTAGCCCCTTGCAGAACACCGTGGGGCTTCAGGGGCCAACGTGGCCCAAGAGACCCGCGGTGCCAATGGCCTAGTTCCCTGGAGCGCTGGGCCCTTGTGGAGGCCACTGGGCTCGCTTCCTGTGAGTGATCCCTAAAATGGGCAGCGCGTCGCCCTGAGCCTTCCTACGTATGCTGTCGCCTTATTCCCGTGCGAGCACGGGGCCCTTGTTGAGGCCGCTTGGCCCCTGCTGGCAAGCCCTGTCTTAGTCTGCTGGGCTCAGAGCGCCAGAGCGTCCAGGCGCTCGGGCTCAGAGGCATCGCTGGGGCCTGCTCAGAGCGTCCAGGCGCTCGGGCTCAGATGCATCGCTGGGGCCTGCGCAGAGCGTCCAGGTCCTCGGGCTCAGAGGCATCGCTGGGGCCTGCGCAGAGCGTCCAGGTATTCGGGCTCAGAGGCATCGCCGGGGCCTGCGCGGGGCGTTCAGGCGCTCGGGCTCAGGGGCATCGCTGGGGCCTGCGCAGAGAGTTCAGGCGCTCGGGCTCCAGAGCGCCCACGTGCTCTGGATCACTTTGCAGAGCGTCCGTGCGCCCTGGTGCACTTTTGAGAGCGCCCACTTGCTCTGGAGCATTTTTCAGAGCGCCCACTTGCTCTGGGGCATTTTTCAGAGCGCCCACTTGCTCTGGAGCACTTTGCGGAACGCCCAAACACGCACGGCCACTCTGAGCTGGTTGTAAAGTGGTCCGTTCTGGTTGTAAAGTGGCCCGTTCCTGTTGTAAAGTGGTCCGTTCTGGTTGTAGAGTGGGCCGTTCTGGTTGCAAAGTGAACGTGCTCGATGAAAAACCATACTTTCCAATCCTATGTTGGTTGTAAAGTAACCCATCTGGTTGTAAAGTGGTTGTTCTGGTTGTAAAGAGACCGAATCTCGGGGGGGGGCTGACCTCCGCCACCTCCGCCCGAGACGTCCGCGGGCCTGGGGCAGCGTGACGAGCGCGAACGGGTGGGTCTTCTGGTTGCCGTGGCGTCTGGGGGGGGCAGTGGGCCCACGCCCGACAGCGCGATGCGGGGTGCGCGTTCCCCCCCCTCTGTTTCCTAGATGTGGGCTTGCGCCCGAGACCCTTTTTCCCACCGCGCGCGGGAGTGCCCCGAGCACTGTGGGCAGGTGGCGTTCGACGAATCGGCCTCTCTCTGCCGTCGTGCCCGAGTCGGGCACAGGCGAATCCAGCTTCGTGGCTGAGGGGCATTCCTCCCGCGTGCTTAACTTGCCCTGTGTCTGATGATGGGGGGAAGGGGGGGCGTGTCGTGGGAGGTGGGGTCGTCGTCGTCGTCGTCGTCGTCGTCGTCGTCGTCGTCGTCGTCGTCGTCGTCGTCGTTGCTCGATGATGCGTCGCCGTGGCGGCCACTGCCACTTCTATTTCTGTGCTCCTGAGGGTCTTTGGAGATGGCCTTGGAGGAGCTTTTAGCTCTGACCCCCGTCGCCGACGAGTCGGCGATGCCGCGGTACCGGTGGCCTGGGATGCGAATGCGTGGTCTCGCCTCAAGGGCTGGGCTTTCACCTTGCGGGCCGCCGCCAGACTTCGCCGAGGGCTGACATGCTAGCCTTCGAGCTTGCTTTTCCTTAGGCCCCAGGTCAGTCTGCATGTGCTACCGATAACACGCCCCTGTTTGAAGGGTGGCGCCACCGTCGTCGTATTCACTGCGACGGTGGTAATTTTGATTTGTGGGTTCGAATTCGTTCAGCTTCGGGGGGCCGCGAGGACGGGGTTGTTTGGGAGTGGGCCCCCTCCAGGCCCCCTCCAAGCCCCCTCTTTCGGAGGACGATGCTCTTCTGGCGGCCGGCAGCGATGTTTCCGATGAGCTCGCGTCCAAAGCTGCTTGGGAGTCTTGGGGTGTCGCCGCCAGGGGTCAACGAGTGCCAGACGCTGACCGTTGGGATGCCGCGTGTTTTTTGATCCGCCAGCGGGCCGCTCAGGCGTTGGCGGAATCCATCCGCGTGGCCACCTGGGCCGCGGAAAGGCCCGTATCGATCCGCCCAGAAACCGCCGAATTTCAGGCTCCTCTCTCTCTGTCTCCTTTTTTTTTTGTTCTCTCTCTCTCTCTCTCTGGCCTCAACTAGGGGGCCACATGCGAACCCTACCCCTACCCCCCACGATTTGTGAGGGGGAGGGTGGGGTTCACTTCTTTCGTTCGTTCGTGCGCCACAGACCTCCTACCCTGACACGTCGATTGAGGAATTGGCCGTTTTCGGTTCGCCAGGGGTCGTCGCGGCCGTCATTTTTGCGGGTCCACGTCCGTCGGTTTCGGTTCCAAGTTGTTTTCACTAAGGGAGGTTTGCTAAAGAGAGGTTTGTCCACCGCCGAAACAGGTGGCCGGTGCGCCCCTCATCTTACTCGTTCTGCACCGTCAGACCGGTCCCCATCCCCAGTGGGCCAGAGTTTCTTCAGATCTGGACGCCCGAAATGGGTACGGAAAGAATGGGTACGATGCCCAACAGCAGTTCCTGTCCATTTTGAATAGGACTCGCTGTCCACGCCGCCGCGGCCTGCGCCCATTCGAGACAGAAGACCGCCTGCCCAACAGCGGCCGCTGTTGGTTTGGGACAACATTTGTTGTCGGGCATTGTACCCATTCTTTCCGTACCCATTTCGGGCGTCCAAGTTTTTGCTCCGTCAGACCGGTCCCCGTGGGGCTGGACGCCGCCTCAGGGGGTAGGTTGGACAGAGGGGGCCAGCGCTTTCCCAGTCAGGCTGAAGATAGGTCTCACGATCCCGGCTCGTCTCCTCGGGCCCTGTTGCTGCGAGAGCATTAGTGCGCGGCGTTTTGGGCCCGGGACCCTCGTGGATCGATCCAGCGCGAGACATGGGGCAGGAGGATGGGGTCGACATCTCAGGTCGTGCTGTGAGTCTCCCTTCGTCAACGGACATCGCGCCCCTAACATATTTGAGTTTCCATCATCAATAACGTATGTCCCCACGGATTCCCAAATGGTTCATGTGTTTCTAGTCACACGTTGGATATCGGGGTCCTGCTCCACTTGCTCCTGCTGCGGCCGAAGACGGCCGCAGAAGTGCGACGGGAGCCGCAGAGGGGCATCGGGTTCTGCGGGGGTCATCAGCTCGGGGATGAGCGCACCTGGCGTAGCGTAAAGCGTGAATCGAGGTGGCTTAGTACCAGTGACTTCGCTGGGGTGTGGTTACGCTGGGGTGTGGTTTACGATCGGCGCCATTGGGGCCTGGGGGCACGACACTGGCCTCGTCGGGCCGTCTCGGGGCGCGGCAAGGAGCTGTGTCGAGGTCCTCGCCCGCCCCCTAGGGTGCTGGTTGCACACTGCACCCTTCGACAACGACACCCATTGCGAACGCCGATACAAGGTCTGAGCAAGCGACTCCTACCCCTGTTCTGCTACGATTGCTGCTCCTTCTCGAACGTCGATCTTCGAGCGCCGATCATCGAACTCCCGATCCTCGAACCACACCTCTCGAACCCCTCCGCCCTCGAGCCTCGAACCCCACGCCCCGGCCCTCGAACCCCGATCCCCGATCCCCGATCCTCTATCTTCGCAGCCCGCGAGCAGGCGAACGATGGCGTGGCCGAGCCCGTGCCCCTGGACAAGCGGCTGCTGGAGAGCCGGCGGGAGGGGCTGCCCCAGCGGGGGGCGAGGTCGCAGGGGTCGCGGGCCCTCCCGCTCCAGGCAGACGGCAGCCGCGGAGGAGGAGGAGGAGGAGGAGGAGGAGAAGGAGAAGGAGGAGGAGGAGGATGAGGAGGAGGAGGAGGAGGATCGAAAAACGAGGAGGAGAGGAGGAGGAGGAGGAGCAGGAGGAGGAGGAGGACGAGGAGGAGGAGGAGGAAGACGAGGAGGAGGAGGAGGAAAAGGAGGAGAAGGAGGAGGATTGGGAGGAGGAGGAGGAGGAGGAGGAGGAGGAGGAGGAGTGAAAGGGAGAGGAGGCCCTGGGTGTCCTTACGATGCCCCGGCGGTGTCATTGGTTTTTTTTTTTCGGGCCGTCAGGTGGCGGCCATGTTGGACCTTTGCGGCTCCGTTCTGGAGGGATATCAGGGTGTTTTGTTTTCGTCTTGAGGCCATATCGGAATGTAGGTGACGGAAGGAAGACACGGAGGAGGGAGGATGAAAAGTAGGGGAAGGAGGGGAGGATGAGATGGCGAGGAAGGGGGGGAGGAGGCAGGATGAGAGAAGGGGGGAAGGAGGGAGGGAACCCTGTCCACCCAAGATCAGCTCAATACGTCAATCTTCATCACTCGTTTTGTTATTGTCTTGGGTCCGTCTTGGGCCCTTCGATGGCGCCCCAGACCCAGCCAGCCTGATCGCGACGCAAGTTAAAACACGCCATTTTGCTTTGTATGGTGGAACTGATCACATTTTGCACATGACATGTGTATGTGTGCCAGCTCTCCTTCTCTGTTCTTTCTCTTTGCAGCTCAATCGCCCGATGGGAAAGGTGGCAACGCCAGAGATAACTGACATGCGCCCGTCACCCAAGAGGGACACGTAGCCGTGTCGTCATCGGTCCCCATCTTCAGGATGAGACGCATCCGTTACCCTCCACCTCACCTCATTTGATTTGGACGGTATCGGTGTCCAGTCCATGATACATTCCAATTCTAGAGGCGCGCCCGTCCTGCCACCAGTATTTCCAACACAGGGCGGAGAGGCGGCTGGGCTGTTACTTTTCTACATGTAGAGAGGAGGTGTACCTTCCCATGTAGAAAGATGTGTACCCTCCCAGGAGGAAAACAATACTTTTTTTCGTCGGCGGCGAGGCGGCGAACTCCGCTCCAGCGAGAAGCTAGAAAGGGACACTAACTAGCGAATTGGCTGGCAGGCAAAGAGAAAGGGTGGGGGACGGCCGAGAGGAAGAAGGGACGCTCAGACGCCGAAGAGTTCGACGATGAGCAGCCGGGGGGGGCAGCAGCAGCCAGGCGCGCATGACCAGAGTATTGCGGCGGCCCGGGGCGCGCCAGATGTCCAGGGGGTCGGGAGAGGTGGGGCAGGAGGCGGCGGGCGAAGCGTCCCAGGCGCCCGCAGGCGGCGGGGCGGAACAGCAACGCAACGGGAGGAGGCAGCGCGGGGCTGCCGCGGAAAGGGGGGGGAGCGCCGAAAGGTGCAGAAGCCGGGCGCCAACGCAGGGCGGCCCAGTGTGCGGTCCAGCGTGGTGCAGCAGAAGAAGCGCCGAAATGGTGCAGGGGACAGTGAGTGAGCGACGCGCGTCCCAAACGGGAGGTACGTCGCGAGGGGGCGGTGGCGGCGGAGAGCACCGCCAGGTGCAGCAGCCGGGGAAGCAGAGAAGCGCCGAAGTGGTGCAGGGGACAGTGAGCGAGCGACGCGCGCCCCACACGGGAGGTACGTCGCAAGGTGGAGAGGTGAAGGAGGGCACCGAGGTGGTGCGGAGCCAGGTGCGGAGGGGCGCCCAGCCACCCAAAGGGCCTTGCGCCTCGTGGGGAGCAGACAGGAGGGAGGGAGGAATGACCAGGAACAGAGGGGGCGAGGGGGGCGCCGGTGGGGCGGGCGGGCGCGTCGGCCGGCAGGGCGGGCAGGACGGGGAGGGAACCGCCACCTGGGTGGGGGAGAGGCAGCGGTCGCGACGATCGCGGGGGCAGGGGAGGCACCCGGGCGGTGGCAGCAGGGCAGGACGCCACGGGCGGGAGGCTCGCCACGCCGGGGTGTGGGCGCGTGGGGGAGGCGGCGGGGACCCGCTGAGTGGGCGGTGGGGAGGCCGCGCCGTTCGCTGGCCCGCGCGGACGGACCCCCTTGGGGCGGCGGGTTGTGGGTGGCTCACACTGGCTCATGTTGGTGAAGGAAGCGGCGGAGGAAGGTGGCTTCGTGCCGCTTGGGGTCTCGGGTACCGCCGCCACGCCGAACACAACACCTATGCCAGGCCGCCCCGGCTCCACCACCAGTCTGTAGTACCCTTCTGACCTGGGCCACGACGGTTTCGTTCGAGCCGAGGAAGTCGAGCAGGACGGGGATTGGGACATCCTCGGGACGCGCCCGCCCCTTGCCCTTTTGCTTATAGTCCGAAGCGAACGAGCCCCATTGGTCACGGGCGTCTGGCGCCGCGGCCCAGGTGTGCTTGACGAGCAGCAGGAGGTTGCGCCGTGCAGGCCGTGGTGTTCCCACCCGCGGGCTGGCGCTGAAGCTGCCCGCGGCGCTGGAACCGTCCACGGCTATCGTCGCGGGGGAGCGGCGGGGGACATCCGGAGCCGGCGAGGGGTTGACGTACGGCGGGTCCGCGTTGACCCAGGCGTCTGCATGAGCAGCTGCCGTGGCGGGCCGCAAGGACGGAGACCACGCAACGCCCCGAATGGCGGGCAGGGGGCTGGCGGGGGCGTCGGAAGGGGCAGCGGGCAGGGCGGGAGGAACAGGGCTGGGCGCCGGGAGTGGTGTCGAGTGGGGCGTCGGGTCTAGGCGTGTCGGGCTCGGCGTCGCTGTCGCCAGATTGGTCCGCCCAAGGGCGTCTGCCTGGCCGCCCGGAGTCGCGATGCCGGAGCCCGGCTGGTTGCTCGCGGTCGCGGTGCTGGAGCCTGTCGTGTTGCGCGCGGTCGAGCTGTTGGGGTCCGTCGTGCTGCTCACGATGTTGCTTCTGGGGTATCTCCTGCTGCTCGCGGTCGCGCTGCGGGGCTCCGTCGTCCTGTTCCCGATGGTGCCGCTGGCGCCCGTCCTGCTGCTCACAGCTGCGCAGCTGGGTTTCGCTACCCGGTACCGCGGAGACGAGGGTTCTCCAGGACGAGCAGTGGCACCAGGTTCGATATTCGCGACAACAGGGGGGGAAACGACCCCCTGGCTTCCAGGGCAAACTGGGGGGCCGCCTCGAGGCTTCGATCCCAGGGGTCAGGGGATCCACTACTGGGGACGCCAGACGGTGGTGAAGGTTTCCCAGCCCCTTCTGGCGCCAGCGTGTCATCGCAGGCTTGGACACGTGACTCTGGCCTGCCAGACAGAGAGAGCACCTCTTCGCGGTCCAGGAGTGCCACTGCCAGACGCGTTGGCCCGCGCGCCTTCGGGTGGCGGCCTGTCGAAGCGGGTCCTAAGCGTGGCGACGAGGCTCTGACCAGGTGTGCCCCAAGCAACGGCGGCATTGCCTGCAGTAGGCGTGCGCTCGGGGGCCTGTGAGGGACCGGGAGGGGCCTTTTGGTTTCTGACACCGCCGTCGTTGCTCTGTCCAGGAGCGCCGCTGAAAGCGGCAAACACGGGAGAGATGGGGGTTCCCCCTAAGCTTTGGTGAGTCTCAGGGGAGGCCCGCTGGTTTCGGACTCCGCCGTCTCTACCACGTTCGGCCCGCTGGCTTCTGACACCGCCAGGGCCCCCCGTGCCCTTGAGCACGCTACCAGGTAAACAAACACTCGCCTCCGACACTTCACAACTGAGAGCGCAGCGGAATGCCGCGATAACGGGTGTGAAGCTAGAAGGTTAGGTCCGCTGGTCTCTGACACCGCCGTTGCTACCAGGTCCAGGGGATACGGAGGTTCAATCAGGGCCCTGGTGGGCTCAGGGGGGGGCCGCTGGTTTGTGTCGCTACCATCGCTGCCATGGTCCGGTCCCCTTCCTCTCCCCTCGGGGGGTGCGGGGGGCGCCGCGAGATGTGACAGTAGTAGTGAGAGAATCGGCGTCCTGGCCCACACGGGCGCGACGTCGCCGAGGGGGGGCCGAAAGGAACGGGCCCCCTCTAGCCTCCCTCCGCACATCCTTCCTGCCAGGAAAAAACACATACATAAATGATTGTCGATCCGTTGGAATGTCGATGGAAATATGGGAAGTCGAGGGGAAGACGAAATTCCATACGACATTGTAACATATCGGGAATCTTTGGATTTGTATCCATTTATTTGTATGTCCCTGGGCGCCTTCAGCTACGGAAGACTGGACAGGGGGTCGTGCCATCGCTTTACTTCTGTAGATGATGTAACAGTGTCTGTGACACCCAGTTTGGGGCCGGTATCACCATGAGTCTGTGACCTAAACAGTCGTGGCAATCTAAATTGCCATACGGCCTCTTGGTTGAATCCGAGCATTCCTTTGACCTCATATAACCTCACATGGCCTCCTGACCACTGCGTGGGGTTCGCACGCGGGCAACGCCGCAATGTCCAACCGACGATGTTCTGAAAGCGTTGGTGGTTAGGGCGCGTATTTTTGTTGATCTGGACATTTCGTACCTGTCGAATCCTCGGATGACGAGTGCGGTGCTGTGTGTCTGGTGGTAAAGTGGTGATACTATTGTGATGAAGTGTTGTTATGTATCAGCGAGGAGGGGCCCTTCGGACCGTGCCTGTGTACTTCAGAGCAGGGAAAAAGTATCACCCCGATTTCCCGGGCTCAGTTTTTTTTTTTTTGTTTCTGTTCTGTGTATGGTTTCTTGATGTTTGCGTCAGGTTCTGGCAGTTTGTTTCACCGACCCCTCCTATGCACATCCCGAGCTGCTGACGTGGGGAAGAGAAGGAGGAGGTTGGGAGGGAGATGGGTTGGAGGCCGGGGTGGATGCAAGGCACGGGAGTGGTGGAGGGTGGGCGAGGGATGGAGGAGGGAGGCAAGGAGGCGGCCAGGGGACACAAGGGATGGCGTAGGCAGGAGGGGGTGGTTGATTTCGGAAGGTCAGTGTTTCAATGCAGATAAGGGTTTCGACTTTCAGCCAATTCTCTCAGCACCTCAGGAGCATCTATTCAGATTCGAACTAAAACCAGCCCTTTGCCTGCTTCGGCAAACACCTTTCGGACCTGACTTCGGCTTCATGATCATGCTCGGAGGTCCCCTTGGAGTTCTTCTGGGGCTCATCCCAGAGCCATCTCCCAGTGCTCTGGCGAACGGGTTGTTCTTGTCAGCTGTCCGTCAGCGCAGCCTCAGAGCCTCGTATGGAGTCCTCGCAATCCCAGGTTCGAGATGCCTTGTGCTCAGGCAGCCAGGCTAGTTTCGCCTCAGACATTATCGCAGCTCTGACCCCGGAGATGCCCTGCCCCATGGTGGTCTGGTTCCTTTCGCCTGAGACATCCTCCCAACTCTAGCTTCCCAAATGCTCCCTGAGCAGAGTTGATCAGGCCACTTTCGCGTGAGAGGTCCTGGCAGCCCTGACCTTGCAGATGTCCTGCCCCATGGTGGTTCCGCCACTTTCGCTTGAGACATTCTCGCAGCTCTGGGTTTCATGATGTTTATCTGAGCCCAGCGGCGCGCCCTTCAGGAGGGGTTGGAAGATTGCGCCTCGGTTCCCAAGTCCTTGGGGGATGGTCCAGTTGGGCCCCCCGCCGCCTGTCGATTACTGATGCCTGCGATACGGAATTGTTTGTCTGTTTGTGATCACGCGTCGCCTCTCGACCCCCCGCTGGCCTGAGCGATAATGCACGCAGGTCAGTGTTACGAGCAGTTTTTCAAAGGCAGACAGGGGGTGGCAATGAGAATATTCCCACTCGCAGAGTTGATGGTCATGTCCCCGTCCCATCGCATCATTCCGAGGAAGGGATAGATGGCAAGTTGCCGTGCCATCACCTTTCCTGCCTAGAGGAGGAACAGGCGTCTGTCAGCCCATATCTCCTCATAACATAGTGGGTCGGCTTCACCCCAGTCATCTCCTCGATGGCACGGTGATCCTCACCCGCGCTCGGACCGGAGGGGTGGCTGCGCCACGTGCCGCTCCACTCCCCCTGCAGAGATAGTGGGCACGCGTGAGTCTACAAGTGAGCGGGTCTGGGTATGAGCGAGACCGAGCGTGAGTGAGCGTGAGCGTGACCAGGAGTTTGACGGAGTTTTCGGTGCCTTGATATTGCGTGAGTCTGGCGTTGAGTGGGTCTGAGACTGAGTGTGGGGGAGCGGGCGGGTGATATGAGAGGAGAGGAGAAGGCGGAGACAGCCCACCACACGTGTTGTTAAGCATGACTATGAGATATTGAGCAACGCAACCTCAATATTTATTATATGGGGAACACATGCTGAGTGAGTCCGGGTGCTGTGCTGTTTTTGTTTACAGTTTGGCATGTATTGTTCGTCGGACAGATTTCCCTTTTTTTATTTCTTTCGCAAATTGCCCTCTTCTGTCTCAGCTTCTGCCTTGCACGGAGCAAGACTGCGAGAGAAAATGGGTGTTCGCTTGGGCGGTGCCCGCCCCCGCAGAGCCACTCAGCTCTGTGTCATTCCGTCCCCCTCCGCCCTTGCAGCTTTTCCGTCTCGTGTCAGCGCGGCGGCGACTCCGGCGCGGGTGTTCAAGGTTGACGCCGCTAGTGGTCCAGAAGCGGCCGTCATCGGGCGATGTGCGATATCGGAAGGCCGCGATCGCTGAATGCTGAACGAACCACGCGGTGTCAGAAGCCAACGCGCAAGTCGTCAGGACATGTACCTGCCGTAATTACGTTCCTCAAAAGCTTGTCTGTAAGGAATATGTATGCTTCTTCGCAGAAACCAGTACAGTCAAGACGCTAAAACAAGGACCACATTGTATTCAATGACCTATGAAGCCACGACCGCCGATTGGGACAAGCACGAAGATGAGTTCATGAGCTTCTCGTGGAGATGAATGGTTAGTGCAGCGCGCTGATTTTTCCAGGTCCATTCCGCAGGGCCAGCGTGCTCGCGCACGCTTTTTGCCCATGTTCGGGTCGCCCTCTGCGGCGATGACGGTTCGTTCGCTCGTTCGTTTGGGCTCCAGAAGGGGCTCTGGTTTTGGGACCACTCCTCAGGCCCAGGTCGGGGAGCCCACTCGTCGCCGAGGCTCGCCGTGTCCAGAAGAGCTCGTTCGCTCCTTCCGTGGCGCTCCTTCTGGAAGCACGATGGCTGTGTGTGCGCTGCTGGATCCGGGATCGGTCGGGCGACGCGGTCTCCCATCGGCTCCCGTGGTCCCCTGGTGTCTCCCATGGCCTCGTATCGCATCCCAGCGTCGCTGGCTGTCTCCCACTGCTCCTCCCTGCCCGTAGCCCCATGTCCCCGTCTCTCTCCCTGGTCCTCTGCCTCGTATCCCTCTCCTGCGAAGAGCCGCTGTGTGCCAGGCCTGCGGCGGCCGGCGTTCCCTGGGGGGTGCTTGGTCCTGTGCTCCCTCTTTGTGGCGTTCCCCTCGGGCTTCGTGTTTCCGAACCGTGACGAGCCACGGGGTTGCTTGGGCTCGCTTCCTTACTGTGGCGTTCCCCGGGATTGCTCGGTCTTGCTTTCTTCCTGCATTCCTCAGGTTGCCTGGTTTTCCTTCGTTAACTGCCTTCCCCGGGTTTCTTGGTCTTGTTTCCACTGCAGTGCCAAGCAACGCAAAGCAACGCCAAGCAACGCCGAGCAGTGCCAAGCAACGCCAAGCAGTACCCAGCAATGCCAAGTCATGCCAATCAACGCCAAGCAACGAGAAGCAACGCCGAGTAACGCGAACTAACGCCACGCAGCGCCAACCAACGCCGAGCAATGCCGAGCAATGCCAGACAATGCCAAGCAAAACAACGCAACGCCGGGCAACGTCCAGCAACACCAAGCAACTCCAAGCACTGCCAAGCCATGCCGAGCAACGCGAAGTAGTGCATAGCAGCGCCGAGCAACGTCAAGATACGCCAAGCAATGCGCCCATGCAGCAGGACGCTTCCCCTCGAGTTGGGTTCGCGCCAGGTCTGAGTCTTCGAAGATCAGTGGCCGCTGCCAGATCCGGAATCGGTCCGGCGGCGTTGTCTCCCAGTGTCTCCCATGGTCCGCCAGTGTCTCCCATGGTCTCCTGGCGTCTCCCACTGTCAATCCCGTCTCCATCCCGATCCCAATCTCTACCCTCTGCGTCTATCCCCATCCTTATCCAGGCCACTTGCCCCATATCCACATCTGTTCCCATCCTCTGTCTCACCCTCATCCTATACTCTTGTCCCATATCCATATCCCCATCCCTATTCCTATCCCTATCCCTATCCCCCCTTTCCTTGTATATCTACTCCAGATTTCGTAATAAAAGGGAGGGGGTCTCATTTCGGGGGGGTCTCTTCCAGGCTATCTTGGAGGGCCTGGGTGGGTCTGGGGACGATGTTTTGGAGGGTTCTCCCACGGGGGGGGGGGTCTGAAATGGCTTGTCTTGGAGGGTCCAGACCCCCTCCCTTTTATTACGAAATCTGGAGTACCCCTACAGCCTCATCTCTACCCCTATCCCTATCCCGATCCCTCCGTCGTGGTCCCCCATCGGGGCCCCCAGCTGTGGCCCCCATCGCAACTGTGCAAAGCTCTTTCGGGTCTCGTGCCGCGAGGCTGCCATTCGTTACCATGTAGGGCCCCCTCCCCTGGAAGTCTCGACCCTTCCTCATCGCTGGCTTCCCGTCCTTCGTAGCCCTTCGACGGCCTGAGATTGAGGACCAGTCGTCGGCACACACGAACCTCACGACGCCGGGGAGGCCTGTTCTCAGGAGGTTTCTGAGGCTCCTGCAGGCCCCCAGAGGTTTTCTGGAGGCCCCCCATGGGTGAAAGGCATGCAGTCACACAAATCCTCGATCCTCCGGACCCCGGTCTGGGCATCCGACGTCTTGATCCTCTTGGACACGGGATCTCCGCAGGCCCCGTCCCTCACAGAGGGACCAGCTCCTCACCTCGAGCTGCTTTGGTGACTCCCCACGGAGCCCGTGGAGGCCACCCGGAGGCCGAGCGTGGCGCAGGGGGCCGGCGCTGCTTCTGCCCCCCGCGCGCTGGCGGCCGGGGACCTCCCCGGGGGGGCGCCCCTCCGTGCGGCGCTCCATCCGCTGCGAAGGAGGGACACCGCCGGATCGGAGGCCTCGGATCTCGTTCGGTGGTTCAGAGATGGGGTCCTGAGGGATTGGGCCCCAAGGACGAGGTGCCTCAAACGATGTAGATTTGCCCTCGGATCCCTGATTTCTATCCTTGGGGCCGCATCCCTCAGGACCCCATCTTTGAACCACCGACTCGTGGGCGAGAAGCAGATCCTCATCCGCGGCCTCGCGGGCGGGGCCCCTGGGCCCCTTGGCGGCGACACATGCGGATACGGGGTATTTTTGTTCGCGGATGCCCCGCGTGCAACGTAGCCGTGCGACGTCGTATCCGCAGGATTGCGGCCCAGAATCCAGACCGCAAGGGCGCGGATACAGGCATGTTCGCCGCTCGTGGGATTCGCTCGGCTGAGCCGTTCCTGGCTAGACCACTCCCTGCGAGGGGTGTGTCGGGCTGGACAAAATGGGGATAGGGAAAGGGGGGGTGCGAAATCTGGTGCATGCAGCTGGTGTCCGCCCCGCCGCCGGGCCCAGTCCTTGACACTTGGGCGCCTCCTGGCGCCAGGAGGCGCCAAGAAAACCAGCTGCGTGAGCTGATTCTCTGCCCTGCCCTTTGCTATCCTGCCCTTCCCATACCCCCCCGACGTCATGGTTTTGTCATAGCGTCGACCCCCAGAGGTCCCGACCCATTCCCCAGGACCGGTTTCTCGTCCCGAGTCGTATTTTGACGGTCCCGAGGCCTGGTCAGGGCCCCCAGAGGCCGAGAACGAGGAAAAATCACCCCGTCGTGCATTTTTCATTGCTCGCGGGGGTCTGGGTGTCGTCCCCCCCGACGCTCGCTGCGTGGGGTCTGGCTCCGCGCCGAGCGGCCCAGGAGATGAGGCGCTGGGCCGGGTCCGCCCGGGGTGGCCGCCTCGTGGAGCGGGGCCGGGACCGCGTGCGGCAGTGGCAGGACCGCCCCGTGGCGCCGGGGAGCACGGGGCGCTCCGGGAGGTGGCCTCGCTCCCAGATCTCCGAGGATGTGGTCATTTTCGAGGTGGGGATCTCTGCATGACCACCGCCTGGAGGATCGGTGTTCGCGGACCTCCACGTGCGGTGGGTATGGACATCTTGTGGCCCCCAGGTGCCAGCATGTATAAATACGTATGCATCGCCCGCTGGGTCCCCAGGGCGTCGGTTTCCACTCGGTGGACATTGACACATCCCCGCCTCGCGTATTTGCGATCTGTTTTTGTTTTTGGCCGCGATCTTCCTGGGGCCGCGCATTGAACAAGTCATGTCGTCGGATGACTGGGTTCGACAGCGCCGACCGCAGGGAGTGGCCTCTGGCGCGGGCCCGCTGGGGTCTTCCGACCGCTGAACGCGATACACGACATCAGCGGCTTTCGCGCTTGGGTTTGGTCCCATGTCTTTCCTCCGCCTCGCTGAAGCGTCGCACCAAAATTCACTCTTGCCTGGTGTCACTCTTGCGTGTACTCCAGATTTCGTAATAAAAGGGAGGGGGTCTGGACCCTCCAAGACAAGCCATTTCAGACCTCCCCCGTGGGAGAACCCTCCAAAACATCGTCCCCAGACCCCCCCAGGCCCTCCAAGACAGCCTGGAAGAGACCCCCCCCGAAATGAGACCCCCCTCCCTTTATTACGAAATCTGGAGTACCATATCTTTCCTCCGCCTCGCTGAAGCGTCGCACCAACATTCACTCTTGCCGGGTGTCACTCTTGCGTGTAGGCCGACTCGTTCTCGGCGAGTTCTCTGTCCAGACTTCAAACTCAGACATCGGGCGGATGTGTTTTCTGAGGTCCTGGCGTTTGCCAACTTTCGGCCCCAGGGGACCTTCTGGGGGGACCAGGGCGATCACGCATGGAACGGGGATTTGCGCCCCTGGAATGTGTCGAGGTCTCTTGGGGCCGACATCGTGGAGCAGAACTAGGATGTCGGAGTTCTAGAGGTCCCCGACCTCCAAGGTCTTGGAAGCAACAAGGAGCTTCTTTACGTCATTATCGTCCTCTGGAGGCTGCTTACCGGATCGGAGGCAGTCAGCGCGACGAATGAGGTCTCCAGGAAGGGGTCGGGAGGTTCAGGGACCATTCGCTGGCCAAGGTCAACGCGTCGGATGTCTGGGTCCCTGCAGAAGCCTCTTGGTGGTGTTCCGCTCCTGATGCCCAGACCTCCCAGGCCCTCTATAGCAAGAGGTGCAGGCGCGACCATGCGGACCAGTTCCTCAGATCATGGGCCTCGCCTTCGGCGCACAGCCTTTCCGGGCGGAAGCAGCATGGCGACGGGTCCGCCGGCGGAAGCCTGTGCAATGCATGGCGGAAGCCGGTAATCGCTCCAGGCGTGGGCGCGGGGGGGGAAGGGGGACATCTCCATGCAAGCCTTTTAGTTGTCCTGCTCGGGACTTCCCAGAATCACATCGTTGTGTTTTGTTGTTGTTGCTGCTGCTGCTGCTGCTCTTGTTGTCATTGTTGTTGTTGTTGTTGTTGAACATTATTACTTCTAAAGAATAATTATTGTTGGGACCCCTGGTGCACGACCCCCCTCCAAAACCTAGGCCGCAGCTACATTTTCATCATTTTTTCGCGAAAGCTTCAGAAAAGTGGATTATGCCAGATCCGGTTGTTTTGTTGTAATCCGTTTTCCCTTGCAAAAAACACTATAAAATGAAAATTCTTGTTCTTACTTGATCAAATTGCAAGAATCCCTTGCAAAAAATAAGGTAAAGTGGACATTCGTGCGCGCAAGACGAAATCCTTCCAAAACCTTAGGTTTCGTAACGATTTTAACATAAAAACATCAAAAACCCAATGGTTTTTTAAGAAAAAATTGTCAAAATGTCCTTCCGCGCGCGCTGTCCGAATCCCACAAAACCAATGGTTTTTCAACATTTATGTTACATGAGCTCGCGCGAGCTACTTTTTCTTGTTCTAACATAATCAAATTTCAATAATCCCTTGCAAAAAATAAGGTAAAGTGGACATTCGCGCGCGCAAGACGAAATCCTTCCAGAACCTTAGGTTTCGTAACGATTTCAACATAAAAACATCAAAAACCCAATGGTTTTTCAAAAAAAAATGTCCAAATTTCACCCGACTCCCACAAAAAATGTTGTTTGGTTTTTCAACATTTATGTTACATGAGCTCGCGCGAGCTACTTTTTCTTGTTCTAACATAATCAAATTTCAATACTCCCTTGCAAAAAAAAAAATAAAGTGGACATTCGCGCGCGCAAGACCAACAAAAAACACGACGATCTCAGGAACTTGCCCCAAAAATGTGACCAACTCCGCTCTCTCTGTCTCTCTCTCTGTCTGCTCTCTGTCTCTCTCTCTGTCTGTCTGTGTCATGTATTGTATGTCACAATTGCAGGATGCTGGGCACACGCGCGCCCCGAATAAGTGACCAAGTTCTGTGGGTGTGTACCCCACGCCAGTGTAGTAGCCACGGTCGTCCGCACGCCACGAAGTGAAGTGTCCCAACGTCATAGGGCGGGAAGCTGGGTTTGGGTGGTCGCGAAGAGTCGTTTGGATATTTGGTAGAGCTTGAACTGCCCCCCCACGAAGTGGGGGTATTGTCTCGCGTCGCATGAAAACCCTGGCACTGGTGAGAACACTGAGCGTTCGGGTAAAATGATTGTTGTTGTTGTTGTTGTTGTTGTTGTTGTTGTTACTGCTGTCGTTGTTGTTGTTGTTGTTGTGTTGTTGGTTGTGTGTTGTTGTTGTTGTTGTTGTTGTTGTTGTTGTTGTTGTTGTTGAACATTATTAATTCTAAAGAATAATTATTGTTGGGACCCCTGGTGCACGGCCCCCCTGCGCCGCCTAGGCCGCAGCTACATTTTCATCATTTTCGTGAGGAAGCCTCAGGTAACGATGTCCAGATCCGGTTGTTTTGTTGTAATCCGTTTTCCCTTGCAAAAAACACTATAAAATGACATTTCTTGTTCTAATATAATCAAATTTCAAGAATCCCTTGCAAAAAATAAGGTAAAGTGGACATTCGCGCGCGCAAGACGAAATCCTTCCAAAAGCTTAGTGTTCGGAGCGATTTTAACATAAAAACATCAAAAAACCAATGGTTTTTCAACAAAAAAATGTCAAAATCTCATCCCGCGCGCTCTTGCGGATTCGTAGGAAACCCAACACTTTTTAAACATTTCTGTCAAACGGGCTTTTGCGAGCAACTTTTTCGAACTTCTGCGACAACGGTTGCGCACCTGCCAGGGCCATCATCCCTGTCAAATAATACCATGCGGGACACATTCGTTTTTTCTTCGCGCGCGCACGCCGAAATCTCCAAAAACCATTGGGCTTCTTAAGAATTTTAGCACCGCGCATCATAAAATCACACGAATCGCACCGTAGGTCCTCGAAAAACACCTGCACGACTTTTCAAAATTTCCACCCGCGCGCGCTGTCCGAATCCTAAAAAAACCAATGGTTTTCCAACATTTATGTTACATGAGCTCGCGCGAGCTACTTTCGCACGCTCTTGGACCAACTCCGCTCTCTCTGTCTCTCTCTCTGTCTGCTCTCTGTCTCTCTCTCTGTCTCTCTGTATTATGTATTGTATGGCACAATTGCACCATGCTGGGCACATGCGCGCCCCGAATAAGTGACCAAGTTCTGTGGGTGTGTACCCCACGCCAGTGTAGTAGCCACGGTCGTCCGCACGCCACGAAGTGAAGTGTCCCAACGTCATAGGGCGGGAAGCTGGGTTTGGGTGGTCGCGAAGAGTCGTTTGGATATTTGGTAGAGCTTGTAATGCCCCCCCACGAAGTGGGGGTATTGCCTGGTGTCGTATGAAAACCCTGGCACTGGGGAGAACACCACGCGTTCGGGTAAAATGATTGTTGTTGTTGTTGTGGTTGTTGTTGTTGTTGTTGTGGTTGTTGTTTGTTGTTGTGGTTGTTGTTGTTGTTGCTGTTGGTGTTGTTGTTGTTGCTGCTGCTGCTGCTGTTGTGGTTGTTCGATGTTCGTCTCTGCGCGGTTGGTTTCCGCGTCCTTGCTGCCATGGGGGTATTGTTCGTGGCTGAAGTAAACATGGGGGCGGGTCGACTGGCGGGAGCTGGCGCAAGGCGGTGGAAGCGAACATCTGCAGTAGACGTCATGATCTTGCGGTCCTGGGACTGTAAGTTGGCGCGAGCGCTCATAACAAAACTAGCTCCCTCGAGGATGGGGCGGATCGAGATTCGAGGATCGAGCTTATCGTCCTAGATCTGCAGACTAGGGGCATCCTGTCGTTAATGTCACGACCTCGTCCTGCTTCACTCATGCCTCCTTGCTTGCATCATATTCACTTATACGTAGGCACTCAGGCCACTCAGACTCGCGCCACCTGCACTTAGCTTAGTCATTCTCGGACTCAGTCCCGCATATACCGCTCACACCTCACTCATGCTCATATTCACTCACACTCAGCCATGCATATTCAGGCCCACTCATGGTCATACCCACTCATACTTAGAGCCCTCATAGGCGCGTTGCATTTCACAGCCCCGTGATCTCCGCGATGCCGCAGTCATGGGGCTTGGGCACCCCACAGGCGATCTGCGGTGGGGCATTACACGGGTCCGTTCGCGACAAGGTCTTGGTTCAAGCGAAGCATATATTTTTGATGCCGACGTCATTCCCTCCAGGGTCCCAAACCCAAAAGCACCGCGACGGAGTAGGCATGGCATTTGGGCCAGCTTGTGGGGAACCGCGACGGGTATTGCATGTGCCCGTTTGCCCCCAGATTGTTTGGATGATTGAAGCGGAACTCTTGCTTTTGGAGTTAAGGAGTATGGCCCTATGGCCACCGCGATGTACCAGGCATGGCGTTTGGGCCACCTAGAAGGGAGCTGCGAGATGGGGCAACGCGCGAGCCCGTTGACGCCCACATCGTGCGGATGCCTCGAGCGAAGAGCTTGTTTTTTGAGGTAGTCGTGTGTCTTTGCAGAGTTCCATGATTACCGCCGTGGACAAGGCATGGCGTCTGAGTCACCCGCGAGATCTTTCAAGTGAAGCCAGTCAGTACAGCAGAGATCTGGACCCGCCTCCTCATCTGCCCCGCCTGGCCTTCTCCTCTGTCTCTGCCCCGGCCCCCGCCTCCTCGGATGGAGCAATGGACCGCCCGCATCAAGGCGAAGGACGAAGCAGGTCGCCCTGCCCGAATGTGTGATGGTGCTACGCCTTGCCGTGCGCCCCCGAGAAAATCTCCTCTTCCTCATCTGCTTCCTCATCGTCCGCCCCCGCCGCCACCTTTTCTGCCCTCTCCTTGTGTGCCTGTGCCTCCACATCCGTTCTGCTGCTCCTCTTCCTCGGCACCCTTCTCCTGCTGCTAGCCGAGCCCCCCCCCACTAGGAGGAGGACTGCGATTAGGGCGAGGAGTAGGATGATGATACCTTCGGAGCATGAGGTCGGGTCGAAACTTCCTATGCCATGATCAGGTGTCGTGAACCAGACCTACGCATACGTCAGCAGCTAGTAGTTGTGGGCCAATCCCCTGTAACTTCGCACTTGGAGTTCGCAGCTACATGAGTACCGCGCAGCCAGAGGTAGCACATTCTGTGAAGTAGATGACAGTTGCGTGCGGGTAGTCGGTCGGCAACGTAGCCAGACGTTCAGACCAGTTGGAAGTCGTCAGGAGTGTTAGTTGCATACGCGGCAGTACTCTGGGTTATGTGCTGTTCCCGAGGACGCCGAGCTGTGGCGGTCACTCCCGCTTCACCTTCGCCTGCTGATCGCGCTGTTGAGTGGCGCCGCAGTGGTGCAGCCGCAAGGGGAGATGTACGGTAGGTTCGCGTCGTGTCGACCGGCGGCGACCCCGCCGAGGGCGGCTTCTATGGAACGATCGGGCGGTCGAAAAACCGCCGATCGTTCAAGGTTGAACGATTCACGCAGTGTCAGAAACCAACGCCGGGGTCGTCACGACACGAACCTGCCGTAGGCATGAACATGGACGAACGACAGGCAACGATGCCCAGACCATGCACGGACATAATCGCAGTGATCGTGGGATGATTTGGGGACACAAGGGTGGCGCACCGCTCTGGGGTCTGGAACCGTATGATAAGGATTGCCTGGTTGAAATTGTCGTTACATGTTGTGCTCTCGTAAGCCATAGTCCCAACCACTACCACTACCAATGATACCACGTCTGTTCCTACGTGTTCTGTTGAAGCGACGACTGCGACGTCTGTATGATTTACGAGTGCCATACCATTATTATTAGTAACGGTTGTTCTTGCTTCTGTTGCGATTGGTTTTCCGATTGGTATTGCTATTGTAACTCTCGTGTTGCCATTGCATTGCTATCACCTCTGGTACGGTGGCGTTGTCGTGTGCAGCCGCTCGTCGCACCCTTCCTGCTTCTATTGCCAGCAGTGCCGCTGGAGGCACATATACACGTTTCGAGCATGTCATCGTGTCTTG
Organism: Prorocentrum cordatum; assembly: GCA_963575745.1. Lineage (NCBI taxonomy): Eukaryota > Dinophyceae > Prorocentrales > Prorocentraceae > Prorocentrum > Prorocentrum cordatum. The sequence goes on along the minus strand of CAUYUJ010021837.1, from coordinate 1,310,802 downwards.
TGTGTTGGACGCCGTCGAGTGTCATCTTAGCCCATGTTGGCTATCGTTGCACAATGCATCAGCCGACAGCATCTTGAGCAGCTATGTAGATATATGAACTGGTCTGACGGCTGCTTGGGAGTTCTTGGGGGTTCTTGGGCCATCTTGGTGGAATGTTGGGGGCATTTGTCACGACTCATCTGCCACATTGGAGGCTTATTGGGAACGTCCTTGACGAGGGCACACTGCCAGGCCAGTCAGTGCGTCCCCTGCCCCCCTCCCCCTTCTTGGCCGCGCGCGCGCCTCGGGCCATGATGTGCGACCCCCCCTCCTGGACGCCCCCCTCATGGACGCCCACCAGGGACAATAGCACTGGGGACAATACAACTTCGTGGTTGAATGTTGTTGGAGACCGGACATTGTGGAACAATTGGGAGAAGGTCGGGGGCGGAAAAGACGGGGTTGATGACTTGGGGGGGGTGGATATCATGGCGCGGGCCATGATATCTCCGCAGATTTCATGGCGCCTCTTCTTGCTTCATTACGTCCCTGGCCCCCCCCCTGGGCCGCGCACGTGCCGCCGGCCATGATTTGCACCCCCCCCTCTTGGACACCCCCCTCTTGGCCGCTCCCGAGAAGGATTACCTTGCGCACGCGCACATCTGACCGGGCCCCGGCCCGCCCGCGCCGCTCCGAAGGGGCCCGCCCGCCGGCGGACACGCGCGTCTCGTCTCGTCTCTCGTCTCCTGAACGCCCCCGAGGGCGGACGACAAACGTGTCAGCGTCGAAGGGCGGCGTCAAGCCAGAGTTAAGTCGGGCC
>CAUYUJ010021837.1:1285003-1305003 GCA_963575745.1 Prorocentrum cordatum | reverse complement strand
GGCGACGGGGGGCCTCCCGGCCGCTCAACACGCTGGAAAGCTGATCCTGACGAGGGGCCCAAGCATACGCGAGGGGTGGCACCGCCGAAATGGAGAGTGGCACCGCATGCGGACCCTGCCACGGGGGCCGTCGGTGGAGCTCCCTACAGGGCCGCGACACGTATGAGGGGTGCGCCGAAATGGAGGACGACGCCGCATGCGGACCCTGCCACTGGGGCCTTCGGTGGAGCTCCCTATGGGGGCCACGAACTGTGTGAGTGGTGCGCAGGGATGGGGAGTGGAACTGCATGCGGACCCTGCCACTGGGGCCTTCGGTGGAGCTGCCGACGGGGCCACCAAACGTGTGAGGGGTGCGCCGACATGGGTGTGGAACTGCATGCGGACCCTACCACTGGTGCTTTCGGTGGAGCTCCCTTTGGGTCCACGAAGCTTGTGAGGGGTGCGCCGAATCAGAGACATGCGGAGGGCAGATGCAAGGCTCGGAGGAAGGAGGAGGGAGCGGGAGGAGGGGGAGGAAGGTGAGGTGTGGGCGCTGTCTCTTCAAGAAGAGGACCCAACGCCACAGGATGGCTGGGAAGTACCCGAACGCCATCAAAAAGCGACGCGAGGGGGTCTGGGTAGACCGCCTCGGCCCCCTCCCTCAAGGCAGGGTCCGTGCCGATGTGATCAACACGATTCGATCCCGAGTTCGGCCGGCCCGATCCGGTCCGAGATCGGCCCTCCCACGACCCGGTGCGGCCCGATGCTTTGCACCATTCTGCAATGCATCCATGCGCGGCCGATGCGATCCGATTTCGACTCCGTGCAGATGCAGCCCGGATTCCGCGCGCGCGCACCTTCGGTAGCAAGTCATGGGAGCCTGGTATGTCCTCGGAGAGTTGAGTCTATCGAGTGTATCAGCGTGCGTCAGCGTCTGGTAGCCGACGAGGAAGCGCCGACTGAGCAACGATTCGCGTCAATTCAGCGTCGATTCAGCGTCGATTCACGTCGAACCGCGTCTACTTAGTGTCGATCAGCGTCGATTCGCACGAGCCCACAGGATGGCATGGGAGGCTCCCAGGAGTCGCCACCGAACGCTCCGACCCGATCCGTTGCCCCGATCCGATGCTCGGCGGCGAGCCTGGGGGCGGAAGCGAGAAGGGGCGGGCCCTCTCAGAAGGCTCGGACGCCCCCCGCCCTTCGGAGAAGCTCTCTGACGCCTCCCCCGAAGACGCAGAGCACCTCTCAGAAGGCGCGAGGGCCCCCGGGGAGCCCCGCCGCCCTCCGGGGAGGCCTCCTCCCTCCTCGCTCCTCCCCCCCCCCTTTGCCCCCCCGCCGAGACGCGGGCCGATCCTGCCGAGGTGGCGTGCGGCCTCCCTGGGCCCGCTGGCGGGCCCGTGGCAGCGGGACGCGGCCTGCGCCCGGAGCGCCGCCCTCCAGTCGCTCTGCCCGTACGCCCTGGTCCGCCATGCGGCGCCCCTCGGGCCTCCTCCTCCGCCTCCTCCTCCTCCTCCTTCCTCCTCTCCTCCTTCTCCTTCTCCTTCTCCTTCTGCCTCCTCCTCCTCCTCCTCCTCCTTCTCCTCCTCCTCCTCCTCCTCCTCCTCCTCCTTTTCCCCCTCCTGTCCCTCGCGGGCGGAGGGGCGGTGCGTTGTGGGGAGGGCCTTGCGGCCGGCGCCGCCGACCCGGAAGTCATCACCCACCAAACCCCCCCAACCCAAAACCCGAAGGCCTCCATGTGCCCTCCAGTTCCAGCTTGGTGGGGTCGGGGAACATTGAAAAATCACGTATGGAACCCGTGCCCCCCCAAACCGAAATTCTGGTCTTCGGGTTGGGTTGCGGATGTCTGGCAGGCAGTCAGGAAGGGGGACGACGACCATGACGGCGGCGTCGGCGGCGACGACGACGCTGACGTGGGGCAGAGTCCTCAGTGATGCTTCGTGGGCCCCTTCGGAGTGCGCTCGAAGGGCGCTCGTTCCAAACCGGGCTCTGGGGAACAGACCCCTCTAACAAATCCTTCAAAGACCCACATGGATGGTGCTTTGTGAAGGTTGCGGAAGGAATGGAAAACAACCCAACCACCCAAAAAACTCTCGTTGAAGGGTTTTGTTTGGAAGGTTATAGGGGCACACCTTCCTAACCTCTTCCAGATCCCTTTTTGAGGGGGTGGGTGGGGGTCCAGGGAAAATAACTTTCAACCTCTCCTAACACCCCCTTTGAGAGAGGTTTTTGGGGGGCTCTTGGGGGAAGACCTTCCTAACCCTTCCAAGAACCCACGTTGAGGGTAATTTTTGGAGGGTTCCGGGCCCTCTAGTCCCCTCAGCCCCCCTCACATTGAGTCTTTTTTGTTTTTGTGTTGGAGGGGTCCCACGGGGAACATTCTTTAACTCTTCCAAACAAGCCGCTTTGGAGGTTGTTTTTTTGGCGGAGGTCTAGGGGAACACGTTCCGGGGGGAAACACTTCCCTCCCCCCCCTGCAAGAATTCCCCTTGAGAGGGGCGGTCCGGGGTGACCTTTTCTAACACCCCTAAATCCTTCCTTGATGGGGGTTAGGGGCTTCCGGGAGAAGGGATGATTCAACTTCTCCCAGGAACTCCCCGTTGAAGGTGTTCTTTTTTTGGGGAGGTGTGGGACGACCCCCTTGCCACTTTCCCTCAGTAGGGCTCTCAGGACGGAGTAAGTACAACAAGTGCGTGGGTATGATGTGGGGATCCCACACGCCGTGCCCGGTGGAGCGGCGGACCGCTTTGCGCAATCCGCCGGCCGATATCACCGTTGCCATTTGCCAGCGTGCTCGTGTTGAGCTTCCCCTCCGAAGTTTGACCGTCGAGGCCCGACAACAAGAGGACAGCCATCTTGAGGCCACAGAAGCCCGTAGGAAGCGACAAGGCGACAAGCCTCCTGGGGGGCGTTTTTAGTACTCTTGTTTTTGTCTGTCACCTGGGGGCCGTCCTGGAGGATGTCTTGGAGCATCTTTGGCCACTTCGGGGCCGTCTCGGGGCCTCTTGCGGTGGTGTTGGCGGCATCTTGAGGCCTGCCACCGAAGAGCCCCGCCCCCGTGCCGCTGTTCGGTCTCTCTTGGTGCCCTCGCGGGTCTCTCCTCGCCCCGCCCCCTTGCAAGCGCCGCCAGTGAACGCAACCACTCAGAGCGGCCTCAGAACCTCGGTGTCGGGCCATGGGAAAACGGAGGGATGGGTGCGGCAGCTGCCACCCAGCTTCCGCGCAGAAGGCGGGCGGATGCCGCTGAGGACCGCCGAAGGTCACCGAAAGTAATTAATTGGTTGGAGGCTGCCGAGGACTGCCGAAGACCGCCGATTGGCCGATGGGTAGAGATGGATCCGCGGCCGAGGCCCGCTATTCGATGATGCTGCTCGGGCACAGTCGCCTCCTCCTCTGGGGTGACGGGACGCGTATGCGAGCCCCAGGCACCGAATTCGGCGAGGCCGGTCCTGGGCCCAGGGCCCAGGATCGGGGCACGTGCCTCCCTGGCCAGGCCGCAGGGGGCGCGTGCACCGAGTCCTGGGCTCGCCCATAGGCTGTGGTCAGGATCGGTGCTGAGCGCACAGCCCTCGCCCTCCCGCCCTCCCCGGGGCCTCGCCTGGGGGAGGAGGAGGAGGAGGAGGAGGAGGAGGAGGAGGAGGAGGAGGAGGAGGAGGAGGAAGGAGGAGGAGGAGGAGGAGGAGGAGGGCGCGGTCCCGGCGGAAGTGCCCCCCTGTGGCCCATGGAGCCTTCCCCGGGGGACAGGGCCCCGCAGCCCGGGCCGTTCCTTCCGGGCCCCGCGGCCGCGGGCCCCCGCGGGGGGGCCAGGCGGCCGACCACGGTCGACGTCCTTCAGGAGGGGAAAAACACACAGACACAATTAATCGTCGACTCCCAGGAAAGTATGCAGAAATATGGGAAGTGGGGGGGAAGACAGAAACCTAGAAAATACAGGAAGATATGGGGAATCGTTCTGTCTGTGTGTATTTTATTTGTGTGTCCTGGAGCCCCGCTGCTCCCGGGGCTCCAGGACACACAAATAAAGAGGGAGGAGGAGGGGAAAGGAGGGAACGGGGCAGGGAGGGGGAGGAGAAGGGCGACGGGGGAGGAAGAGGGAGGTCGAGGGAGGGGTGGGGGAGGAGAGGAGGGGGAAGAGGGCGAGGTCGACGTGGTGCCCGCGGCTCCCGGCGCCCCCTGGCTCGACCCTCGGGGGGCCGCCCCGTGGAGCTCTCCACGGGGGCGCGCCCCTGGCCTGGACGTCGAGGTCCAGCCCTGCGATCCTTCGCCTCCTCCTCCTCCTCCACCTCCTCCTCCTCCTCCTCCTCCTTCTCCTCCTCCTCCTCCTCCTTCCCTCCTCCTCCTCCTCCTCCTCCTCCTCCTTCTCCTCCTCCTCCACCTCCTCCTCCTTCTCCTTCTCCTCCTCCTCCTCCTCCTCCTCCTCCTCCTCCTCGTCCTCCTCCTCCTCCTCCTCCTCCTCCTCCTCCTCCTCCCCTGCAGATGAGCTCCTCCCTGTCGCACGCCGAGGCCGGCCGTGAGGGTGGGCTGGGCGTTTCGCCCGGGTCTGTTGCACGGTGTGTGGTCATGCCGCTTGGCGTGTGCAGCGGCTTCACGGAGGGAGGGCAGTGTTTTTTTTCAACACGTGGCTCTCGCAGCGGCGCCGCGCGCATTCGTCTTCATATAGTCTGCAGCCTGCAAGAGCTATCACGGATCGAGGGCGGCCGGTTCTCAGAGTGTGGTTCTCGCTTCCGCGTTGCGCACACTCGTCCTCAGCATCTGCAGTGGTTTCGCGGATGGACGGCCGTTACTTTTCGAAATGCGGTTCTCGCCACAGCGCCGCGCGCATTCGCTTTCAAATGTTGCCAGATGTTCACGGATTGAGGGCGGGTTCTTTTCACAATGCGGTTCTCGCTTTCACGCCGCGCGCAGTCGTTTTAAGAGTTCCCAGGAATGGCAGTCTGTCACAAATCCAAATTTTCAAACTGTTGTTTTCCAACGGGGCATTTCCACATCAGTGGAAATGAATCCGTGTAGGAGCCTACAGTGGGGGCGCGCATCAAGACACCAAGTGCTATTCGCCAGGGTACCTTGGTTTCTCCGATCCGCACGCTGCGCGGTGACTTCCCGTGGCCGTTGAAGAAGCTGCTGCGTTCAGGGTGCTCGGGGTTTCCCCTCAGGTGCACCTCGCGCGCGGGTTCAGGGTTGGGTTTCTTGCGAGGGTTTCTTGCCGCCGCGCCCGCACGGTATGAGGAGGGATCTCGGAGGGAGCACTTACTGCAATATCTTTGTTGGGTCTTGGGTTTACACCGGTCCGCCTCCTCCTCCTCCTCCTCCTCCTCCTGCTCTGTCCCCCCTCGCCCCTCGGTCCTCGCGCTGGTGTGGTGGCGCTGCATGCAGATGCGGGTGCGAGGCAGCGGGGGGGGGGGGGTCGCCCGCCGCCGCGCCCGAGAGGGGGAGGGAGGACGGGAGGGGAGGGGAGGGGAGGGAGAGGGAGGGAGGGGAGGGCATGGCACGGCCATGGCCGGGAAACTTGGCGGCCCTCAGGGCATGCCAACGACCAGGTGGAAGAGGCCCTCAACCCGCCGGCCTCCCCTATTGAGTCGGGCCGGGCGAAAGGGGGGGATTGGGAAAGGGGGGGTTACGAAATTTGCTGCATGCAGCTGGTTTCGGCCTCACCGAGGGGCCCATTCCTCGATACATAGCCGCCTCCGGCGCCGGGAGGCGCCGGGAAAATCAGCTACGTGAGCTGATTCTCAAACCCCCCCTGTGCTATCCCCCCCTTTCGCCCGACCCGATTGAGGTGGGGCCCGCTGGCAGCCGGGAGCTGCAAGGGGCTCGCGCCACCACTGCTGGGGCGCTGGGCCGCAGCACTCCACACGAGCCGCTGGCCCCAGCCCCCTTCCCCCCGCCGGCGGCGCGCCCGCCTGCAGCCCGACCAGGGCCACTCAGGAGCTTAGAGGAGGAGGAGGAGGAGGAGGAGGAGGAGGAGGAGGAGGAGGGAGGAGGAGGAGGAGGAGGAGGAGGAGAGGAGGAGGAGGGAGGAGGGAGAGGAGGAGGAGGAGGAGGAGAGAGAGAGGAGGGAGGCGGAGGAGGAGGGGGAGGAGGACGAGGGCCTCGTGTGACCTGTGCATGGGCGCAGGGCCCGCCGCACTCCCCTCGAGTAGCCGCAGTCCTGCCCCACAGATCCCTCCACACCTCGCGGCGGTCATGGCCGCTGTGGCCGCCGCGAAGACCGGCGCCAGGCGTACCGCAAGCTGTGCCAGCGCCTCTGGGGGCCACCCTTCCGCGTGGGTCTCGTGGAAGAGCATCAGCCCGTCCTGCAGCTCAGCGCTCCCTCCTCCCTCCTCCCTCCTCCCTCCTCCCTCCTCCCCTCCTCCCTCCTCCCTCTCCACGAATGGGGCAGTCCTCCGAATGGGGCGCCTCTCTGGGGCCACCCTTCCGCTTGGGTCTCGTGGAAGAGCGCCCGCCCGTCCTGCAGCTCAGCGCTCCCTCCTCTCTCCTCCCTCCTCCCTCCTCCGTCCTCCCTCCTCCCTCCTCCCTGTCCACGAATGGGGCAGTCCTCCGAATAGGGCGCCTCTCTGGGGCCACCCTTCCGCTTGGGTCTCGTGGAAGAGCACCCGCCCGTCCTGCGGCTCGGCGCGGCCCGGGGCGCACGCCGATGCCGGCTCCCGCAGCCCGTCTCCACGCATGGGGCAGTCCTCCGAGTCGGCTGCTGCAGACGCCCAGCAGCGCACGCGATCACCCCCCGCCGGACGCAGCGCCCGGCTGGGGTGCGCGCCGTGCACCCCGCTTGCGGGCCGCCTCTGCGCCGTCGGCCCCCCTTGGCGAGCCCTCCGCCGGCCGGGTGCTGCCAGGCTCAGGGCTGGCGGCATCCGCACCTTGGTGGGCAGCGCCGTCCGCAAGGGCCCTGTTCTTCTTTTTCTTTGTCTTATTTTTCTTCTTCTTCTTCTTCCTCTTCTTCCTCTTCCTCTTCTTCTTCTTCTTCTTCTTCTTCTTCTTCTTCTTCTTCTTCTTCTTCTTCTTCTTCTTCTTCTTCTTCTTCTTCTTCTTTCTCTTCTGCGCCTTCCCCACGGGCTGGAAATGCTGTTGTCGCTGTCCCCAGTGCCCGCTTCTGGCTCGAAGCGCTCGAGGGTAACTACTCTTATCCGACTCGTCCTCGCCCGGCTCTCGGAGCCGCGGGGCTCTGTTCTTTGTCGTCTCGAGGTGCGGGAGCTGCGGCACGACGCCGAGCGATTTCACGAGCGCCGCCTCCAGAGCGTCCTGCTTGTGCTCCGACTTGCCGTCCTCCTTCAGCTGCTTCTCCTCCTTCGGCGCGCACTTCTGGCCCTGCTGCTTCTCGGCCCAGGCCTTCCTCCCGAGGCCTTTCTTGGTGAGCGGCCTGCTCTCCCTCGGCATGTCCGCCTTCGGGTGCAGCTGCTTGGCCTTCGTCGGCACTGCGCACTGCTTGCGCACCGCCGCCTGGCGCACAGGCTGAGCCGTCGCCTCCAGAGGCGCCAGCTGGTGCTCCCACAGCACTTGCGGCTTCGTCTTGGGCTCCGGCGTCTGCGCATCCCGCGGCCACAGCCGCCTCGCCGCAGGCTTCTTCTCCCACGGCGCTCCGGGCACGGAAAATCCCGCAGAGGAGGTAACGAAAGGTGCCCAAACCGCTGTCGCCCGTTTTTCCTCTCTTCGGGCCTCCTGGGAGGCTCTCGTAGCCACCGCTGGATTCGCTTCGATATCCTGGTCCGAACGCACCCCTGGGAGGGGTCTGGGGAGGAGCGGTATCGCTGCTTTTTGGCTTCCCCAATTCCAGTCCTCCCTGACCGCCAGCCACCACTTTGCGAGGACCTCTGGGGGCCCATCGGACAACGCGCTCCGCGAGGGGAACGGCGCAGACGTCCACCGCGACCCCTCGGGCGTGCACACGGATCCACAGCCGGGGACCAGCCATGTATGCCGGCCGCCGCGCGCTCCCCGCGCGCATGGTCGCCGGACAGCCTTTTGGGCCGGAAGGGGAGGAAGGTGAGGGAGGAGAGAGAGAGAGAGAGAGAGGGGAGGAAGGGGAGGCAGGGGAGGTAGGGGAGGGAGGGGGGAGGGGAGGGAGGGTGAGGGGAGGAATGGGAGGGAGGGGGGAGAGGAGGAAGGGGAGGAAGGAGAGGGAGGGTCAGGGGAGGAATGGAAGGAAGGGACGTGAGGGAGGGGAGGGAGGGGAGGGAGGGGAGGGAGGAGAGGGAGGCGGCGAGGGGCACGGGCACGGGCAGAGGAAGGGAGAGGGGCAGTGAAGCGGCAGTTTGCAGGAGCGCTGCGTGTGTTGTCGTTTGTCTCGTTTGCGACTGTTTCTTGGATGCAGTGCCGTTCGTCTTCCGATGCTGCTGTGTGGGGTGCTTGCATCAAATTGGTACCGTCATGACGCGGTGTCCGCCACTGGGACATGGAAATAAAGGGAATGGAGGGAGGGAGGGACATGGCGCTGTGATAACCACGACGGGTGGTTTTTGGCAGTTTTCGGCTCCCAGGGGCCCTACCGGGCCCCAGGGCCGCCAAAGTGTGGCTTATGATGAAGAACTGGAGGAGGGGGAGGGGGAGGCGGAGGAGGAGGACGAGGAGGAGGAGGAGGAGGTGGAGGAGGTGGAGGAGGAGGAGGAGGAGGAGGAGGAGGAGGAGGAGGAAGGAGGAGGAGGAGGAGGAGGAGGAGGAGGAGGAGGAGGAGTGTGTTGCTGGCGCTCCAGATCCTGCCCCCAGAGGCCCCTGGAGGCCTGGCGAGGGCCAACGACGTCCCACAACCTCCCCCCCTCGACCGCTCGAGGGTCGGGGGCGCGCCGCCGGCGCCGTCGCGCCCGCAGGCAGGCACGCCACGGTCGACTCCATCGTCTGCGAGGCGCTGCCCGCGGCGGCGGAGGCGGCCGCGGGGGCGGCGCTGCTGGCGCGGAGCGCGGCGGCGTCGCAGCGCAAGTCGCTGGCGGAGCTGGACAGGCGACGGCGAGGACGAGGACGAGGACGGCGAGGACGAGGACGAGGACGAAGACGGCGACGAGGACTCGAGGACGGTGACGAGCAAGACGAACAGACGCTGCCGGAGATCCTCGTGGATTTCTTGGATCGGGGCTGTGCCCATTGGTGTCCAAGACGCCTCGCCACGCGGCCCCGCCCGCCTCCCTGGATGGGCAGAGCTGCCACTGGCACAGTCGGGTGTGAGGACCTCCGCCTTGACGGCTTACAGCAGGGGGCCAGCCCGAGTGGAGTTCCAGCAGCTCCGCGGTGCAGAACGGCCTGCGCCAGTGCTCCGACGCGCGACCTTCCGCCTTGGGGAGGGCTCCGCGGCCACCAGGGCAAACTCCGCCCCCGGTGCAGGGCTTGCCGTGGGGTTTTGCCTCGGTGCCGGCTGCGTCTCCTCGGGGCGCGGGGCGCAGGGTTTGCCGCGGGCTTGCCGTGGTGTCGGCGTCGTCCACTTGGGCGCGTCGAGAACAAGCGGCGCGGCAATGCATGCAGCAGCGCGCGGGACGAAGTTCTGAGGCACTGCGTAGTATTGCAGCGTTGCAGCCCTGCCGCGCTGCAGCGCCCCAAGGCTCTCTGCGCTGTCTCGTTGGCGGAGCTGGAGCGAGTTCCTTCGTTGCAGGGGCGCGCCGGCAGCAGCGCGGTGGACCATTTTCGGTGCGCACGTGACGGGGTCAGCGCCGACGGAGGTCAGCCGATCCGTTCTGATCCCTGGCCAGCCCGTGTTTGGGAGCCACGCCCCCCCCCCCCCCCTACGCTGACCTGGCCTTGGAGGATGCTTCGTGACCGGCCAGGGTTCGGGCTCGGGGCCCTGGCCGACCCAGGCTAGCGCTGACCCGGGTCAGCACAAGAGCGCTGTGCTTTCATTGCCTCCAAAGTGTCTCTCGCAAGGTCCGCGCGGGCTCTCCATGGACCTCCTCCCCTGTTCCCAGAATTTCTCGGGCCGTGCACTGGTCTAGAGAGCCACCCGAAGCGTCTCTGCGCGGCGGACCGTCACCTCGGCCACCGCTGCTGCCGTTGCTTCAGCCCCGCCATTGGCACCACTGCGACCACAACTACCAAAGCTGCCACAGAGTCCACCGCAGCCTGCACCATGACCAACCACCATTACGACAGTCACCAGCTCAGACCTCCGAGGTTGTTCCTTTTCAGTATGGGGTTCCTTGAGCTCCCGACCCTACGGGGAGACATGAAACGCACACATATACATATACATATACATATACATATACATATACATATACATATACATATACATATACATACATATATATATATATGTGTGTGCGCGCGTGTGTGGGTGTGTGTGTGTGTGCGCGGGCTAGGCCCCGTTGTGTTCCACGCTTTGATACCTATTTCGTCGGGCCGCGCTAAATTTGAAAAAGGATAGTGCACCCCCCCTGACAAACCATCCTCTTTTGTTTCATTCCCAGGGCCCCTCACTTTGCGCTTGTCGTTGCGGTTTGCTTCTTCCGTAGCAGACGTCGCTGGACCTGTGTGGTCTGGGCATAGGCCCGTCTTGTGTTATTCTTGATGCAGGCTCACCCGACCGCGATTTTCCCAATTCTAGTAGTCTTTCTTCAGTGATTTCAGCCCTTAGTGTTTCCAGCCTCCCCGTATTCAGCAGGGTCCGTATATCATGCCGCACTGCTTCTGAAGACACCCTGCAGGCCCGAAAGCGGATCCCAGAGGCCGAAGTGTCGGAGAAGCCAGGATCGGCGCTACCCAAACGTATCAATACTAGTCGCGCGTCGCCCCCCTGACGGGCGACGCGCGCGCGCCGAGAACCTTTCTAGTAGAAGCTCCGTAGCGGGCGCTTGCTGGGCCATACCGCCTGGAAAACGATATACTACAATCTGTTTGTACTATATGGTCGGGTCGGGCGCACGCCTCCAAGGAGGACACAGCGCCCCGCACAAGATCGAACGAGTGGCGCGTTCCAGAGAAGGGCCTCGCCCTCGGCGCACCGCGCGCCTCGGCGGAAGGCCGGGGGGAAAGTAGAGCTGGCGGCGGCGCCGCCGGCGGAAGGTCGGCGGAGGGCGACGGAGCTAAAAGCTGCTGGGCGTGTTTTCCACCACCACCACCATAAGTTGGAGGGGGGGGGTCCTCCTCCTCCTCCTCCTCGCCCTCCTCCTCCTCCTCCTCCTCCTCCTGTTCGTCCTCCTCCTCCTCCTCCTCGCCCTCCTCCTCCTTCCCCCCTCCAACTTATGGTGGTGGTGGTGGAAAACAGGCCCGTCAAAAAGCGGACCGACCGAAATGGGTACGGAAAGGATGGGCACAAAGACCGACAGCATCCCCTGTTCATCTTGAACAGGACTCGCTGTCGGTGTCGACGCGGACGGTGTCCATCTGGGGCAGAAGGCCGCCTGCCCAGCAGCGGCCGCAGTCGGTGTTGGGCAACATGTTTCATGGGGCATCGTACCTGTGTCTTCTGTACCAACTCTTGAGCGCCCAGATATAAAGCGACACGCCAGCATTTGTTGGACCCACGGTGTCTCAAGTCGGCCAGATCAGTCCGCCAGAGGTTGGGGATCACTGCTGCTGGCACACACGACGCTGTCGGCCCAGGCGAGAGCTATATCTATATCTATATATATAGAGCGTCGCCGGATCACTTCCCAGTGGTCTCCTCGATGTGCCTCCAGCGCGTGGACTCCGCATGCTCTGCACGTGCGTCCAGCCGTGTCCGCCGGAGCGGCCCGCCCTGCTCCTCCCCTTCCTCCTCCTCCTCCTCCTCCTCCTCCTCCTCCTCCTCCTCCTCCTCCTCCTCCTTGATAGACAATCGCCAGGGACGCTCGCTCCTCCTCCTCCTCCTCCTCCTCCTCCTCCTCCTCCTCCTCCCTCTCCTACCCGTGGCAGTGGTGGTGGAGAATCGGCCCATCAGTGCGGGCGGCGGCCCTCCCCCCCCCCTCTTCGCCGCTCCCGGCTTCCGCCTTTGTGGGGGCCTTCAGGGCGCCAGAGATGGGGGCACAGCAAACGGGGGTACGGGGAACGCCGATTTCCAGGTCTGGTGATGCCCCCGTTCAGGGGGCCCTGGGCGCCGTAGACGGGGGTAGAGCAAACGGGGGTATAGGGAAACGCCTGAGCCCCCGTTTAGCTAAACCCCCGCTTGCGAAGCCCCGAGACGCATCGGCCGCGCCCGCAGGTGGTCGCGCCGCCAGCCTCCTCCGCTCGCACCCTCCCGCCACCACCGCCGCCACCGCTGCCGCTGCGGCGGCCGCGCGCCACCGCCGACGCGCCCCCGACGCCCGACGCGCCCGCCGCCCGCCGGCGCCAGACGCCGCCCCTGGACCGCTCACTGCGAGGGAGAGAGGGGGCCCTGAAGGGACTCAGCCACTCGCAGAGGTTCGCCCGCTCGAAGTTTCGAGGCTCGAGGCGTCGAGGTCTTGGGGGCGTTGTCGTCGGTTCTCGGCGGCTGTCCAGCCTCGGGATGCTCTCCAGCGGCTGCGCCTCGCTGAGGGCGTTTCGGGGGTGCCCGGATCGTCCCGAACGGCCGCCAGAAGCCCGAGTTATGACCCGAAAGCCATGAGCCACGCGCAGAGGGGGGTAGGGGGGAGGGGGAAAGGCCTCTTCTATACTCACCCCTGCTTCTTAGAGGGCGCGGGCCTCGTCTGTAGATGTAGGGCCAGCGACTTCTAAGAAGCTGCTGGCCCAGCTGGCACCGCCGGCCGGGGCCGAGCCGCGGCCCCAGCGCCTCGCGCCTGTGGCGGAGCAGGGCCGCGTGGCTTCAAGCAGTGTCGAGGCGTCCAGGCTCGCCTATAGGCCGACCCGAGAATGTTCTAAGCCTCCTCCTCCTCCTCCTCCTCCTCCTCCTCCTCCTCCTCCTCCTCCCCCTTCTCCTCTCCTCCTCCCCCTCCTCCTGCTAAGAAGTCCTACCCACTTTTGTGCGCGCCGCCAAAGGGAGCGGGTCCAGGGATTTCCTTTTGCTCTTGGGGGGCAGGAGGAGCGAGACCACCACCACCACCACCACCAGAGGGGTGGGGGGGGCACCTCCAGCGAGCAGGTCCACGATGCCTCCCCGAGCTGGGGATGTGTCAGGAGGGAACAAAAACACACAGACACAAAAAATCGTCGATCCCCAGGAAGATATTGGAAGATATGGGAATTGGGGGGAAGACAAAAACCCAGAAAATACAGGAAAATATGGGGAATCTTTTTATTTGTGTGTATTTAGTTGTGTGTCCTGGGGCCCCTTCACACGATGCCTCCCCGAGCTGGGGATGTTGGGGATTTTTTTTAGAGCGAGAGGTGGGGATCTCACCACCAGGGGGACCCCCCCTGCTTCATTCCGCTGGTGGTGGTGTCTCCTCTTTCTTGTTCTTAACAACGTTGGATTCTTTAGGCTCCCACGGGCCGCAGGTCTGTCGAAAACTGCCCAGGATGAAAACCTGAGCGACGCAGAAGAACGGGGACGTCTGCGCCGGCATTGGCGCGTCAGCTGCCCGCGCAAGGTCGCGCGTGAGCGCCCTGTCTCCAATGTAGCGTGTCGCGCTTGTGGCCTGCGTAGGACGCGGCGTGAGGTCGCTATGTCCCCTCGCGTAAGATCCTTTTCTGCTCGTCATCCACCTGTCCAAGGGGAGCCCCTGGGATCCAGGACCCGTTGCCCTCGGGACCCAGGTTTTGCATCCCAAGCCGACAGCTGGCGGCCGGCGGCCCCGCCTTACCTGCCAACGATAGGCAGGAGGGAAAAATGCAAAGACACCAGTAATCGTCGATTCCCCGTGGGACATTGAAAATATGCGAACTGGAGGGGAAGACGAGCCTCCAGGAAATATGGGAAAATATGCGGGATCCTGGGATGTGTGTCTAGTCATTTGTGTGTCTCTGGGCCCCATCCAACCAGGGGGGAAACATCGACCCCCAATTGCTCATTGATCGCCGATGTGGCCCTGATGCTGATCCCCCTCCCCGCCCATGAGCATGCGGTTTCGCTATCGAGGGCCCATCGCCGATCTATGAGCGGTGTTTCCCCCCTAAGCCGGCCATCCCTATCGTCTTTCCTCGCTCAACTGGCATTTGGGAATGCCAGCCGTGTCGGCGCGCGTATCTTTTGGCGGCTCGCGCAAAGGGGGCGGCGCGAGTGGGGCTGTCTTCTAAGAAGAATGCGGTGGGCTTCTCAGAATGTGGGGCCTCCTTTAGAAGCAGAAGCAGAAACATGTAAAACATGCACTTTCGGACCATCCGCGCGGATTTCTTGGATCTGCGCTGGGGCCCTCTGGCGGCCTCTATCTCCCACACGCCGGACAGGGCCGGCGGGTTCTGAGAGAAGGCCCTTGGGCCCCACAGCGGGCCGTGCTCGGAGCACGCGTGTTGCACCCTGCGCGCGTTGCGTCCAGGACAAGAATCATTGGGTTTCTCAGAGCGCGGGGCCCTTCCTGGAACTCAGGAGGGACAAAAACACACAAAGACACAATGAATCGTCGATTCACCCGGAAATATGGGAAATTCTGGGGAGTGGGGAGGAAGAGAGAAACCCAGAACATATGGGAACATATGGGGAATATGTTTATTTGTGTGTATTTATTTGCGTGTCGGAGGAGGAGGAGGAGGAGGAGGGGGAGAAGGAGGAGGAGAAGGGAGGAAGAGGAGAAGGAGGAGGGGAGGAGGGGAGGAGGAGAGGAGGAAGGGGGAGAGAAGGAGGAAGGAGGAGGAGGGAGAGGAGGAGGAGAGAGGAGGACGAGGAGGAGGAGGAGGAGGATGAGGAGAGAGGAAGGAGGAGGAGGAGGAGGAGAGGAGGAGGAGAGGAGGAGGAGGAGGAGGAGAGGAGGGAAGGAGGGGAGGAGGAGGAGGAGGGAGGGGGAGGAGGAGGAGGGAGGAGGAGGAGGGGAGGAGGAGGAGGGGAAGGAGGAGGTGGCCCCCCTGCTGCCGGAGCTTTCCAGTTCCCAGGACCCCGGCCCTCGGAGCCTGCCCGACCACGGCCTCTCGGCAGCCACCTCGGCTCTCCCGGCAGCCACGGCTCGCCCGACAGGCCGCCCCCCCCCCCCTCGCGCCCTTGGACCCCCCCGTGCGCGCTGCCGAGCTCTCTCGGGAGGCACAGAACCACGCACAGACACAATGAATCGTCGTCGATCCCCGAGAATATATATATATATATATATATATATATATATGTATGTATGTATATATAGGAATACACATATATATATATATACATATATATATATAATATGGGAAGAGGGGGGGAAGACGAAAACTTCTTGAGCATGTGGGGAGATAGGGGGAGTCCTGTTGGCTGTGTCTGTGTATTTGTGGGTCCCAGGGCCCCTTCCTTCTCGTGCGGCGCCAGGCCCAGCTGGGCCGCGACCCGTCGGAGCGCACGGGAGCCGCCCGGCGCGACTCCCGCTGGGCCCGGCCTGCCCTCGGGCGGCGCCCAGGCCAGCGGGAGCGGGTTAGGTTTTCGGTTCTTCGAGATTCAAGGTTCAGGTTTTCGGGTGTTAGTGTTTTTTCGGTTTCAAGACGTTTTAGGTTCGTTGACGACGGGACCTTGTCAGACGGTGGTCAGCCGTTTTATCACGCCTCGGCGTCCCGTTGCCGTCATGGCAGGGCATGGCGCCGTCCATCCACCCGCGCGGGAAGTGGCAAGACTCTTGGTACGACTTGCGTCGGCCCGCGCGCGGCTACTTGCAGCGAGCCACGCAGCCCAGTCAGACATTCACTCGTTTTTTTTTTTGTTTTTTTTTTTTTTTTTGGTTTTTCGGGTTTTCGGGTTTAGGAACTTAGGGTTTTAGAGTTGCCAGGTCCGAGCCGGGGGGCGCCGCCTGGCTCGACCTCCGGCCGGGCGGGGCCTCCCTGGCGAGGCGGGGGTCAGCGCTCCCGTGGGTCGGCCGTTGCCCTCCAGTCCGTTCTGGCTGGCCTTGGCCCAGATTTCGTCAGAAAAGGGAGGGGGTCATGACCCTCACAGACGGGCAGTTTCAGACCCCCCCAAACAAGCCATGAGAGGGCGGCTTTTTGCCCAGACCCATTGGAACCCTCCAAGACAGCTCAAATCTGACCCCATCCCAAATCAGACCACCCCCCTTTTATGGTGAAATCTGGAGTAGCATGTGAGCCACGTGGGCGATGGCGATAAGCGGGGTCGTCTTCACCGACGTTGGCGCGTAAGCTGCTCGCGTAAGGTCGCGCGCAAGCGCCCTCGTCTCCAGTGCAGCGTGCCGAGCTGCCGCGGCGGAAGTTTGGTATGCCATCTCGCGTGAGACCCTTTTCTGTTCGTCGCCCACGTGGGGCCGATCCCCCTCCCAGACCTGGTTCAGCCGCTGATCCAGGTCGGGCAGCCGCGATGCGCCCAGGCCAGGTCCGTGACGTGGCACTGGCTGGCCCGGTTCAGCGGCGACCCGGGTCAGAGAGCGCCCCTGACCGATGACCCTGTGGAGCGGGGCAGCGGAGGACCGTGTTCGGGGGTTGTGTTGGCACCGCGCCCCGAGAGCCCGGGCCGGGGTGGGGGGGCCCGGTGGGCGCGGCCGCCAGGGAGATGGAGAGGCAGTGGACGACCGCGCTGCGAGGCCTCTCGGCGAAGCCGGCGGCCCAGTCCGCCTCGGCTCGGCCGCTGCCGCTGCGTGCCGCTGCCGCTGCTTTCTCGCCGTGCTCGCGTCGGCGCTTGTGCCCGGGCGGCCCGCTGCCCTGCTCTCGGCTCGCTCCGCGGCCGCCGCGCTCCCTCGCCGGGGCGTGGGGGCCGTCGCGGGCGCCGTCGCGGGGGTCGCCGTGGGGGGTGGGGGCAGGCTTGCGCGGAGGGCGTCGTGGGAGGCCGTCGTGGTGGTGGGTCGCGGGCGCCGTGGTGGCGGTGGGTCGGGTGGGGGGCTCCGGGGGTGGCTTCGGCTGTCCCTCTGGCCGCTTCCTCGGGCATGCCTCCCGCGGGCTCCCTCTCAGGGCATGCGGCCAGTCGAGATGCCGAGCCCGCCGCGGGGCAGGTGGCGCCAGCTTTGGCCTGGCCGGTGGCCCCTGTGGCCGCTTCTCCGGGTATGCCCCCCCGCGGGCTCCTTCTCAGGGCAGGCGGGCACTCGGGGTGCAGTCGTCATGGGGGCCGTTGGGTGGGGGGTCGCAGGGGCCGTCGGGTAGGGCGCGAGGTCGTCGGGGCCGTCGGGGGTCGTGGGGCAGGCGGTCGTGGGGTAGGGTGGTGTGCGGTCGTGGCGTAGTAGGCGCCATAACAACAAGCCGGGATGAAGGGCGGCAGCAAGGGGCCTTGTTGTTGCTGTGGCTGGCGCTGGCGTCTGTGGACCAGTAGCCGGGTGGCCCGGCCGTGGCGGGGATCTCTATGACGAATCGGGTTGCCGAACTGCTTTTCGGCGACTGGTTGGCACGTCTGGCGGCCCTTACTATCCATGGCTGCCGCGATGAGGTGGGACAGCTCGTCGGGTCTGACCTGACAACCTTGACTCATCGAGTCGCTTGTTCTGCATGCCGCGGCACGCAGTGACCTAGGCCCGAGTGGGCCCGAGACGGTCTCGTGGCACTTGTTGAAAGTAACGCCGATGGCTCCGATGTTGCCGATGTTCAGGAGGGAAGAAAACACACAGACACAATTCATCGTCGATTCTCCAGAAAATATGGGAAAATATGGGAAGTGGGGGGAAAGACAGAAACCCAGAAAATATGGGAAACTATGGGGAATCTTTTTATCTGTGTGTATTTATTTGTGTGTCCCAGGGCCCCTTTAAAAGGTTCCTGCGGCTGGTCGCGGGCGCCCTGGCCTCCTGCGGGACCCCCCGCCCCTGTGTGGAGGCTCGGGCGGGGGGTCACCGCCCCCGAGTCGGGCAACGGCTCCTCCTCCTCCTCCTCCTCCTCCTCCTCCTCCTTCTCCTTCTCCTCCTCCTCCTCCTCCTCCTCCTCCCTTGCTTGTATATCCAACCCGAATGATTCCCTGAAATAACAACGGGAGGTTGGCAGGGCCTCGGTGCAAGAAGGTGTTTTCAATGGTGTGTTTTTTCATGTTGTAATGCTCATGCTGCGCTGAAATGATATTGTATGTACAATTGTTTAGATTCGAAGGGTAAAGTCCTATACGTTCACGTTCTGTGATATTTGTTTGTAACAGTGGCCGTTGTTATTCACAAGGTATTTGACAGAACGGACGGCGGTGGGGATGGGAACTCACAGAACGGATAACATGCGACGTGGGGGGAGGGCGTGCGAAACATCATGCGCGCGAAGGGGGTGCCGCGCGGGGGCGCAACAAACGGGGAGATAGGGCGCAAGGGAAATATGGGGTGGGCAAGCGGGGGGGGCGCATGACGTTGTACAACGAATTATTGGCAACAGTAGTTCCAGGGTGACCGACCGAGGAGGCCGAAGGGCGTTGGCATAGGAGAACCAAGCCGAGAAGCGGGATGACGAGGAGGAGGAGTACCAAAAGGGAAGGAGTGGGCACGAATAGGATGAGGAGGCACAATGATGGTAGGATCGTTGGGGGAGGGTTTTATGTCGGGCCGTCTGGCGATTTCTCGTGGGAGTTGCCTTTGGCACGCCCTGCCCCGTGCGGCCATTGCTTATTGCTTTCCGAGTGCAATGCCCGTCATAATTTCCAGGGGGTCCTTCAGGCCCCCCCCCCGCCCGTGCCGTACCAGAATGTGTTTTGATGTTCCTTTTCGTTCTCGCCGCACTTTCCCATGCGCATCCGATTTGGTTCGAGATGTTTGCTTTTTTGTACTAAGCTGATGTAGCGCCTTCTGTCGCGGGCCCAGGGCCCGCTGCGGCTCGCGCGGAGCACCCACCTGCTGCCATTGCCGCCCCCGCTCGCGGCAGGGGCCGCGTCGCCGCGGGCCGAGGCAGAGGACGGGGCAGGAGCCGAGGTTTTCATCGCAGTGCGGCTGAGATCCGAACCAGACAAGTCAACCTGCAGCTGAAAAGCATTCGGCAACGAGAAGTCGAATTGGATACGCTGTCCCGCGCGCTGGTCCCTGATGAATCCCGCATGACATCGGAAGCACTGACTCGGGGACACGATGCCAATCCAGCCGCGCAGTTGGATCACGTCATCGTTGGCAGCGAGGTTCATGCTGTGACCCTCGCCCATAAGACCGACAGGGTTGCTGCTTGCAGGCTTCGCAGGGCATTGGTATCCCACATTGTGCATCAAGCGAGAGGCTTAGCCTCCATGATCAGTGGGACCTTGGATCGAGGTTGCATCGGTCATAGCGGTGAATGTATTTGATGACGCCAGCATGTGGGTGACGAGACAGAAGGCATCAGAGTCCAATGCGCTCGAGACGTTATCCAAGACCCTTGCCTTACAACAAAAGCAGCGCGGTGGCCGTGTGCACAAGACAGTACTCAATTTGTGTGAAACTATATTCGTCGAGCGCCACGTTGACGGCATGCAGTTTTGGTGCGGAGCCGAAGTGGCTAGCCCCGCGCAGCCTCCCCCCAAGAGAAATGCTGCTACTATTCGGGAACGCTGGGCGAAGTGGTCGGCGATGTCTGCTATTGGCGCTGGCTCATCCGTAGATCCCGAATACGAGCTTCGCAAGATACTGGACGGCGTTTCATGGAAGGTCATCGTGATGAACAAAGACAACCTTGGCTTGACCAACAACATTGTAGCAATGGAGCAAGCGGTGCTGAAGGTGCAGCACGCTACTACCGACCGCATGAACTACGGAACCACGCTTCTGCCTCTTTGTTGTGTTGGGCATTCTTGTGTGCTTGCGATGAAACCACTGCACAGTATCAACGGTTTGCCGTCGAAGCTAGTCAAGTTGGGCCATTTGATGGAATCGCATCGCATCAGCACCAAATTCGAAGAGAACGTCCGAGATATCATATCGAGGTGCTTCCAGTACGCACTTGTGGAATCCATGCCAGCTGACGCCGCCGAGTGGCACCGCCAGCCCCTTCGAGTCATGGAGGCTTCGCGAACACTTCGAGATTTCAGTCTTGATCAGGAGTTGCTGGTTTTGGCGGCGGACAATGGGGATTGGAACGACCAACATGACATATATCACTATTGCTTAGGGGAAGGTGGATGCCCACTGAAGTGCAGTAGCCCCGATGATTCTTTGAAGAAGGTCACGGATTTGATTGTTTTGTCGGTGTGCGGGAAGCTCGATACTCCTCTTCTTTACCGCTGGAAGGGATCAGAGAGG
>CAUYUJ010021837.1:1268458-1284903 GCA_963575745.1 Prorocentrum cordatum | reverse complement strand
CCCCCCCCCCCAGGTCGGCAACTACTCTTGGCTCCTAAGAATGGCATGGCATAAAAGGCACTCCAACGTCAAGAGCCAGAACCGCTTTTTCAAGTGCGAGTTTCGCACCAAGGATCCATCAACTAAGGGCCATGATTCGTGCTGGCTTGGGGCCCCTGCCACATTTGAGCATCTCGGGGCCATCTTGGAGCTGAGCCCGTCTCGAAAGCCTACTGGGCCGTCTTGGGTATTGGGCGGTTCCCTGGCGCCGTTCTTGGGCCTCTAGGTGTTGGCGTCTTGGCTTGGGGGGGGGGCGCCTATTCCCTCGCCCCTTCTCCCATCCTCCCTCCCCCCCTCTCTTCCTTCCTCCTGCGTCCTTCTGCTCCCGGAGTCCTCCCAGGCCCCCCCCTCCCTCCTTCCTCCTCCTCCTGGGCCTTCCGCTGGCCTCGCTCTCCGAGCGTGGCTACAGTTTAGACTTCAGGCACGGCCTGAGCCCCAGGCCCTAGGGGCCCTAGGCTCCAGGAGTGGCTTCGCGGGCATCTTGCCACCGTCTGGTCATTCTGGCTCAAACTTTCCGAAGCGAGTTCCCCCGTCAGGCGACAGGGGGGCTCTTTTCACAGAGACGGCCAATTCTGGTTGCGCGGTGGTATCATTCCGAGGCACGGCAATGGGCAAAACCGCTGGCGCATCCCCGTCGAGGCGGCCTCCTCCTGCGACGAAGGTCGCGAAGCCGCCCGAGGCCAAGGCTGGCCCCAAGGGGAAGGCGCAGGCCGATGGGCCCGTCAACGAGTGGGGCGACGTCGATCCCAAGTTTTGTTCGGCCTGCAAACAGAACACTCACGAGATCGACAGGGGCAGCCCCCCGAGCGACCCGTACTACTTGAAGTGGAACAAAACTTATTGGAGGAGTGACGGCACTTGCTTGCCTGCTGGCGAAGAATGCACCAAGTGCTTCGGCACCAGGAGGAGGTATTTCCTTGAGAGCTTGAAGGGCCTCAACAATGAGAGGGAGAAGAACAAGGACTTGGACGACCACTACTACGCCCTCAGGCGCGACCGAGCCTCAGGAGGAACCGAGTACAGTCACCTGCAAAAGATGGTTGCCAGCAGCCACGTGGTAAAGAAGGAAAGCGTGTATGGCGACACGTACGTCGAGGGCACGTGGATGGAGCTGTGGGAGTTCGCGCGCGTCCGTAACATCCAGGGGTTCCAGCGCGGCGAGGAGGACCAGCTGAGCGAGTTCATCCAGCAGAAGTGGCCCGACTTTGACATCGCACCCGACGAGTGCGGAACGCTAGGACGTCACATTGTTGCAATGCCCGCTCATCCGTTCGAAACCATTTCCAGGATATCCCAGGCACGGGGCTCGAGCACAGGGGCAGGCTCTCTGGGGCGGTCCAGGTTTCCATCGTGGCCTTCGTTCGATGGGCTGCCAGGGTTCGCCGGGGGCGGGGATGGGCGGATTATCGAAGCAACGTGTGACGTCCCAGCAGGAGTTGAGATCCCAGACCATGGGCCTGGCCACAAGAGGTTCAGGCGCGGCACGAAGACCTCAGCAGACCTCGAGCGCCGCGAGGATCACGCCGACAAGGGCATTGCGATGGGGGTCCATGGAGCACGCCAAGGCGCAGGTCCTCGGCACCAGGCCGCCGTCAGCTTCTCCGACTGCGTCAGGTGATTGGGGTCGGGCGGCCGCGGCAGAGGAGGAACTGGCAGACTCCGACGCCGAAGGTTCCGCGGCGTGGACGGCGGGCAGCAACGCTTCCAACAGCCAGAAATTCTCCACCCCAGAGGCGCCGAGGATGCCTTCCCACAAGAGGCCGCTTTCGGCGGACAAGTGGGTCGCCAGCGATGAGCGCCCACTTAGCAAGAACTTCCAGTGCGACCAGGAGCGCGATCGCGCTTTTCGAAGCGGTGCTTCGGCAGCTGGGAGCCGCAGGGGCTCGAGATCGCCTGACGGAGGAGGCAAGAGTTTGGAGAAGCGCAAGACGGCCGCCAGCGGAACCGTTGCGGCTGCCAACGAGGTCCTCGCCATTGCGTCGTCGAAGTGGTCCTTTCGGCAGCACTGGGAGGGAAGGCTCCGCAAGCGCGAGTCCGACGCCTTCCTGACGAGGCTCAACACCCACGGCCGCAAGTGCGGCAACGTCCTGGCCAACGCGGAGGCTGCCGACGTCAGCACGCAGCTGTTCAACGCGCGCGAACTCTTGGAGAAGAGGAGCAGCCTCTTCGAGAGTTTGCGGGGCAACTTCGTGAAGTTTGCCATGGAGGACATGTCCCAGGATCACGTCGATGCTCTGAAGGGCGCGCCCATCGACCTCCTCGGCACCATTATCACTTCTGAGTTGAACCAGGCCTTGAATTCAATGTGCGCTGCCCCTGGTGCCAGGTGCGACGTCGTGACCGCCTTCGGGAGCGTCGCAGATGCGAAGCCACGTTCGCAGGATTCAGCGTCGGATGCTGCTAAAGGACCAGTCGATAGCGTGAGTGCCAGAAGGGTCTGGTGCTGAGCCTGGCCGAAGAGGCTGGGAAGGATCGCGATGCGATGGATATCGTCAATCGTTCCCTCGCTATTTTCGGAACTTGTGGGCGATTGCGTCGTGGACGCCAGGGGGATTGCCGAAGATGGGGACGCTCTCGATGATGAATCCTGGTTCGCTCAGCCGAAGATCGACATGTGCTGCATCCTTCTGATGGGGAAATGCCTCGAAGCCAGCCTTTCCGAATCGACGCTGCCCCGCGACACGGTCTCCAAGATCTGCGCCATGGTGGAATGCAAGAATAGACTGAGCCCCCGTCTGCGAGCTCACTTTCGCCAAATTTGCGGCGCTCAGGTGCAGCATGGGCGCCAAGCTTGGGATCGCATGCTGCAGATTCATGCTGAGGCCAAGGAGATGACCGACAAATGTAAGCACATCGACGCCGAGAAGATGCAGCAGGTGAAGGGCACGCTGGAGACCGCGCTCGCGCTCGAGGTGGGCTCCTGGGACGCCTGCTACGAGGCCCCGTCACGGGCTGGCGCGGGGGTCCTCGGGGGAAGGGGGGGGCGAGATGATCAGGTCAGCGTGTTGCGCGCTTTCCCTCCATCGCGACCGTCTCATCAGCTCCCCTTGGGGTAGGCCCTAGGGTTCCCTCCGAGGGTCTCTCCCAGGGAAGGGTGGTGATATTAGATAGTTCGGGATGTTTTCTCGTTGTCGCCGAGGCCTTGCGAGGCCTTCTTGGGGCATTTTTGGTGCCGGCCATGTGCTAAGGGAGCGTTTGTTCGGGCCCTAGTGAGCGTGCCCTCTGGCCTTCCCAGGGGCAGGGGACGCGTGGCAGATGTTTACAGTGGGTCCCTCCTCGTCGCCGAGGTCTTACTGTGCCCCCTAAAGGCGCCCTTAGTGCCCTGTTGGAGGGTCTTGCGTGCCGCCGTGGGGACCTGGGGCCGACGCGAACACTGACCACGACCACGTATCATGACGATGGTGATCAGAGTAAGACGCACGATGACACAGGATGAGGAGCAATAGAACGGACGAGCCGATGAGGCGGATGCGGCAGGATGGGGATGCGAGGCGGCAAAATTGAGAGTTTGTTGGTGCTTTGATTTCCTCGCAGGCCGTTGTCGACGTCTACAACGACCACAAGGACCTGCTGGATGCGCTCGGGTCTGTCTACTGCAACTCCGAGGGCTCGGCTGAGGCCGACGACAAAGGCGATGCTGCCAAGAGGAAGATGACTGAGGATATTGCATCGGCCTTGCTCCGCGTATTCGACTTGTCAATGGCCAATGCCAATGCAGCGATGGAGGCCCATTCTAGACTCCACTCTTTTGCCAGGTCGGCAGCTGTCGAATGCCAGACCCCGTCTTCGCAGGACGAGCAGTTCGACTGTGAGGATCTAAGGTGGATTGGCTCACTTATCGATATGATCGTGACCGTCTGGCCGAACAAGCCCGCGCTTCTTGCGTACGTCCAGCAGAAGATTCGCATATTGATCGACCTGTGCTCCATCGCGTCGCCTGCGGCGGGCTCGACGGCCAAGTTCGGTGACGCGCTGGCGGCGTTCTCAAAGGTGCTGCAGAGGGAGATTTCTCTCAAGGTAGGGGCCATGTCGCCCGCGAACATGGCGTGGGATCGCTCTGAGGGCAAGGGCTGATCACTATCGCCAGCAGCTGCGACGGACGTGGGACGAGCTTGGTGATTCATGATGCATATATGGTCACCTTCGTGGCTGCGACCCAGCCAAACACAAGGATATCGGGCAGTTTCTGAACTCGGGCAGCGTTCTTCCGTCTGGAGCTGGGGACCTGGCGAAGGGTGGCATCGCGCTGCAGATGTGCGCCGATACCGTCATCAAGATTACCTCTGGCAAGTTCGCGGGCGGATTAGTCGAGGTTTCCAACGTCCTCCGCGATCTGAACCATGCAAAATCAAAGTGCCCCGAGTTGTTCCAACGGTACGCGTCTTTCGACGATAAGTGGAAGTTGATCATGGGTGAGTGGACGCGTCTGTACGATTCCATGGAGGCCAAGGCAAAGGTGCTGGACATCACGGAATCGTTCGTCAAGGACTTCGGCAAGATCAAGCATGCCATCACCACCTGGGACTTTTCAGGCGCGCCGTGGATCAGCGTGGATGACGCTACAAAGGCCGCCACCATGCGGCAGATCGACGGGCTCGTCGTTCAGTGCCCGACCTGGAAGAACACAGCGGAGACCGTCAGCACGATCATGAGTTTCGCGAAGGGCGGCGTCTACGAGAGGGTTCGGGCGTTCGTCGACCGCCTGGTGGGGCACCGGGCGATCTTGAAAGAGACGGCCGAGATCGCTGCCATGAACGTCGTGACATCTGCCGTGGTGAAACACATGGCGGACCCTCACGCAGGGAAGAACGAGGGCAAGGGCGCTAAGAATCCAGTCGGCTCTGCACTCAAGTACACGCAGAACTTCCTGAAGGTCGGCCTCGACAAGCTGCCCGTCGAGCTCCGCAGCAAGTGCGGCGAGGCTTGCGCCGAGGACACGACGACGGTGGCGGCGGCCGCTCCTGAGTCGACCTCGGGCGCGAGCGTCGGCGCTGGGGACGGCAAGCTCAAGAAGAAGCTTGCCAAGCAGAGCGCGCAGGCTGCCTAGGCGGCGAGCCTGCGGGGGGCCGTCGAGAGGGGCCCCGTCGAGAGGCCGAGAGGGGGCCGTCGAGAGGGGCCCGTCGGGAGTTTTACGCAGTGCCGCAGGGTGTTTTGGATTCGTCGTGAAAAGCGTTCCTGGGGCCAAGACGCCACTAACGCTTGTGATTCTCAGTGGCGAGGCCCCCTCGACGGTGCGTTTTGACTTGAGATCGGCGGGGGATCGCCGCCAGTGGGGAATTGGCAGAGATGCATCGCTATCCTGTTCCTCATCCTCCTCCTCTTTTCCCTTCTCTTCCTCCTTCCCTTCCTCCTCCGCCTCGTCCTCCTCTTCTTTCTACCTCTCCTCCGCCCTCGCCTCCCCCCTCCTCGTCTCCATTCTTGCTGACTCTTGCTCTGCGGGACCAGGGCAAAGATAGGAAAGAGGACGAGCTTCTCCGACTCGCCCTCCCATAGACCCGCTGTCTTCGGGTCAGGATTGCCAGAGGGGTGCCGAAACTATGTGTCTAGCGTTTGCTTCGACTGTGCGGTCTTGTGCGCCGCTCAGCGCCTCTTGAGTCTGGTATGCGCGGGTGGGCTTGAGACGGGCTCATATCTTGACAGTCGTGCATGTGCGTGCGCGTTTGTCTTTGCAACTCACTGTCACGCGTTCGTTTCGCCTGTGAGCATCAGGAGCGCACATGGAATCGCAACGGTGTGGTAAGATTTCGCATACTCAAGGCGCAACCTAAACGTACACCTTTGCAAACACCATGCTCCCCACCCCCCGACACACGTTCCCATTCGATTTCAGAGCATATTGCGAGTTGGCTTTACAATCCCTTGCCACCCGCCAGACACCGCCAGCGGATCGGCTGCGTCGTCGCAGCCTTGTGGGGGAGGATCTTCGGTGTTGCGCCGGTTTCTTCCATGGGTAACGCTTGCTTGCGCCCCTTACCCGCTCTGCGACCCGCGCCCTCGCGCCCAGGGAAGCCCGTGGACAGGTGCAGGCGACAGCTCTGGCCATGCGGATTCCGAGGAGGCAGCAGCATCGGTAGTTGCCATTGGTCTGACGTGGACTTCTCCGCACGCTGTGCCTCCTCCTCTTCCTCCTCTACCATTCCTCCATTCCATTTCCTTATAAATAGTTAATCCCTGTCGCACCCCGAGGCTGATCGACAAGGCGGGTCTGGCGTTTCGCCTGCGACGTCCTCACCACCCATGGCTCTGAAGCTCAAACAGATGACAGCAGTTTCACATTTAAAGGGCGGGTGGTTTTCACAATGTGGCTCTCGCCATAGCGCCGCGCACATTCGTTTCAGACATTTGCAAGATTTCCACGGATTGAGGCCGGTTCCTTTTCAAAAGGGGGTTCCCGCATCACTGCCGCGCGCAAACGTTTTCAAACATTGCAGAACGTTTCACGGATTTCCCATGGATAACGCATCAGAAATGGTCGCTTGGAGCGATCACGACTGCCAGGGCGCAACAGTTACGTTGATTCGCGGTGCTGACGGACCAGGACGGAGTCTGGCAGAAACTCGGGGACCGTCGCGTACGCAACAGTCACGTTGATGAGCGGGCTGAAGTCCGAGCATGGTTTCTTCTTGCTTTGAGTAGGTCTCAACAGGTTTGTTTCTCCCGCGGGGCGCTTTCCCTCAACACATTGGCGTCTACATGGGCCCGTGAAAAGAAGGGAGCTTTGGGAGAGGGTGTTTTTTCCTACATAACATCGTTGATGAGCTTGGGTTTGCACTGGTCCTCCTCCTCCTCCTCCTCCTCCTCCTCCCTATCCCCTTCCCCCCTCCCTCCCTCCCTCCCTCCCTCCCTCCCTCCCTCCCTCCGCGCGCCCCGCATCCGCCTTACCGACTCGGGCCGTCGCTTCGTCCGCGGGCCAGGTGGTGTGCCCTCCCCGCAGCGTGCGCAGCGTGCCTCTCCCTCTCTCCCCCCTCCCTACCCTCTCCCCCTGGGGCGGGGGCGTGCCGAGGCAAGCGCAGAGTTTTTGAACATCAGAAGTGGCAACACATTGAAATTTAACGCAATGCTGTGCAGTGCGCTGCAAGACCCCATGCGTTGTGCCTTTTACCACGCATGTTCCGCCAATTGGCTGCTCCGTTTCATGTGGTGGATTGCATTTTGCGTTGCCTCATGCCACTCGCTGGCGCGATTGATAGTGATATCCATTGATAATCACATCGCGATGTCGCTGGTCGCTGATGAGGTCGATTTTGAGTTCGATACTGAGATCGATAGTGGGACCAGTATGGAGGTCGAGAGTAAGATCGGTTCTGATGCCCAACTGCATAATTGCATTGGGGAAGTCCAGCCACCGTGCCATTGTTTCGGTAGTATTTTGTTGGAGTTTGCGCGGAAGTCGTAGCCCGTGACGCATGGCGTCTTGAGGTTCGATGGTGGTGGCGTTCAAACCAATTGCACCAGATGTACATGGGAATGCGTCCACAGACCTTCTTCTTGAGTCGATGTCCGTCGGGGGGAGGGGGGGGGAGGCGAGGAGGGGAAGGGGGGAGAGGGGGAGGGGGAGAACGAGAACGGAGCGAATGCAGGGGCAATGTCGAGCACGCAGCATCACAGGAGGGGGAGGAACGGGGGGGGGGAGAGGCCACTTCCCCCGAATCGGAAGGCCCCTGGCGGGCGCTTGCCAATCTTGCCACCATCGCCTCCTCCGCGCGGCCCCCGTCGTCCATGACGACAGTGTCGAGGATCGTGAAGGGTGCGGGTTTCCAGCTGCGCCTCGGGAGGTCCTCCGAAATGTGCGCGGCGTGGTTTCCCTGAGGTTGGAGGCCCCCTTGGAGCTGGCGTTGCCTCGGTGGGGGCGGTCGGCTGTGCGACCTCGTGCCAACCTCATGCTGCTCAGCGAGTTTGCGTCTGTGTTCGGGGACCTGGTCCGACGCACCCCTCACGCTGATCAGCGACCCCCCCGCCCCGATCAAGAGGACATGTGTTGATCAGCCTGCTGATCAACAATCTCGTTCGTCGCACCCCTCACGCTGATCAAGCGCATGTCTTGATCAGCGCGCTGACCAACTCTTGATCAGCGCGCTGATCAAGACACGCGCTTGATCAGCGTGAGGGGTGCGACGAACGGGGTTGTTGATCAGCAGGCTGATCAACCCATGTTCTCTTCATCAGGGCGGGGAGGTAGCTGATCGGCGTGAGGGGTGCGTCGGACCAGGTCATCTTTGAGAGCCAACAGGGTTTCAACGCAGCTCCTGAAGACCACCTCGCAGGCCCAAGACGGCCCCAATGCACCCCCAAGAAAGCACATCGCGGCTCCAAAAGTTCCCAAGGCCCAGGCCCTAGGGGCCCTAGGCTCCAGGGGTGGCTTCGTGGGCATCTTGCCACCGTCTGGTCATTCTGGCTCAAACTTTCCGAAGCGAGTTCCCCCGTCAGGCGACAGGGGGGCTCTTTTCACAGAGACGGCCAATTCTGGTTGCGCGGTGGTATCATTCCGAGGCACGGCAATGGGCAAAACCGCTGGCGCATCCTCGTCGAGGCGGCCTCCTCCTGCGACGAAGGTCGCGAAGCCGCCCAGGGCCAAGGCTGGCCCCAAGGGGAAGGCGCAGGCCGATGGGCCCGTCAACGAGTGGGGCGGCGTCGATCCCAAGTTTTGCTCGGCCTGCAAACAGAACGCTCACGAGATCGACAGGGGCAGCCCCCCGAGCGACCCGTACTACTTGAAGTGGAACAAAACTTATTGGAGGAGTGACGGCACCTGCTTGCCTGCTGGCGAAGAATGCACCACGTGCTTCGGCACCAGGAGGAGGTATTTCCTTGAGAGCTTGAAGGACCTCAACAATGAGAGGGAGAATAACAAGGACTTGGACGACCACTACTACGCCCTCAGGCGCGACCGAGCCTCAGGAGGAACCGAGCACAGTCACCTGCAAAAGATGGTTGCCAGCAGCCACGTGGTAAAGAAGGAAAGCGTATATGGCGACACGTACGTCGAGGGCACGTGGATGGAGCTGTGGGAGTTCGCGCGCGTCCGTAACATCCAGGGGTTCCAGCGCGGCGAGGAGGACCAGCTGAGCGAGTTCATCCAGCAGAAGTGGCCCGGCTTTCTTTGACATCGCACCCGACGAGTGCGGAACGCTAGGACGTCACGTTGTTGCAATGCCCGCTCATCCGTTCGAAGCCATTTCCAGGATATCCCAGGCACGGGGCTCGAGCACAGGGGCAGGCTCTCTGGGGCGGTCCAGGTTTCCATCGTGGCCTTCGTTCGATGGGCTGCCAGGGTTCGCCAGGGGCGGGGGTGGGCGGATTATCGAAGCAACATGTGACGTCCCAGCAGGAGTTGAGATCCCAGACCATGGGCCTGGCCACAAGAGGTTCAGGCGCGGCACGAAGACCTCAGCAGACCTCGAGCGCCGCGAGGATCACGCCGACAAGGGCATTGCGAGGGAGTCCATGGAGCACGCCAAGGCGCAGGTCCTCGGCACCAGGCCGCCGTCAGCTTCTCCGATCGCGTCAGGTGATTGGGGTCGGGCGGCCGCGGCAGAGGAGGACCTGGCAGACTCCGACGCCGAAGGTTCCGCGGCGTGGACGGCGGGCAGCAACGCTTCCAACAGCCATAAGTTCTCCACCCCAGAGGCGCTGAGGATGCCTTCCCACAAGAGGCAGCTTTCGGCGGACAAGCGGGTCGCCAGCGATGAGCACCCACTTAGCAAGAAATTCCAGTGCGACCAGGAGCGCGATCGCGCTTTTCGAAGCGGTGCTTCGGCAGCTGGGAGCCGCAGGGGCTCGAGATCGCCTGACGGAGGAGGCAAGAGTTTGGAGAAGCGCAAGACGGCCGCCAGCGGAACCGTTGCGGCTGCCAACGAGGTCCTCGCCATTGCGTCGTCGAAGTGGTCCTTTCGGCAGCACTGGGAGGGAAGGCTCCGCAAGCGCGAGTCCGACGCCTTCCTGACGAGGCTCAACACCCACGGCCGCAAGTGCGGCAACGTCCTGGCCAACGCGGAGGCTGCCGACGTCAGCACGCAGCTGTTCAACGCGCGCGAACTCTTGGAGAAGAGGAGCAGCCTCTTCGAGAGTTTGCGGGGCAACTTCGTGAAGTTTGCCATGGAGGACATGTCCCAGGATCACGTCGATGCTCTGAAGGGCGCGCCCATCGACCTCCTCGGCACCATTATCACTTCTGAGTTGAACCAGGCCTTGAATTCAATGTGCGCTGCCCCTGGTGCCAGGTGCGACGTCGTGACCGCCTTCGGGAGCGTCGCAGATGCGAAGCCACGTTCGCAGAGATTCAGCGTCGGATTGCTTGCTAAGGACCAGTCGATAGCGTCGGAGTGCCAGAAGGGTCTTGTGCTGAGCTTGGCCGAGAGGCTGTGGAATCACAGCGATGCGAGTTGGATCGTCCGCTGCTGCCAGTTGCTATCGGAACTTGTGGGCGATTGCGTCGTGGACGCCAGGGAGATTGCCGAAGATGGGGGCGCTCTCGATGATGAATCCTGGTTCGCTCAGCCGAAGATCGACATGTGCTGCATCCTTCTGATGGGGAAATACCTCGAAGCCAGCCTTTCCGAATCGACGCTGCCCCGCGACACGGTCTCCAAGATCTGCGCCATGGTGGAATGCAAGAATAGACTGAGCCCCCGTCTGCGAGCTCACTTTCGCCAAATTTGCGGCGCTCAGGTGCAGCATGGGCGCCAAGCTTGGGATCGCATGCTGCAGATTCATGCTGAGGCCAAGGAGATGACCGACAAATGTAAGCACATCGACGCCGAGAAGATGCAGCAGGTGAAGGGCACGCTGGAGACCGCGCTCGCGCTCGAGGTGGGCTCCTGGGACGCCTGCTACGAGGCCCCGTCACGGGCTGGCGCGGGGGTCCTCGGGGGAAGGGGGGGCGAGATGATCAGGTCAGCGTGTTGCGCGCTTTCCCTCCATCGCGACCGTCTCATCAGCTCCCCTTGGGGTAGGCCCTAGGGTTCCCTCCGAGGGTCTCTCCCAGGGAAGGGTGGTGATATTAGATAGTTCGGGAATGTTTTCTCGTTGTCGCCGAGGCCTTGCGAGGCCTTCTTGGGGCATTTTTGGTGCCGGCCATGTGCTAGGGGAGCGTTTGTTCGGGCCCTAGTGAGCGTGCCCTCTGGCCTTCCCAGGGGCAGGGGACGCGTGGCAGATGTTTACAGTGGGTCCCTCCTCGTCGCCGAGGTCTTACTGTGCCCCCTAAAGGCGCCCTTAGTGCCCTGTTGGAGGGTCTTGCGTGCCGCCGTGGGGACCTGGGGCCGACGCGAACACTGACCACGACCACGTATCATGACGATGGCGATCAGAGTAAGACGCACGATGACACAGGATGAGGAGCAATAGAACGGACGAGCCGATGAGGCGGATGCGGCAGGATGGGGATGCGAGGCGGCAAAATTGAGAGTTTGTTGGTGCTTTGATTTCCTCGCACTGTAGGCCGTTGTCGACGTCTACAACGACCACAAGGACCTGCTGGATGCGCTCGGGTCTGTCTACTGCAACTCCGAAGCGGGCTCGGCTGAGGCCGACGACAAAGGCGATGCTGCCAAGAGGAAGATGACTGAGGATATTGCATCGGCCTTGCTCCGCGTATTCGACTTGTCAATGGCCAATGCCAATGCAGTGATGGAGGCCCATTCTAGACTCCACTCTTTTGCCAGGTCGGCAGCTGTCGAATGCCAGACCCCGTCTTCGCAGGACGAGCAGTTCGACTGTGAGGATCTAAGGTGGATTGGCTCACTTATCGATATGATCGTGACCGTCTGGCCGAACAAGCCCGCGCTTCTTGCGTACGTCCAGCAGAAGATTCGCATATTGATCGACCTGTGCTCCATCGCGTCGCCTGCGGCGGGCTCGACGGCCAAGTTCGGTGACGCGCTGGCGGCGTTCTCAAAGGTGCTGCAGAGGGAGATTTCTCTCAAGGTAGGGGCCATGTCGCCCGCGAACATGGCGTGGGATCGCTCTGAGGGCAAGGGCTTGATCACTATCGCCAAGCAGCTGGACGACGTGACGAGCCTTGGTGATATCATGATGTCATATATGGTCACCTTCGTGGCTGCAGACCCAGCCAAACACAAGGATATCGGGCAGTTGCTGAACTCGGGCAGCGTTCTTCCGTCTGGAGCTGGGGACCTGGCGAAGGGTGGCATCGTGCTGCAGATGTGCGCCGATACCGTCATCAAGATTACCTCTGGCAAGTTCGCGGGCGGATTGGTCGAGGTTTCCAACGTCCTCCGCGATCTGAACCATGCAAAATCAAAGTGCCCCGAGTTGTTCCAACGGTACGCGTCTTTCGACGATAAGTGGAAGTTGATCATGGGTGAGTGGACGCGTCTGTGCGATTCCATGGAGGCCAAGGCAAAGGTGCTGGACATCACGGAATCGTTCGTCAAGGACTTCGGCAAGATCAAGCATGCCATCACCACCTGGGACTTTTCAGGCACGCCGTGGATCAGCGTGGATGACGCTACGAAGGCCGCCACCATGCGGCAGATCGACGGGCTCGTCGTTCAGTACCCGACCTGGAAGAACACAGCGGAGACCGTCAGCACGATCATGAGTTTCGCGAAGGGCGGCGTCTACGAGAGGGTTCGGGCGTTCGTCGACCGCCTGGTGGAGCACCAGGCGATCTTGAAAGAGACGGCCGAGATCGCTGCCATGAACGTCGTGACATCTGCCGTGGTGAAACACATGGCGGACCCTCACGCAGGGAAGAACGAGGGCAAGGGCGCTAAGAACCCACTCGGCTCTGCACTCAAGTGCACGCAGAGCTTCCTGAAGGTCGGCCTCGACAAGCTGCCCGTCGAGCTCCGCAGCAAGTGCGGCGAGGCTTGCGCCGAGGACACGACGACGGTGGCGGCGGCCGCTCCTGAGTCGACCTCGGGCGCGAGCGTCGGCGCTGGGGACGGCAAGCTCAAGAAGAAGCTTGCCAAGCAGAGCGCGCAGGCTGCCTAGGCGAGCCTGCGGGGGACCGTCGAGAGGGGCCCTGGAGGTCACTGGTGACCCACACGGAAGTCACAGCGATACGAATGTTTTACGCAGTGCCGCAGGGTGTTTTGGATTCGTCGTGAAAAGCGTTCCTGGGGCCAAGACGCCAATAACGCTTGTGATTCTCAGTGGCGAGGCCCCCTCGACGGTGCGTTTTGACTTGAGATCGGCGGGGGATCGCCGCCAGTGGGGAATTGGCAGAGATGCATCGCTATCCTGTTCCTCATCCTCCTCCTCTTTTCCCTTCTCTTCCTCCTTCCCTTCCTCCTCCGCCTCGTCCTCCTCTTCTTTCTACCTCTCCTCCGCCCTCGCCTCCCCCCTCCTCGTCTCCATTCTTGCTGACTCTTGCTCTGCGGGACCAGGGCTAAGATAGGAAAGAGGACGAGCTTCTCCGACTCGCCCTCCCATAGACCCGCTGTCTTCGGGTCAGGATTGCCAGAGGGGTGCCGAAACTATGTGTCTAGCGTTTGCTTCGACTGTGCGGTCTTGTGCGCCGCTCAGCGCCTCTTGAGTCTGGTATGCGCGGGTGGGCTTGGGACGGGCTCATATCTTGACAATCGTGCATGTGCGTGCGCGTTTGTCTTTGCAACTCACTGTCACGCGTTCGTTTCGCCTGTGAGCATCAGGAGCGCACATAGAATCGCAACGGTGTGGTAAGATTTCGCATACTCAAGGCGCAACCTAAACGTACACCTTTGCAAACACCATGCTCCCCACCTCCCGACACACGTTCCCATTCGATTTCATAGCATATTGCGAGTTGGCTTTACAATCCCTTGCCACCCGCCAGACACCGCCAGCGGATCGGCTGCGTCGTCGCAGCCTTGTGGGGGAGGATCTTCGGTGTTGCGCCGGTTTCTTCCATGGGTAACGCTTGCTTGCGCCCCTTACCCGCTCTGCGACCCGCGCCCTCACGCCCAGGGAAGCCCGTGGACAGGTACAGGCGACAGCTCTGGCCATGCGGATTCCGAGGAGGCAGCAGCATCGGTAGTTGCCATTGGTCTGACGTGGACTTCTCCGCACGCTGTGCCTCCTCCTCTTCCTCCTCTACCATTCCTCCATTCCATTTCCTTATAAATAGTTAATCCCTGTCGCACCCCGAGGCTGATCGACAGGGCGGGTCTGGCGTTTCGCCTGCGACGTCCTCACCACCCATGGCTCTGAAGCTCAAACAGATGACAGCAGTTTCACATTTAAAGGGCGGGTGGTTTTCACAATGTGGCTCTCGCCATAGCGCCGCGCACATTCGTTTCAGACATTTGCAATATTTCCACGGATTGAGGCCGGTTCCTTTTCAAAAGGGGGTTCCCGCATCACTGCCGCGCGCAATCGTTTTCAAACATTGCAGAACGTTTCACGGATTTCCCATGGATAACGCATCAGAAATGGTCGCTTGGAGCGATCACGACTGCCAGGGCGCAACAGTTACGTTGATTCGCGGTGCTGACGTCCCAGGAACGGCGTTCTGGCAGAACTCGGGACCGTCAGGACGCAACAGTCAAGTTGATTAGCGGCGCTGAAGTTCCGAGCATGGTCTTTTTGGCCCGCTTCAGGATCTTCAAACGGTTGTCTCCCAGCGGGGCGCTTCCCTCAGTATAAATGAATCCTTACATGGGCCCGTGAAAAAAAGGGAGCTTTGGGAGAGGGTGTTTTTTCCTACATCGTTGATGAGTCTTGGGTTTGCACTGGTCCTCCTCCTCCTCCTCCTCCTCCTCCTCCTCCCTATCCCCTTCCTCCCTCCCTCCCTCCCTCCCTCCCTCCCTCCCTCCCTCCCTCCGCGCGCCCCGCATCCGCCTTACCGACTCGGGCCGTCGCTTCGTCCGCGGGCCAGGTGGTGTGCCCTCCCCGCAGCGTGCGCACTCTCTGCTGGCGGGGTCGGGTGCTGCTCTCGGCGGGGCCGCTTGGCGCCTCTCGCGGCGGGCGTGCCTGTGCCCGGGTTTGGGGCTTCGTCGCCATGCCTGGGCTCAAGAGACGGGGGCCAATGGACAAGGGGGGGTCAGGCAGAGCGCTGGATCTTGCAGGATCCTGCAGAGCCAGGGTCGTATTGACCCTGGCTCGGGTGCAAGATCCTGCAGGATCCTGCAGGATCCTGCAAGGCCTGACTGACCCGGGTCTGGATCGACCCAGGTCAGCAAATCCCCGATCCATGGGGAAGGGGGTCCTGAGGGACACGGGTCCTAGGGTTTTTCGCTGGGGCCCTCCACGGGCCCCAGGACCGTCAGGAAACGATTCGGGATGAAGAGCTCGTCCTAAGGTCCAGGACCCGTTTCCCTCAGGACCCGCTTCCCCCATGCTAAAATCGAGGGAGGGAAGTGCCTCAAGCATAGATATTTGGAGGTCCGCACGGATATTCTGGATCGGCGCTGGACTCCGCGCGCCGGAGGCGTCGCCAGGGGCAGCACTGGAGGCGTCGCCATTGGAGTCAAGTCCTCGCCGATCCGATGAGCTCAGCTCCACCCCCGCACTCGTCGCGACACCAGGTGATTATGAAGCGCTTGGTCCACATGCAGTATGAGCGTTGCCACCACACGGTGGAGCGGTTCTTGCCGGGTGGGGCGGTGTGTTATGTGTGGGCGGGGCGGTGCTTGAGGGGCGGAGCGCGACAGCTAACTACTGCTGCGTCGATGCGAGCGCGGTGTTCTCGATGGCCGCGTCGACTTCGGACAGCAGTTCAGGAGGCCACCGGCACCTGAGAAATGCGCCGTGCTGGAGGTGCGCGCGAAACGCACGCGGGGCTGCGCGGGCTGTGGGGGTGCGGGCATTTCAGATGTCCTGGTTCTGCTTTTGGTCCTGGTGCTGGTCCTGGTCGTCGTCGTCGTCCTCCTCCTGCTCCTAGTCATCTTCCCTTTTCGGGGGTGGGG
The DNA here is from genome assembly GCA_963575745.1 of Prorocentrum cordatum. Classification (NCBI taxonomy): domain Eukaryota; class Dinophyceae; order Prorocentrales; family Prorocentraceae; genus Prorocentrum; species Prorocentrum cordatum. Next base: position 1,269,016 of record CAUYUJ010021837.1, on the reverse strand, counting down.
TAGTTCACAGGCCTCCTCGGCAGTACGGCTTTGGGATGCGAGAGTGCGTTCCAGTTGTTGTTTGCTCAGTGGGCTACAAGCGCGGCAGGCTACCATTGAATTCCTCAAGCCTTTTTGGTGATCTAGTGGTCCGAAGCCCACGGCGGCCCTACGGCATTGTCTTCGTTCTGGGTCGGATCTGCAGTCGACCTACGGATTCCTTCGGGATGTCTTGCAATCCTTGTGAATGCCTGCAGATGCTTCAGGGAATTCGAAGGATCCCTCAGGAGGAGGAGGAGGAGGATATCGTGTTATCTGGATGACGCAAAAGAGCTCCCAAAACAATCGGCCGAGGACCGCCAAAAACACTCTCAACGTCGTTGTAAACAGCCTCACGGGTAGGAGTAGTAGTAGTAGTAGTAGTAGTAGTAGTAGTAGTAGTAGTAGTAGTAGTAGTAGTAGTAGTAGTAGTAGTAGTAGTAGTAGTAGTAGTAGTAGTAGTAGTAGTAGTAGTAGTAGTAGTAGTAGTAGTAGTAGTAGTAGTAGTAGTAGTAGTATAGTAGTATAGTAGTATAGTAG
>CAUYUJ010021837.1:1185479-1265479 GCA_963575745.1 Prorocentrum cordatum | reverse complement strand
TCAGATTGCTTACCACGTTGTTTGTTGTTCGACGTTGTCTGGTATTGCTTGGCATGGTTTGGCGTTGCTTCGCATCGCTTGAGGTTGCGTGGCGCAACGTGGCATTTCTTTGCATTGCTTGTCACTGTGTGGTTCTAGTTTGCGTTGCTTTGAACTGCTTGGCAGGTCGTTGCGAGGCAGCACAGAAACAAGAGCAATGAACCACGAAACCAAGTCCAGGAACCACGGATCCAAAACCAAAGAACCAAACAAACCAAGAAACCAATGAACCAAGGAACCAAAGAACGACGACCAAGAAACCAATGAACCAAGACCGGCGAGCCAAGGAACCTAATAACCACGACCACAGAGCCCGAAGAAGGCAGCAGGGAATCAAGACCGAGGAGCCGAGGAACCGAGTCCAAGGAACCGGGGGCGTCCTGCCAACGTAGGTTCTTTACCCACCAGGTCCTCAACAACAGTTCTGGTCCACTCGGGACACCCCCCCGTTGGGAAACAGCTCTCGTCGGATAGGGCCTCCCTTGTTTTTCCCAACCATCCTGTGGTGTTGGGTCTTCGTTTTGAAGAGACGGTGCCCCGCGTCTCCTCTCCTCTCCTTCCTTCCTCCTCCTCCGCCTCCTCCCTCCTCCCTCCCCCCACCCCTCACACGTTTCGTGGCCCCATAAGGAACTCCACCGAAGGCCCCACTGGCCGCGTCCACATGGCGGCGCCGCACCCATTTCGGCACACCCCTCACACGTTTCGTGGCCCCATCGGGAGCTCCACCGAAGGCCCCACTGGCCGCGTCCACATGGCGGCGCCGCACCCATTTCGGCACACCCCTCACACGATTCGTGGCCCCATCGGGAGCTCCACTGAAGGCCCCAGTGGCTGCGTTCGCATGGCGGCGCCGCACCCATCTCGGCACACCCCTCACACGTTTCGTGGCCCCATAGGGAGCTCCACCGAAGGCCCCAGTGGGTTCGTCCGCATGGCGGCGCCGCACCCATTTCGGCACACCCCTCACACGTTTCGTGGCCCCATGGGGAGCTCCACCGAAGGCCCCAGCGGCTGCGTCCGCATGGGCGCCGCACCCATCTCGGCACACCCCTCACACGTTTCGTGGCCCCATTTTTCCATAGGCCCCAGCTCCACCGAAGGCCCCAGTGGCTGCGTCCGCATGGCGGCGCCGCGCCCATTTCGGCACACCCCTCACACGCTTCGTGGCCCATAGGGAGCTCCACCGAAGGCCCAGTGGCTGCGGGCGCATGGCGGCGCCGCACCCATCTCGGCACACCCCTCACACCCCTCCACCGAAGGCCCCACGTTTCGTGGCCGCATAGGGATCTCCACCGAAGGCCCCAGTGGCTGCGTTCGCATGGCGGCGCCGCGCCCATCTCGGCACACCCCTCACACGTTTCGTGGCCCCATAGGGAGCCCCACCGAAGGCCCAAGTGGCTGCGTTCATGTCGGCACACCCCTCACACGTTTCGTGGCCGCATAGGGGACTCCACCGAAGGCCCCAGTGGCTGCGGGCGCATGGCGGCGCCGCACCCATTTCGGCACACCCCTCACACGCTTCTTGGCCCCATAGGGAGTTCCACCGAAGGCCCCAGTGGCTGCGTCCGCATGGCGGCGCCGCGCACATTTCGGCACACCCCTCACACGCTTCGTGGCCCCATAAGGAGCTCCACCGAAGGTCCCAGTGGCTGCGTTGGCATGGCGGCGCCGCGTTCATGTTTGGCACACCCCTCACACGTTTCGTGGCCCGATAGGGAGCTCCACCGAAGGCCCCAGTGGCTGCGTTGGCATGGCGGCGCCGCACCCATCTCGGCACACCCCTCACACGTTTCGTGGCCCCATCGGGAGACCCACCGAAGGCCCCAGTGGTTGCGTTCGCATGGCGGCGCCGCACAAATTTTGGCACACCCCTCACACGCGTCGTGGCCCCATAGGGAGCTCCACCGAAGGCCCCAGTGGCTGCGTTGGCATGGCGCCGCCGCACTCTTCTCGGCGCACCCCTCACACGCTTCGTGGCCTCATAGGGAGCCCCACCGAAGGCCCCAGTGGCTGCGGGAACATGGTGGCGCATCATTCATTTCGGCACACCCCTCACACGCTTCGTGGCCCCATAAGGGAGCTCCACCGAAGCTCCCAGTGGCTGCGTTGGCATGGCGGCGCCGCACCCATTTCGGCACACCCCTCACACGTTTCGTGGACCCATAGGGAGCTCCACCGAATGCCCCAGTGGCTGCGGGCGCATGGCGGCGCCGCACCCATTTCGGGACACCCCTCGCACGCTTCGTCGCCCCATAGGGAGCTCCATTGAAGCCCCCAGTGGCTGCGTTCGCATGCGCCCACCGCGCCGATTTCGGCACACCCCTCACACGTTTCGTGGCCCCATAAGGAGCTCCACCGAGGGCCCCAGTGGCTGCGTTCGCATGGCGGCACCGCACCCATTTCGGCACAGCCCTCACACGTTTCGTGGCGTCATAAGGAGCTCCACCGAGGGCCCCAGTGGCTGCGCTCGCATGGCGGCGCCGCACCTATTTCGGCACACCCTCACACGCTTCGTGGCCCCATAGGGAGCTCCACCGAGGGCCCCAGTGGCTTCGTTCGCATGGCGGCACCCCACCCATTTCGGCACACCCCTCACACGTTTCGCGGCCCCATAGGGAGCTCCACCGAAAGTCCCAGTGGCGCAGTTCGCATGGCGGCGCTGCCTGATTTTGCGTCACCCCTCACACGCTTCCTGGCACAATAGGAAGCTCCACATGACGTCTCAGTGGCGCAGTTCGTTGAATGGGGTGGGAAGCGCGCGGGTGGGGGAAATGCGTTGAGAGTTTTCGAGTGCGTGGAAGGACAAGGCCATCGCGATGTTCTGAAACTGTTCCCAACCATCCTGTGGTGTTGGGTCCTCGTTTTGAAGAGACGGTGCCCCGCGTTCACTCCTTCCCCCCGCTGCCCCCTCCCTCGTCGCCGCACCCATTTCGGCACATCCCTCACACGTTTCGTGGCCCCATAGGGAGCTCCACCGAAGGCCCCAGTGGTTGCGTTCGCATGGCGGCGCCGCATCCATTTCGGCACACCCCTCACGCGCTTCGTGGCCCCATAGGGAGCTCCACCGAAGGCCCCAGTGGCTGCGGGCGCATGGCGGCGCCGCACCCATTTCGGCACACGCCTCACACGTTTCGTGGACCCATAGGGAGCTCCACCGAATGCCCCAGTGGCTGCGGGCGCATGGCGGCGCCGCACCCATCTCGGCACACCCCTCACACGTTTCGTGGCCGCATAGGGAGCTCCACCGAAGGCCCCAGTGGCTGCGGGAGCATGGCGGCGCCGCACCCATTTCGGCACACCCCTCACACGTTTCGTGGCCCCATAGGGAGCTCCACCGAAGGCCCCAGTGGCTGCGGGCGCACAGCGGCGCCGCACCCATTTCGGCACACCCCTCACACGTTTCGTGGCCCCATAGGGAGCTCCACCGAAGGCCCCAGTGGCTGCGGGCGCATGGCGGCGCCGCGCCCATTTCGGCACACCCCCTCACACGCGTGGCCCCATAGGGACTCCACCGAAGGCCCCAGTGGCTGCGTGCATGGCCGGCCGCAACCCATTCGGCACACCCCTCACACGTTTCTTGGCCCCATAGGGAGCTCCACCGAAGGCCCCAGTGGCTGCGGGCGCATGGCGGCGCCGCACCCATTTCGGCACACCCCTCACACGTTTCGTGGCCCCATAGGGAGCTCCACCGAAGGCCCCAGTGGCTGCGGGCGCATGGCGGCGCCGCACCCATTTCGGGACACCCCTCACACGTTTCGTGGCCCCATAGGGAGCCCCACCGAAGGCCCCAGTGGCTGCGTTCGCCTGGCGGCGCCGCACCCATTTCAGCACACGCCTCACACGTTTCGTGGCCCCATAGGGAGCTGCACCGAAGGCCCCAGTGGCTGCGGGCGCATGGCGGCGCCGCACCCATTTCGGCACACCCCTCACACGTTTCGTGGCCCCATATGGAGCTCCACCGAAGGCCCCAATGCTACCGCCCTCATGCGTCCCGTACGCCCAGGACAGCGTTTCGTGGCACGCCTTTCGCGGCCCCATAAGGCGCCCCACCGAAAGCGGCACCCACAAAGCTTTATTCACAATTGCATATGGTTGGGTCCTTCACCAGGATAATTTTGTTGTCCCTTTTCGCCTCCTTGGACCGCCAATATATGGGTAGTGTGCCTCCTCGTCCTCCTTCCTCCTGCCTCCGTCCCGCTTCTTCCGTTCCTCGTTCCGCTTCGTCCTCTTCCTTGTCCCCTTCCTCCTCCTCTTCCTTTTTCTCCTCCTCCTCGTCTCCTGGCACCTGTGCCATTGGGACCCCTTTCAGGAAAACAGGCGTGTTGCAGCCCGATCGTCACTCTTGTTTGCGCGTAGGGTGCCAAAGGGGAAAACAAATTGCTCCTCGTCGCCAGCGGCCGCCCATGGACTGGGTGGTGGTTCGGTTGGGCGTCGGAGCGCGGCCTCCGGCCCCCCCTGCCCCGAGCAGGGCGCGCGGAACATGGTCTCCTTGCGTGCCTTGTTTCGCGCACTGGTCGTGGAGCACGTGCTCCTCCTGGTCCTGGCCACGGGGGCACGTGCCCCGTGCCGTTGCGACAAACATATTTACATCCCGATTCGACGATGCAGGTTTGTCAATGTTTCCGCGTCTGGATGCATTTTCCTGGCCCGGGGCAGTCAGAAGACCCTGCGATGGCCCAGGGAGTGTGCGGAAACCAAGTTGGAGAGCACTTCGTATAACGGTGCCCTCGCGGTCTGGACGCCGAGGCGCGAAATCATGGACGCGCCATCCCATGGGCACGCTTCGCGCAGGGCGTCCGCGCATGGCCGCCCTGTATCCGCAGGGTTGCGGCTCATGGGCTGAGAAGGCCAGGCCGCGGGGTCGTAGACAATGGCACGGGTCGCGCCCACGATTTTCCTTCCCTCTTCTTCCCTTGCCTTCCTCCTCCGTCTCCTCTATCGCCCCTCATCCTTCCTCCTTTGCCTCCCTCCTCCTCCCCCGCCAGTCCCAGCGGCGGGGTGACAAGGATGTTGGAGTATCGAAAATGGGGGTTCGAGGTCTGTGGGCGTTCGGGGTACCTTTCGAGCCTCAGGGAGTTTCTTCGTCGTCGCGGCTAGGTCCGCTTTGAAGTTATGGCCAAAACGCACCCTTGAACAGGTCTGGGGCCGTGCTTATATTTCGGAAGCCCGAGCACCATGAATTATCCCAGGACGCCCTCCAGACAAGGGAAAAGTTGCATGCTTGATCTGATCGACGTAATCTGGTGGCCAGTAGAAACAGCCAACCATTGTGAACAGGCATTGCAACGGCAATGTGCAGATGTAACGGAATGCCTTTGTCGAGGTGCGAAAATGAATTGAGTCATTCAGATACGTGCGTTTCAGATTCAAATTGCTGGCAACATCATGGAGTTGAAGGTACGTCGAAAAACGCGCAGTGCACAGCCTGGCGGCGAGTTCGGCCGACGCGCTATTTGGACGAGTGCAGAATGTGTCAGGAAATTGTATCAACTGATCGCTGTAAATCGGGGCCCGCTCCTTCCATGAAGATAGGGGTCGCGGACAAAAGATATTTTCTGAGTTGTTCGTGTCTTCAGGCTCCGGGGGCCTTCCCCCAGCCCCAGGACCGTCAATAACATGACCTGGGCCCTGGGAAAGCCGGAGACACTTCGGACCAGTTTCCATCAGGAGTCTTATCATTCGCTGAGTGTTCCTCGGTTCGTAGCCGTTTTGGCTCAAGTCTCTGGCTCAAGGTGGAGCTTGTTCGGTCCACAGGCAGCTGCAGTGCTCTTTCACCTCATAGTGAACATACAACATTTTACGATTATCCTTTCATTGGTTGTTGGTTGTATCATGGCCTTGGCCCTACAAGCTTGTCAGTCCAACTCCGAGGAATCCAGACTGCAAGCTGAGGATGATGACGATGGCAACTTCTATTGTGACCATGCTGTTGCTGGAGTTGGCCTAGGGTCTCAGTGCACTACGAGCACAAACGTGTAGCGGACATGGTGATGAAAAGAAATCCACGCCGGTTAGTCGTGATATCTTTTGGATCGGAACGGCCTCCATATGATACGGGTTTTGGATCTCAGACCGGACGCGGAGAAGTTTGGCGATTCGTGCGGCGTTGCTGGATGTGAGTGTCGAGTCTGGCATCCTCGGAATTTAATGTTCCGCTCAGGACGCTTGGGCCGTCAAGGACTACCCAAATGAGTGTTTGACGAAGAACCCAACGTATTGCCATATGAATTATGGGGGCATGGAAATTTATGATGATTGATTGTGCGTTGCATTTCAAAAAACAAAAAACGGATGCACGTTGCGCTTTTTTGCTTCCTCTTCTTCCCAGATGTCAAGCATTGTGTTCTTGTTTGTTGTTTTGGTTTCGTAAGCAGTCCGATTGTGTTCTCGGTGTTTCCGTTGCAGCGTGAGCTTCATTTTCGGATCGGTGCTTCGCTCCCGTCGTTCAGATTGGCGTTCTCGCCCAAGTGCGTGCCACTTCTCTGGGCTTGAGTCCTTTTTCAGCGTGGTCACCCCCTCATTTCCCTTCCTCCGCCTTCCCCTGGTCCTCTGGCTCCTCCCGCTCCTCCCACTCTGGTTTCCGTTGCTGCTGTTCGTCCTCGTCCTCATCCTTCTTCTTCCTCTTGTTCATCCGCCACCTCTTCCAATGTCTGTAGCTCTCCTTTTGGTCCCACTGCGGATAACACGATGGGCCCCCCTCTGGAGTTCCAGTTCCGCGACACGCGCCAGCGGATATGGAAAGACCAGCGCAATGGGAAGGGACGGGTGTGATGGGTAGGGGCGGTGTCAGATATGGCGCGAGCGCACCTCGCTTGTCTCGCCCCCCCCTCCCCCCCCCCTCTTCTCCCCCTGGTCCCTCCAACGCCCCCTCGCGCTGGCGCCCTCGCGGAGGTGCGGAGGGCCCTGGGCGCGGAGCTCCTGTGGATGCAGAGGGCCCTGGACCTCGACTCGGACTCCTGGGGCCCCGGCCCCGCCGGAGCAGCCCCCGCGGGTGCTCCCCTTCTTCTTCGGAGGGAAAGATAACAAAAGCGACCCCCACCTCGAGGGGCTGCCACCTCCAGCGAGGAGGTCCGCGATGCCACGATGCCCTCCCGAACAGGGAACGGCGGAGGTCTCGAGCGGGGTGGGGGGGCCACACCGCCAGCAGGACCACCCCTGGCTCTTCGCACCAGTGCCGGTGTTGCCGCCTTTCCCTGGTCCTCTTCCCCTCACAGGCCTGGGCGTCGCCAGAGGGATCGTGACGACAGTCTGCTCCACGTTGTCCTTCCTGGCCCCGGGGCCGTCCAAAAACGACTTAAGATACTATCAGGAGGGGAAAAAACACACAGACACAATTAATCGGCGATTCCCAGAAAATATTGGAAAATATGGGAAGTAGAGGGGAAGACAAAAACCCAGAACATATGGGAAAATATGGGGAATATTTTTATTTGTGTGTATTTATTTGTGTGTCCCAGTTCCCCTTCATACTAAGCCGCTGGCCCCGGGGAAGTAGTCGAGGTTCCTGGGGGACCCACGCCGCGCAGAAGCATGCGCTGCCGGGGGAGAAGGTCCCTCTTCCCCCTCCTCCTCTCGGGCTGGCCCAGGCCCAGGATGCGGACAAACCGCTCGAAGGATTGCAAAAAAACCAAGGTTTGCAAAGGATTGCAAAAAAACCGAAGGATTGCAAAAAAACGAAGGATTGCAATCCTTTTTGCAAAAGAGCGTTCCGGGACGCTCCCACGCCGTTCCGGAGCGTTTTGGAACAACCATGGCGCCCGATAATTCCTCCATAACCGTTGATTCTCAGAGACTCCCGATTCATCCTCACCCGAGTGAATTCTCATTTTTCCTTCGTCTCATCCTCCCTCCTCCCCCACCCCTCCACCCACCCCTCCTGATACCCCTTTCTAGAATTTGCCAAGGACCGTTCAACACGACAAGCAAATCCGCCTCCTCTTTCTTCTCCCTCCTCATTCGTTCCTCCTTCTTACCCTCCCTGCAGCTCCCTAGAGCCAGTGCTTGCTCGCTCAGAAGCGGCAGCCTCCCACAAACTATCAATGACCTACTCCCCCCAATCCCTCTGTCCCTCCTCCCCCTCCTCCTGCTTTTTCCCTCCCCCTCTCATTCCTCCCACTCCTCCTGCCTATTTCCTCTCCCTCCTCTCCTGGTCCTCCTCCTCCTCCTCGTCCTCCTGGTCCTCCTCCTCCTCCTCCTCCTCCTCCTGGTCCTCCTCCTCCTCCTGCTCCTCCCTCCTCTCCCTCCTCCTGCTTTCGCTTCTCCTCATCATTGTTATTATTCTTCCAATTGTTCATACTTTTCTTATTGTATGCTGTATGCTTGTTCAAAGTCTTAGAACTCCCTACTTCTTCGTGTTATTATTATTGTTATGTCTCAGTGTTGTTATTATTCTTCCTCCTCGCTCCTCCCCCCTCCCCGGCCCGCTGCTGGAGGACGGAGCCCTCGAGCGCGCGCTGTTCTGGTGGCTCCACGACGACGGTGAGGGCGGCGTCTGGGGGGCCCCGTGCCACACAGGCCGCCCGACCGCGTGGGCGGCCTACGGCCAGGGTCTGGCCTGGGGAGCAGGGGCGGGAGGGAGAGGGAGAGGGGGGTTTCTCTTCCCGCCTCTCTCGCCCTCCCTCCTCCTCCTCCTCCTCCTCCTCCTCCTTCTCCTCCTCCTCCCCCTCCCCTCCTCCCCCTCCTCCCCCTTTTATCCCCCTTTCTCCCCCTCGTCCTCCTGGGGGGAGGACTGGGGGGGGAGGGAGGAGCGGAAGGAGGGGGATGGGAGGCGGATCGGGGGCGAGGGGGAGGCGAAAGGGGAGGAGGAACGGGAGGAGGGGGGGCGGAGCCGAAGGGCGAGGGGGAGAGAGGGGAGGAGGGGGGATCAGGGGCGAGGAGGCGTCGAACGGGGAGGATGCGGAGGGAGGGGGAGGAAAGGGGGAGGGGAGCAGGAGTCGGCGGCGCCCACGAGGGGGGTGGCGCGAGGGGGGGCGGTCCTCGAAGGAGACGAGGGGGGCTTCCGCGAAGGCAGGGGGCCTCTCGGAGGTCCTCCTGGTTTCTGGGGCGCCTGGTTGAAAGCCGCCAGCCCCGCTCCTCCTCCTCCTCCTCCTCCTCCGCCTCCTCTTCCTCCACCTCATCCTCCTCCTCCCCCTCCTCCTCCTCCGGGCCCTCCCGTCGAACAATTTTGTCCCGCCTTCTGAGATCGTGGACACGTAGGACTCGAGTGAGCCAGAACTCGGGCTTTCCGACGCTTTTTGACGAGCGCGTCCTGGGTTTTGACGGTCCAGCTTTTGTGGGATGTTTGCGGCGGGAGTTCGCGCCAGATTTCTGACTGGGTCGCGTCATTTTCATGATGGCCCGTCAAGCCAACCCGAGTCCCCCGAATCCGAGTCTTGCGTCTCCCCGATTGAGAAGCAGCCCGCCTTCTTTGAGGCCCACGCCCTTCGCGCCAGCTCCTTGTGCGTGTCTTTTGTGTTTGCTGCGGCCCTTGGCAACGTTGGCACCGAGCACTGGTCGATCGTCGCCTTCCAGTGCGCTCGATTGCGCGGCCTGGGGCGTGGGCTGCAGCAAGCGCGGCCCCCGGGCCGCCGGTGTTCGTTCCCTGACCGGTTGCAGGGAAGCGGTGCGCGTGGCGACGCAGGTGCGCAGTGCCAGAGACTTGACAACGTGCAGCTGCGGTTGCAGGCTCGCCAGCGTGGGGCTGCTGGGACGCATCCGCGCAGAGCACGTCTCGTCTGGCTGCAGCATCGAAGGTGGCGAGGCGTGATGACCGGTGGAGCTGTCTTTGAGGTTGCTGCTGTCGATGGCTGTAGGGCTTGTTTCAAGGAGTTTCGGAAGAATGGTTCATTCTTCTGAAGCGGCATGTGTGTGCGTGAATGATTTCGCATGGGCCCCGAGAGCGCACTTCAAAAGCGCGTCCGTGCCATGAGCAAGGCCTCACGATTTGTGGGGCTCATTCATGTACGCTCCTTGGCGCGTATGTCCTCAGGATCCCCAATGCCAGCCGTGCGTTTGCGCCGTCAGAGCACGCTGTCGTGCTTACATATTCACATTGTTCCCCACTGCACTGGGAGCACATTCTACTTGCATGTGCGGAGGCGAAGTTCTGGACTAGGACAGGCAGGCGCCAAAGATGCACGCAGTGGCTTGTATGATGTTGTATGGAGAGGGAGGGAACAAGGGGAGTGCACCACCAGGATGTGTTCGACATTTCTGACGCTTCTGGAGGTCGTCGGCAGAGTCAGAAGGTCCCAAATATTCTGGAATGGAGGTTGGAGGGGAGGAAGGAGCAGCAGGAGGAGAAGGATGAGAGGAGCAGCATGACGAGAATGATGATGATGCTGATGGTGATGATGTTGCTGCTGATGCTGTTGCTGATGATGATGATGCTGATGATGATGATGATGCTGATGCTGATACTCATGCTGATGCTGTTGCTGCTGATGATGCTGATGATGATGCTGCTGATGATGCTGATGATGATGATTATGATGATGATGATGATGAGGATGATGATGATGAGGAGGAGGAGGAGGAGGAGGAGGAGATGGTGGAGGAGGAGGAGGAGGAGAAGGTCGAGGAGGAGAAGGAGATGCGCAGAAGGAGGATGAGGAGGAGGTGGGATATATATATATATATATATATATATATATATGTGTGTATATATATATATATATACACCGCCCCCCCGGCCCCGGGTCCCACACCTCCCCGCGACATCTCGGGACCGCTCCCGGCACCGCTCCCCCGGCCTTCCAGGGGAGCCAGACGCCTCCCAGGAGCCGCCAGAATGCGAAAGGATAGTCCAAGACGCTCCCAAGCAGCCCAAGTCAGCCTTCCGACGGCTCTCGAGGCTCCCAGGTGGCCTCCAAGAGACCCCAAGAGAGGTTCGAGAGGCGTCCCGGGACGGCCCGAAGAGACCGACATCGTCGATGTCAATTTTTTTCTGTGGTTTTGGCTTCTCGCGTTTTCGAGCTTCCAATGGTCTAAGAGCGCCGAAGAGCTGCCCGAGACCGCCCCAAGACCACCCAAGAGACCCTCACGACGGCCCCAAGACGGGCCAAGAAGGCTCCAAGACTGCCGAAGAGGCGCCCAGGACAGCCCCAGACCACCCCAGAACAGACCCAAGATGGGCCCAACAGTGGGAGCATGAGGTTTCCAGAGACCTCTAAGAGGCCTCCGGGCCCCCCAGGGGCCCCTAACACCCCCCCGATCCCTGAGAGGCCCCAAGAAGACCCCGACGAGGCTCCAAGAACAGCCCAAGAGAGCTGCGAGAGCCGTCCCGAGAGAGCCCAAAGAGGGTGAAATCGTTGATTTCCAATGGTTTTCCAATGTTTTTCGCCTTCTCATGTTTTCCCGCTTCCAACCCTCGAAGATCGAGGATTTTGAGAAAAAAGGGAGTTCCCAGAATTCCATTCTTTTTTCAAAGTGGGACTCCTACTCGGAGATCCCAAACATCCCCTGACATCTGGCCGGTACCGCGCCTCCCGGCTTTCAGGGGGGCCCCCAAGACGCCCAAGAACAGCCCAAGACGACCCCAAGGAGCTCCCAGAACGTAAAGAACGGATCCACACGCTCCCGCGCAGCCGGAGACACCCTTCCGACGGCTCTCCAGGCCTCCAGGAGGCCTCCAGAACCCCCAGGGGGTCCGGAAGATCCCACACCCCCGAGTGGCCCAGCTAACAAAACCCGCGAGGCACAAACAAGAAACAGCGCCGAACAGCGCCGAGGAACTGGAACAAACATGGGAATCCCACAATTCCTTCTTTCTCCCAAGTTTTGCTCCCAGTCTACTCTTGCACAGCAGACCACGATTCAGACCCCTCTCACCTCCCAAAAAAGAACCCAGGAAGCCTTGAGGGCCCCAAATCGTTGAATACCTAAAGGAAATAAATGATTTCTGCGTTTCCGCACTTCCCCTTCTATACGAGTCCGAGGCTTTCGCAGGGCCTCCAAGGGAGGCCCTGGACGCAAGAAGCGACCACAATGATATTACAAGAGTTAGCCTCTCAAGCCTAGCTAGAACTTGAGCTCGCGCGACGCGCGCGAGATGTTTCTAGTATATCTACATAAATATGTGTGTGTATATATATATGCGTCAGCTGAGGCGCCTGCCCGAATCGATGTGGCCGCTCGCTTCTCCGCCGTGGGCGGCGGGGCTGGCGCTGCATGTCAGCCGAGCAGCACCGACCGTCTCCCGTCATAAGACCCTCGCGCCCGTGGCCCCCACGGGAACCAGCGACGACGGTTGCCACCATTCTTGAGTGGGCCAGGCCACCAGCCTGGCCCGTAGATGCCCACGAGCAGCGCGAGGAGTCTCGTGGAGCCGATGTGCAGCATGAGCCGCAAGTCCAGGCACCAGCCGTCGAAGCGCGTCAGGCCGCACGAAGCGAGGACGCGGAGGTGGTCGTAGCCGCACTGGCCGATGCCCTCCGTGCTGCCCCCCCTCCGAATGAACGGCGAGGGGGCGATCGACGGGAGCTCAGGGCGGGAGAGTTTGATGCGGTCGGCCTCCACGTGCTGGTTCGGCACGAGGGCCGCCACCGCCCCCGGGGCCATGGGCGACGCTCCAGCGGGAGCAGCGCAGGCCTCGCGCCGTCGGTCCACTCGTCGCTGCAGCTGGGCCTGCCGCGCCTCTGCGCGCGCCGCAGCGAGGCGAGCCTGGCTGCGGCTGCGTCTGGAGGCCTTGGCCGCCGAGGTGGCTTGACTCTCCCCAGCTTCCCCGGCGGCCGCTCAGAGGGGGAATGCGGTCAGCCCGCACAGGAAGGATGAGCAACTTTCCAAGGTTACAGTGGAGGCCCATATCAAGAAACACCCTGCTTGGCGGGAAAGAGTGACGTTCCCACACCAAGAATCCATGGACGTCCTGGGGTCTCAGGGTCAGGTTTCTTGTGGAAGGTTTCTTGTGGACTGGCCTCCACTGTACCCCTGCATCCTCTGGTATTCTTGCATCCTTCGGCTGTCGGCTGCGCCCCGCTAGAAAAACGTCAACACGGCTTCCCAAGGCCCTTGCATCCTTACCGCGCTTACTATATGGGTTCACTGCAGTTTGCCCGTTGCGGGCCTCCGGGGAAGGACCCCGCACTGCCGGGGGGGCCTCCAGACCCGAGGCCTGCACGGTGCGCCCACAGAGCCGCGAATCGGCTGCCCCTCCGCGCAGGAGGGATCCTGCAGGATACCTCCTACATGATTCAGCAAGACAGTTATCGGGTTGGGAGAAGGGGGTTGGGAGCCACGATCGTGCCATGAATACTGCCGCGCATGCTGAAGGTGCTTATTGCGCGGTCGTGCCCTGTAGCTTCCCGACGTCCTACTCCCAGCACGATGCTTGTTTTTTTTCATGCGACGGATCGGCGTCCCCCTCTTCGCCTTCTCCTCGGGCACCTCGCGGCCGCGACGAGCGGTGCCACGGCCGCGGCAGCGGCAGGGGCCGCGACCGACCTGGCCATCGCCGCGACGGCGAGACGCGGCGCCTCGCCGTGGCACCGCGGAGCGCACGGCAGCACCCACGGAGGAGGGGCACCGTTGGCGGCCCCCCGATGGGCCGAGCGGCTCCGTGCCTCGGCGGGCGCGGCGCCGGGGGCGGAAGAGTGGCGGGGCCGTGCGATCGCCTGGGCCAGAGGGGAGGGGGAGGAGGAGGAGGAGGAGGAGGAGGAGGAGGAGGAGGAGGAGGAGGAGGAGGAGGAGGAGGAGGAGGAGGAGGGGGAGGACGACAAGCTAGGTGCGCTCGCGTCATATCTGTCATCCTACCCCTCCCTCCCATCCCTTACCATGGCGCAGATCCCCTCTCTACTCGCACAGTCGGATGTCGAGAAGGGCAATACTCCCGAAAGGGTACCCGATGCGTTGTAGAGCACGGCATGACATGGCGTAGAAGAGCACCGCAAAGCGTAGTATCAACCTAGCATTGCATTGCATGCCGTGGCATGGCACGGGAAATGAGGCCAGCGCTGCAGCGGGAGCACGAGCCGAAACGAGCGGAAGCGCGGAAATTTGGCCAGCGCTGCAGCGGGAGCACGATTCGGAACGAGCGGAAGCACGGAAATGAGGCCAGCGCTGCAGCGGGAGCACGATTCGGAACGAACGGGGCCCGAAAATGAGGCCAGCGCCTCAGCGAGAGCAGCATTTTGAAAAAAACAGGCGAACACCCAACTCTGGGGAAACTTGTGTGTAAAAAACAGTACGTGGGGGGTGGGGGTCGGACACTTTCAAACCGTCATCAGGGGAAGAGGGAGAGTAGTATTCATATTGAGTAATTGTGTAGGAGGAGGAGGAGGAGGACGACGAGGGCGACGACAGGGGGGGATGGGCACAGGGGGGGACGCACCGACCCACCCTTGCCCATTCCTCGCCGATGGGGGCCCGATCGCCGATCTATCGGCGATGCATCGCCGATTGCAGGTCGAGGTTCCCCCCACTAATAGTGCCAGTCCGCCCTGTATCGCTGCACCTCAAGTGAAGGGGCGGGGCCACGAGGCCGAGGATGAGCAGGAACAGGAGGAGCAGGAGCAGAAGGGGGAGGAGGAGGAGGAGGAGGCGGAGCACGAAGACGGACGATGCAGCATCGAGGGGGGATCGGGAGGGGGGACCTGGAGGCCCGAGGTACAAGGCTGCGAAGAATCGCGACCAGAGCTCTCAACCCAATCTGTTCGCGGCATCTTCAAGCTGGATCGATCTGTGAGGGTTTGGGGGGGCCGAAACTGTGTGAGAGACGCTCGCTGCACTTTTGCCCAAGGCCCTGTGATCTCAGGAGGAAGAGGGCCCACTGATCCGACGTCTTGTCTTTTTCAATACGGGGTCCCTGGGAGGCCCAACTCTCGAAGAAGAAACAAATGCATAAACATAAAATGTGGAGTTCCGCGCGGATTTCTTGGATATGCGCTGGGCCCCCCCTTCCCGGCGCCGCGCGGAGCGCGCCGGGGGCGGTGCGCCAGGGAGGGGGGTCCAGCGCATACCCAAGAAGTCCGCGCGGAGCTCCAACAGCTTTTGTCCATGCTGTTACCTCGCCCTCCAAGCTCCCAAGCCTTTCCCCATGGCTGGCTTCCAGACCCATGCCGCTGTCCGACGGTCCCCCATGGCCCAGTGCGGGCCCCCGAAGGCCGCAGGCGGCGAACGCACTTAGTACTGCCTGGTTTGGGAGTCGTGGGATGGTTGTGGGGGGGGGGTTGTGCCGTGCTGTTTGTTCCGACGCGCGGCCCTGCGTCTTGGGGGGGGCGTGTCGACCACCAAGGCAAACTCCGCCTTGGACACAGAGTCTGTCGCAGGTTTGCCGCGGGGTTGCCGTGGGTTTGCAGTGGGGTTGCCGCGGTGCTGGCTCCGTCTACTTCGGCGCTCGCAAAACAATTGGCGCGCAGACTTCGCGTCAGGAGAGGACAAGACACCCATATACCGCTACCCTTTCCTCGCTTTCCCCTTCTTGGGCCTCCTGGGAGGCCCTCGTCGCCACCGCTGGATTCGCCTCGAGATCCTGGTCAGCTCGCACCCTGGGAGAGTCAGCAGGGGAAAAAAACCACAGACACAATGAATCGTCGATTCCCCAGAAAATATGGGAAACTATGGGAAGTGGGGGGAAGACAGAAACCCAGAAAATATGGGAAAATATGGGGAATCCTTTTATTTGTGTGTATTTATGTGTGTGTGTGTGTGTCCTTGGGCCCCTTGAGAGAGGTCTGGGGAGTAGCGGTGTAGGTACTTGTTTGGGATCCCCCATCGGGGGGACTCAGTCTGTCCCGTCAGTTATTGTTGTCTTTCCTCGTGTCCGACTCGGTGTTGGCACGGGCCCGACTTGGGTTCGAGTTCGGCCCAGATTTGATCTTCGGTTTGGGTTCGGCGTAGGCTCGACGCGGACAGCGGCGCATTGGGAGACACGAGGAGGAGGTGGAGGAGGAGGAGGAGGAGGAGTAGGAGGAGGATGATGATAATGATTGATGATGATGATACTGCTGATGATGATGATGCTGATGATGCTGATGATGATGGTGGTGGTGGTGGTGATGATGATCATGATGATGGTGGTGGTGATGATGATGATGAGGAGGAGGATGAGGAGGAGGAGGAGGAAGAAGAAGTGGAGTTGGAGGAGGAGGAGGAGGAGAAGGAGGAGGAGTAGGAGGAGGAGGAGGAAGAAGAAGAAAAAGAGGAGGGGCCTGAATTTTTCTTCGCGCTTCGCTTAGTCGGAATCCTTGTATCTTGTTTTTGGAAGAACGCAGCAGCCACGATGCTCATGTATGGGCATCGCCGAGAAGGGAGGAGGAGGAGGAGGAGGAGGAGGAGGAGGAGGAGGAGGTGAAGGAGGAGGAGGGGAAGGAGAAGGACGAGGAGGATAATGAGGAGGAGGAGCACGAGGAGGGCACCCGTGCTCCCTCGGACGGAGGTGCCCTCTTCAGCGCTGGCGAGCCGCACACGCTGGAGAACCTGTCCGGCCCTCGGGTGGCCCGGGTGCCGCGAGGGGCTCTGCCATGCAGATCGTGGTGAGATTCCTTCCGGAGACCCGCGGGTCGTGCCGCACCGCACGTCCACGGGGGCTCGAGGAGCTGCGGCACTCGATACTCCATGTGCACACCGCTCCGCGGGGGACATGGCCCGGCAGTCTCGGGGGCCCAGCTTTTCGCGAAGAGGTCTCTTGATCAGGTGCTCGACTGTGTGCTTCTGCAGCTTCTGTTCCTCCTGGACGGCAGGCGGGGCCCGCGGGCGCCTGCGGCTCGGCGCTCCCGTGCGCTCCAGGAAGGCGCCCTCCGCGGACCGTCTCGGGGTCTCCTGGGGCCCTCTGGGGCAGGCTCGCCAGCGGCCCGCGCCAGAGACTTCTCCTCCTCCTCCTCCTCCTCCTCCTCCTCCTCCTCCTCTTGCTCCTGCTCCTGCTCCTGCTCCTCCTCCTCCTCCTCCTCCTCCTCCTCCTCACCTCCTCCTCCTCCTCCTATCGACGCACTGCGACGAATCCATAGATTTTTGTGGCAGCTCCAAGCTGCCACTGTGAGACCCAGGTCTGAGTCGTAATCGCTCGGTGCCGTGCCGTTCCATCTCCCTCCCGCATTCTCGTTGGGTTCCGGCGGGCGCGCGCTGCTGCCTCGAGGGGCTCTCGCCTCGAGAGTCAGAGCACAACCCCACCCAAGGAGCAAAAGCGCGACGCCGACCACGTCGACCACGGCTACGACAACTACGACTTTGATCACGTCCCCACGCTCAGAACCGTGACGACGACGACGACCACTACGCCGACGGCGACGACGACGACACGGCGACGCTGACAACGGCCACCGCGCCCCGTTGACGACGACGACGCCGTCGTCGTCGTCGTCGCCGAGCACGAGGCCCCACCCCTCGTTCAAGACCAAGACGACGACCATAAAGACGATGACCATGACGTCGGTGACATTGAAGACGATGACGTCGTCGTTGTCGTCGTCGTCGCCGAGCCTGAGCCCTACCCCTCGCTCAAGACCACGACCACGACGACGACCACGATCCCGACGACGTTGACCTCGACCACGACGACGTCGAAGACGACCACAACGACGCTGATGGTGACGTCGTCGTCGTCGCCGATCCCGAGGCCCATTTCGATCCAGTTGATCCCTTTTGATACCCGCTCCGGCCGGCTCGATTTCGTACGCTCTCGGTGTTCCGACGATCCGGTGCGGCCCGATGCTCGCGGCGCGTAATTATATATCCTGGCGCTGCCGATCCGGTTCGATTTCGACCGCGTGCCGATGCAGCCCGATCCGACGCACGTTCCGATTCGATCCGATTTCCCGCTTCCACCCAGAGCTTTGAGTTTCTAGGCCTCCTCGAAGGGGTCCGGGTAGATGGGGTCGGAGGATCGCGCCGCATCGGCGATGCATCGGCGATGCGGCCCGATGCGGAGCCCGATTTTCCCCACGCCGACGTCGCCGATGCATCGCCGAGCATCTCCGATGCATCGATGATGCATTGGCGATGCGGCGCGATCCTCCGACCTCATCTACCCGGACCCCATCTGGGAGGCCTCCAGAGTTGCTGTTTTCTTCCGTGCGGGGTCCCGGGAAGTCCTGGCCCTCTTCCCCAGGGCAGGCTGTCCATCCCGCGCCGGTTTGGCTGACAGAGCCAGGGCTCGGCGAGGGCCCGCACAGGCCGAAACCAAAGAGGAGGAGGAGGAGGAGAAGGAGGAGGAGGACCAGTGGAAGCCCAAGAGTCATCAACGTTGTTGGAATTAGCCCTCCCTCCAAGCTCCATCTTCAGAGGCCCAGGAGGAGGAGGAGGAGGAGGAGGAGGCGGAGGAGGAGGAGGAGGAGGAGGCGCAGGTGCAGGCGGAGCCAGAGGCGCAGGTGCAGGCGGAGCCAGAGGCGCAGGCGGAGGAGGAGGAGGAGGAAGAGGAGAACGAGAAGGAGGAGAAGGACGAGGAGGAGTCGGTCGACAGGGTGGGATAGAGAAGGGAGGGGGGTGCGAAAGCTGCAGCACATGCCGCTGTTTTCGGCCCTGCCGCCCGGCCGCTCTCCTCGATCCACGGGTGCCCCCGGCGACGGGAGGCGCTGAGAAAACCAACCACGCAAGCGGATTCGCTAACCTCTCCCTCCCATAGCCTTGACCACCAGAAAGAATTTCGCGTGTCAAGAACGTACCGAAACCAGAGGGTTTTCGACACTGTTTCGATACTTTTCTGGGTGCTCGAACTTGTTTCTGGGATGTGGTCCTCAAGTACGATGGGAGCAACATGCTAATCTACTCCCTTCCGGCCCGAGCCGATCCCGCCCCGATGCCGACCGATCTTTGGGGCCTGCTGAGGCCCTACCCCTCGCTCAAGTCCGCCGGCGTGGGGCCGGAGCTGCTGCGCGCTCCGCCCCCCGGCTGCAAGCGGCGCGCCGTGGAGCTCGCCCAGGCCTCGCCGCCGCCGCCGACCGTAGCTGCGTACGTGGTCGTCGTCGTTGTCGTTTGTCGTCCGCGTCTGCCGTCGACGTGGTGGCGTTGGTCGTACCGTCGTCCGTCGTGGTCGTCGTCATGGTCATCCGTCGTGGTCGTCGTCGCCGCTGCCGCCGCTGGTGATCTCGCCGTCGTCGTCCGCAGTGCCCGTCATCGTGGTCGAATATTTGTTGGGGGGGGATCTGTATTTCTGACCAATGGAAACGGTTCGGGGCGCTCTCGTCTCGACGACGCTTGTATTTTCGTTGAAGCCGAAGTTCTCGCTCGAGCACGGGCTTGAATACCAATCCCAGCTGCTGAAGGTCCTTGCAATCTATTCCGAGACGCCCTGGCCAGAGAGCCCCCCGAACTCAAGAACGTCGCTTTGGCACAAGATTTCCACGCAATTCAGTCAAGCTGGTGGATGCCCAACTACGACGACAACGGCTCCCGCTCGACACTTCCTCACAGTCTACTCCTAGAGGCCTTGGCCAGAGGTCCCCTAAATCAAAAACGACGCTCAGGCTCAAGATTCCTTTGCAATTCAGTATTGGCGGAGGCCCAACTACGACGACACCGGCACCCGCTCGATACGTCCTTGTATTTTCTTTGCGCCCTGGTCATTGGCATTATCACACCTAGGAATGGCGCTCTCGCCTGAGACGCCCTCGCAAATCAGGTAAGGTGTCGAAGGCCCAGCGGCGACGACACTGGCTCCCGCTCAATACATGTTCACAATTCGCTCCGAGAGACCCTGGTCAGAGAGGTCCCCTGTCTCAGAAACGGTGCTCTCGCTTGATACCTCCTCGCAATGCATTCAAGCTGGTGAAGGATCAGCTACGACGACAACGGTTTCTGGTCGACACCTCCTTGTAATTTACTCGCGTGCGCCCTGGTCATAGGCATCATCACGGCTAGGAATGGTGCCCTCGCTCGAGACGTCCTTGCAATGCGTTCAATTATGCGACGGCAGCGGCTCCCGCTCGATACTTCCCCACAGTGCATTCTGAGACGCCCTTGTGAACGTTTCTTTTTCCTCCCCAGGGTAACGCCAATTACCCGGACCAAACAACCCCCCACGTGGGTAATGCTAGCGCCAGCGATCGTATTGGGGGGGTCGCCTGGACACCCATAGTGGTGTGGGGCGGACCCCCGCAGGTATGGCGCCGGGCTCACAGGCATGGCGTGGTGTTGAAAGGCATTTGATGGTGCTCACACACGTGCTGTGGCACTCGCGGGTTCCCCGCCTGTTGCGCCGCCGAGCTCACAGGCATGGCGTGTTGCTGAAAGGCATGTTTCGGTGCTCCCATGCGTGTTGTGACGCTTGCAGGTTATTGCGGTGGGAGGAGGAGGAGGAGGAGGAGGAGGAGGAGCAGGAGGAGCAGGAGGAGCAGGAGGAGCAGGAGGAGCAGGAGGCGCATAGGTCAGGCGGGCTCACTGCCAGGGTGCCCACAGGCGGCGCTGTGTTTCACGCAGGCACTGGACGTTGTCGTGTACACAGGTGATGCGGTGCACGCCGCGGCCGCCGTTACGTTGCCGTTACCCTCCCGCTCGAACGCCCCCCCCTCGGTAACGACCGTCACCCCGGAAAGGAAGAACAGGTCACCTGGAGGCCCCCAATCTTAGGAACGACGCTTTCTACTGATACGTCCTCGCAGTTCACTCAAGTGGCTGAGTTGCCCGCGGGCACGTTAGCTCGCACCACTGCCGTGTCGGCGCGGTGCGCACACAGAGTGCATTGCTGAATGCTTCTTCCAGGAGCTGTGGCATGAAAAGAAGCTCCCCTAGAAGGGACTTGGTTCATAGACTTCGCGGGCGGTTACAAGAGAGAGGGAGAAACAAGTGAAGGTCAACGCAGCTTGCTAAGTTATATTGCATGTTTGCAAGGTCGTCGTGGTTGTTGTTGCGGTCGTCGTCGTTGTGGTCGTGTCGTGTTGTCGTCGTGATCGTCGTCTTCGACGTCGACGTTGTCATCGTGTTTCGTCGATCGACCGGAGGTCCGAGGATCGATGTTTTTTGGCTTGTCTTGGACGCCCCAAGGCCCAAGGGAGTTCCAGGGACCTCTGCGGAACTCCGGGGGCAACCTCCTGGGTGATGAGGAGGGGGAGGGTCATGATATCGGGAGGGAGGAGGAGGAGGAGGAGGAAGAGGAGGAGGAGGAGGAGGAGCAGGAGGAGCAGGAGGAGGCAGCATGTGGCAAAATGTGGAGAACGGAGCAAGCTCTCTCGCGTGAGGCGAACAGCACCGCACAGAGGCGACGCCTCCTGCAGGAGCCCGTGCGTCGGCCGCACTACGACCAGCACAGACCTCCGCAGAGGCAGCATCCAGCTAGAAAATGCCACCTGACCGCGAGCCGCACCACGGCGCGCGGCAGGCAAATAGGACAACCAAATACCAAAATTCAGTCCTCGCACCTCAACGGGGATGCCGCTCAGCACCTTCCGCACCGCGCTTTGGACCTTCAGCATGGCGCCTGCCGAAGCCCCAACCGAGAGGGCGCAACCACACTTCTGTGCGAGGGCCTCCTCCTTCTTCTTGGCAGGCTTCCGAGTCTACTTGCACTGCTGCACCTTGAAGCCCTCCTCCGACGGCTCCTGTAGGTACGTGACCTCGTGCCCGCCGTCGCCGTCGCCGACGAAGGCCTCGTACGAGTTCTGTGTCGCCAGCGCGTGTTCCAGATGGGCCTCCATCTCCTCCTCGTCGCAGGTCACATGGACGCCAATGCCTTGGCATTGGCAGTTTCAGCCGCTCAGGAGACTTGGACGCACAAAGACCGCAGCCACCGAGCGCGCACCGCGCTTCGCCTGAAGGCAGTAGACGCCGGCACCCTCGCCGCGCTGCTCGGCGCCATCTCTCTCGACGCGGGCGACAAGCAGATCGCCCTGGGCTGGCTCCGTGCCGGGCGGGCGGGCGCCGCGGCCGCGGCCGCGCACTTCCACGCAACGCAAACCAGTGCGGCTGCTCTGCCTTGCTTCGCGGCCGCGCGCCAGCGACCAGAGCGCCGCGACCGTAGTCCTGCGCAAGGCGGCGCGGCCACGCGCGCCGACCAGGGCCGTCAGGTGCACTGCGACGGCCGTCATCGCGGGCGCACGCAGCGCCACCGCAGCCGCCGCGCAGTGGTGGCCGTGCGCGCCCGCGCCAGACGCCGCGCGGTTCGTGGCAGACGACGTCGCCAGCGGGTCCTGCAAGGGTCAGCATCCCTGGCGCCAGGGAGCGCCGCCCCGCCGCCCCGCTTGCGCAAGCCGGGGCTGGAGGCCGCAGGCGCTGGCGCCCGGCCCCGCCAGCGCGCGCCGGGCCGCTGTGCGTGGCCCGCCGGGGGCGCTCCGCCCCGCCGCGCTGCGGGGGGGTGCGCGCGGCCGAGGGGCGGGGGTCCAGAACGCACCCGCGCGAAAGCTTCAGAATTCGGCGGTGGACAGACCTCCTACCCTGACACGTCGACTAAGGGATTGGCCGTTTTCGGTTCGCGGGAGGGCGCCGCGGCCGTCCTTTTTGCGGGCCCAGGTCCGCCGGTTTCGGTCCCAGGCCGATTCCACTAAGGGGAGTCTACTAAAGGGAGGTTTGTCCACCGCCGAAGAATCAGTCGAAGTGGAGACCCCCCCCCCTCACTCGCGGAGGGCCAGCGCGGAGCCGCCCTCGCGGGAGCGCCGCCTCAGCTGGGTCCTCCCCAGCTTCTCCAGGGCGGGGTCCGGGGGCTTCCTGGGCCAGGCGGGCGGCGAAGCCTTCCCGGTGACGGTGAGCTGGGGCGCGCCCGACAGGAGGGGGCAAATCCAAAGCGATCGTTGGAGGGCCAATGCGCCCCGCGGCTTCCCCTGGCGCTGGCCCCGACCTCTGGGTCCGCTCCCCCCCCGGGGGGCCCCGGGGCCGCGGTTCGCGTTTGAAAGCTTACGCAATGCAGGAAAGGCGAGGGGTCACTCGCGACCCAAAACTGCGGCGCCTCCAGCACCTTGGTTTTGAACGACCTGCCGCCTCCACGCCGCGAAGGCCTTGTCGAGTAGCCGCGCACGCATGCGTCACCAGCGCACACGGCGGGCGTAGCAGGGCCGCGTGGGCGAGGAGCACACCAGGCTCCTCGCAGATAGTGTTCAGCTTCTCCTCCTCTTCTTCTTCTTCTTCTGGCCGTAGGCGTTCCTTTTTTTGCTTCTCCCTCAGGATCGAAATGGAATGCGATTCCTCCGACCCCGATCGTCCCTGCCTGGAGGCCCATGGCGCTGTCGGAAACTTGTCATCCTCCTTCTTATCCTTGATGCCCGGGCCGCACTCGATCTCCACGGGGTCCCGACGGATTGACTCCGACCGTGCGCGATGGGCCAAGAATTTGCCCGAGGACTTCTCCACCACCTGCTCGGCCTGCAGCTCGTTCATCGCCTTGGCGGCCTGATTATTCTTCACGACTACTGCGGCCACCGCCGCGGCTGCCACGCGGGTCCTGGAGGCCCGCACCGTCGCCGCGTCCGCCAGCGTCTTCTCCTCTATCTCGCGGTCGACCTCGCGGAAGACCTTCGCCTCCTGCTTCGAGGCCTCCGTGAAGCGCTGCCACCGCTTCAAGGCCCTTGCGGCTGGCGCCTGCGACTGCTCGCGAGGAACCTCGCTCCAGCAGCCCAGTGGCGCCTCCAGGACCTGCTCCTCGACGACTCGTGCACCTTCGTGGGCATGCCCACCACAGCCCCGCGTAAGGCTACCCTGGCCTGGATAGCGGCAGCCCTCTCTCCTCCGCCTCCAGCTTGACGGCCTTGGGATCCTTCATCTTCCACTTCTGGATGTCCTTGCCCAGCAGGACCCGATCGATGCGCAGGGACTCCCGCTCCTCGATTCGCATGCAGCTGCGCTCCCAGTGCTCCTTTATCACCTCCAGGGTCCCGACCGGCACCTGCACGTACTGCTGGCGCGTCGTCGGCACCGTGCTCCGTGCTCTCCACCCCGTTCCGCTTCTCCACTGCCTTCCACGGCTTGGTCACCCAGTCGGCCATCTTGTCCGCTGGGTCGAACTGCGGCGCCGTGAGCTCCGTCGGGAAGAGCTTGGCCTGCTTGGCTGGGGGGGCTTCCGCCGATCCCGCACCAGCCGTCTTCCTCGGAGCTGTCCCCGATGTAGAATGCCGCGGCGGCGTGCGCCGACCTGGACCGTGATCTCACTCCCGTACCCCCTCTCGAAAAGCGCGAGCCTCGCGCCCAGCTCCTGTGACAGCGCGTGCGCCGGCACCCGCACCTTCACGCCATCGCTGCCTGCGGCCCCGGGCGGCTGCGCCCCTGGCAAGTGCGCCGCCCACAAGGGCCTCCTCGGGCCCGACAGGGGCTTGAGTCAAAATGGCTACGGCTGAGGATGAGGAGGAGGAGGAGGAGGAGGAGGAGGAGGAGGAGGAGGAGGAGGAGGACGAGGACGAGGAGGAGGACGAGGACGAGGACGAGGAGGAGGAGGAGGAGGAGGAGGCGAGGCGGGATGTGGAGGATCGGGAGGAGGCCTCCCTCACATCTCTGTTTGCCTCCGTTTCCAATGCTTACCCTCCTGCTCCTGCTGCTCCTGCTCTTCGCAACCTCCCGCTCGTTCTCCTCCTTCCTGCCTCCCCCTTATTCCTCCCCCTGCTCCCTCATCCTTGTCCTTCCTGGTTTGTTCCTCTTCATCCTCCTTCTCATTCCAAGCTTCCTTCTCTCATTATCCATATTCTTCTCCTTTTGTGTCCTTTTCTTCTCGTCCTCCCTCTCTTCGCCCTCCCCCACCTGCTCCCCCTCCCACCATCCAGAGCCGCTCGCCACGGTCTCTGGGCGGTTCGTGGCACGGACCGTGTTTTTCAGTGCCAGGAGCCTTCCGCCGATTGCGAGCTCGGAGGAGGAGGGGGGAGCATAATGAGGAGAAGGAGGGATGACAGAGGGGGGAGGGAGGGAGGGAGGGAGGAGGAGGAGACGCATTAACGATGTTGCAATCAATCCTCCCCGAGCTTCCTCCTCATAGGCCCCCATACGAATGTATGCCACTGCTGGAAGTGCCCCATCTGACGACAACCGTCTGAGAATCCTCAGTCGCACCCCAAAACAATTCCTGGGGGTGTCAACGCCGCATTGAACAATTTCTGTTGGGTCCTGTCAATCCTAAAGCGTGTCAGAACACCGTTCTTCAACACAGCGAATCAACGCGACTGCTGCGTCATGACAACTCTAAATCTTGCCAGATAGCAGCGCCTCGGACTTCAACCATTGCGCAGCGCCTAAACCGTGCCAGAACGCAGCGCAGCGAAGTGTTGCGCACTTTTGAGACGAATGCGCGCGGCGCTATGCCGAGGACTATATTGTGGCAAGAAGCAGCCTTCCGCCTATGAAGCTATTCCAAACTTGTAAGACTAACGTGCGCTGCGGTCAGCCAAGAGCCACATTTGGAAAAGGAGCTGCCCTTCATCTTTGAAGCTGGTGCAAGCTTTTAAGACGAGTGCGCGCGGCGCTGAGGCGAGAACCACGTTTTGGAAACGGGCCGCCCTCCATCCTTGAAGCGTTGCAAATGAGTAAGACTCCGCATCATAATTGGCGAGGAAGCCTAAGGCGAAACGCGCGGCCCGCCCTACCGACACGTCTGGGGTGCGACAGGGGCCGAGGAGGAAGCAGGCGGAGGATGAGGAGGAGGAGGAGGAGGAGGAGCAGGAGCAGGAGGAGGAGGAGGAGGAGGAGGAGGAGGAGGAGCAGGAGGAGCAGGAGGAGGAGGAGGAGGAGGAGGAGGACGAGGAGGAGCTCACCCAGGCCGCGGCCACGTTGGCCGAGCAGCACCGCCGCCTCGACCAGCTTCGCGCCTCCCTGCGGCGGCCGCGGGAGTTCGGTGGCGGCCCGCTCGCGGAGCTCCTCGAGGAGGGGCGTATCTCATATTCGATCGCTCCGATCCTGCATCGTTTCTGGCCGGCTCGACCCGGTTCGACTCCAGCACCCCGTCGATCCGATGTGGCCCGATATATTGGCAGGGCGTTGCTGTGCGTCATGGGGCGGCCGATCCGGTTTGATCTCGGTGGCTCCGCTCCGATGCGGCCCAGCCCGACACTTTCCGATTCGATCCCGTTTCCCGTTTTGTCCCTGGGATTTGTTGCTCCAGGACGGGGTTCCCTGAAGTGGCTTGCTTTTCATCCCAACCCGTCTGTTGACGGTCCCGCGGCCTTGCGAGGGCCCTCAGAGGCCGAAAATTGCGAAAAGTTTGGACGGACGCTGAGGGGGGGCGCTGACCGATCCTCGCCACTTGCCGACACACCCCAACCCAACCCGAAGGTCCCAGACCCGCCCCAGATCTCGGATCAGGGGGACGTGTGGGTGCCACTTGCGTATCCTTGACGTTCAAGAACGCCCCCCACCCCCCACTGGAAATTGACAGGCCCAACGGCGACCTCAGGCTGGGTTGGGGCAGCTTTTTGATGGGCCTGTTTTCCACCACCACCACCATCAGTTGGAGGGGGGAAGGAGGTGGTGGATGAGGAGGGGGAGGAGGAGGAAGAAGAGGAGGAGGAGGAGGAGGAGGAGGAGGAGGACCTCCTCCCCCTCCTACCTACGGTGGCGGCGGTAGAAAAGAAGCCCACCACTTTGGTTCATGGTCAGATCCCTGCCTCGAGGGGTCCCCCGCGTGGCTGCGCTGGGCGCTGCTGCTGCTCGGAGGCCTCGCCCGTGCCGGCCCGCGGCACGCCGCCGCGGACGCGAGCGTGCGCGCGCTGCTGGAGCACTTCGAGGGCCTCGTGGACTCCGGAGCCTCGCGGACGGCGCGGCGCGAGGAGCTCGATGTATACACCGCGTCGCGTGGTCGCCAGGGAAGAGAAGCTCGGCTCGGCGAAGGCGTTTGGTGTGCCGACGCTGCGGCGTCCAACAGGTTGGGAAGCCGAGGCGTGCGTGTGTGCACCGGGCTCGCTGGCCGACCAGACGACCTCGTGTATACGTCGAGCCCCTCCCTATTTCCGAATGTGCTCGTTGGTTTCCGGAGGTCTGTCAGCCTCGGGCGTTCGGGAGGTGCCTGCATCGGACCCTGCATCGTCCCGAGCGGCCAGCGGAGGCCTAAGGTGCAGTCAACCTGCATGGTGTGGATGATCGACTTTACAAGGCTACCCTTAAGTCGGGCCTGTCCCTCTACAGGGGGAAAATTCAAAGATAGTCGGAAATTCGTTCCGTTTCTGAAGAATTTTCCCAACAGTCCTGTGGTGTTGGGTCCTCGTTTTGAAGAGACGGTCCCCGCGTCCCTCCTCTCCTCCCCCTCCTCTCTCCTCCCCCTCCCCCCTCCTCCCTCCTCCATGCGTGTCACCCACCCAGTGCAGCGCTTCGTGGCCCCATAAGGAGCTCCACCTGCGGCCCAAGTAGAGGTGGTCACATGCGTCCGCCACACCCAGTACAGCGTTTCGTGGCCCCATACGGAGCTCCACGTAAGGCTCCAGTGGGGGTGGCCACATGCGTCCGCCACACCCAGTACAGCGCTTCGTGGCCCCATAAGGGGGCTCCACCTGCGGCCCCAGTGGGGGTGGCCACATGCGTCTGCCACACCCAGTGCAGCGTTTCGTGGCCCCATAGGGAGTTCTACCTGCGGCCCCAGTGGGGGTGGCCACATGCGTCCGCCACACCGAGTACAGCGTTTCGTGCCCCAGACCGAGCTCCACGTAAGGCTCCAGTGGGGGTGGCCACATGCGTCGTCCACACCCAGTACAGCGCTTCGTCGCCCCATAAGGGGGCTCCACGTAAGGCTCCAGTGGGGGTGGCCACATGCGTCCGCCACACCCAGTACAGCGCTTCGTGGCTCCATAAAAGGGGCTTCACCTGCGGCCCCAGTGGGGGTGGCCACATGCGCCCGCCACACCCAGTACAGCGTTTCGCGGCCCAGACAGAGCACCACGTACGGCCCAAGTGCGGGTGGCCACACGCGTCCGCCACACCCAGTACAGCGTTTCGTGGCCCCATAGGGGGCTCCACCTGCGGCCCCAGTGCGGGTGGCCACATGCGTCCGCCACACCCAGTACACCGTTTCGTGGCCCCAAAAAGAAGCTCCACCGGCGGCCCCAGGGGGGGTGGCCACATGCGCCCGCCACACCCAATGCAGCGTTTCGTAGGCCCATAGGGAGCTTACGTAAGGCTCCAGTGGGGGTGGCCACATGCGTTCGCCGTACCCAGTACAGCGCTTCGTGGCCCAATCGGGAATTCCACCTGCGGCCCTTGGTTGAGGTGGCCACATGCGTCCGCTTCACCCAGTACTGCGTTTCGTGGCCCCAGACGGAGCTCCACGTAAGGCCCCGGTGGGGGTGGCCACATGCGTCCGCCACACCCAGTTCAGCGTTCCGTGGCCCCATAAGGGGGCTCCACGTAAGGCTCCAGTGGGGGTGGCCACATGCGTCCGCCACACCCATTACAGCGTTTCGTGGCCCCATAGGGAGCTCCACAGTGGGAGTGGCCACATGTGTCCGCCACACCCAATACGATGTTTCGTGGCCCCATAGGGAGCTCCACCTGCGGCCCCAGTGGGGGTGGCCACATGCGTCCGCCACACCCAGTACAGCGCTACGTGGCCCCATAGGGTCTCCACCTGCGGCCCCAGGGAGGGTGGCCACATGGGTGGCCACATGCGTTCGCCACACCCAGTACAGCGTTTCGTGGTCCCATTGGGAGCTCCACAGAGACCTCAGTGGCACCGCCCGCATGCGTCGTCCACCACCAAGTCTTGTATTTTGCGGCTTCATTGATTGGGAGCTCCGCCGAGCTCCAGTTGCACCGCCTGCATGCGTCCCCCCCACCCGGTACAACGATCCGTGGCCCCGTAGGCAGCTCCAGTGGCCACCGAAGGCCCCAATGGCAACGCCCGCATGCGTCCCCCCTTCCCGTGGCCCCATAGGGAGCTCCACCGAAGGGCCCAGTGGCACCGCCCCAAGCGTCGGCCACCACCCAGGGCAGCGTTTCGTGGCCCCATAGGAGCTCCACAGAAAGACCCCAGCGGCACCGCCCGCATGCGTTTCCCCAACCAATACAGCGTTTCGTGGCCTCATCGGGAGCTCCAGCGAGGGGCACCGCCCGCATGCGTCAGCCACGCCCAGGACAGCGTGTCGTGGTCCATAGGGAACCCCACCGAAGGCCCCACTGGCACCGCCCGCGTGCGTCCCTCCCCCACCCATTACGGCACGTCCCTCACGCGTTTCGTGGCCACACAGGGAGTTCCACCGAAAGCGGCACCCACAACGCGTTACTCACAAATGCATATGGTTGGGTCTTTCGCCAGGATAATTTGTGCATTCGCATA
This sequence comes from Prorocentrum cordatum, assembly GCA_963575745.1. Lineage (NCBI taxonomy): Eukaryota > Dinophyceae > Prorocentrales > Prorocentraceae > Prorocentrum > Prorocentrum cordatum. The sequence continues at coordinate 1,236,369 of CAUYUJ010021837.1, read as the reverse complement.
TACATATCGAGGTCATCATTGGCCGCTTTCGCTGGCCGCGCCCCGCTCGCCAAGTGTGAACATGGCCTTCCGAGGCCCTTCAATCCTCATCGTGCATCCTTCTTCTACGGGTGGACTGTGTGGCCCGGAGGCCACCACTCACGCGCCCAGACCTCCATCGCACAGAGAGGGCCAAAAGCGGAGTTGCTTCGCCGCTCTCGGCCTTCTGCGGCCGCCGGGTCGCTCGCCGAAGGCCCTCGGCAGCTGCTGCTGGGGGGGAGGGTCCTGCTGACCGCCCCCGTCGCGGCGGCGATGGCAGTGGTCAGGGCTCGGCGGGCGCGCGGAGCCAAATCCTACAGTCAACCCGCGTAGTAAGGATGAGCCATCTTCCAAGGTCACCCTTGGATTCTTTTCCCTTCGGCCCATCCTTGGCCGCTCTCGCTGGCCGCACCCCGCGCTCCCCGCCCGCAGAGTGTAAACATAGCCTTCCAAGGCCCATGCATCCTTATCGCGCGCCCTTAGTATACGGGTTGACTGTACGTGTCGACCAAACATCGTCGGCCTCAAGGGGCTATCGCCAGGCCGCAGGACCTTCAAGCAAAAACTCGGGATGAAAAGGGCGGCCCTGCGGAAAGTGTCGAGATGTCAGAGGGCCCCGTGCTGCAAACTACTACGACATAAGATCTCTGGGCGCGGTGCTGCGTCTGCTGTTTGTCTTCTTGTGTGCCACACGGTGCTTGGGATCTGCGCGTCGATGGGGTAGGGCGGGCGGCGCGGCCTCGTGAGCTTCCGCTCCCCTTCCCTCCAAGCGGTGCCGTGGGACCTCCGAGGGCAAGCAGGGTGGCGCCTGCGATTGCCGGTTCGGGCCTGTTTGCTGTCGCGATCGGCCCACGACACGATCGCGGCGTGAGACGTGCCCTTGCTCCAGAAGAGGTCCTCGCCTTCGGCGCGCCTCGCCCTCGGCGGAAGCTGGCAGAAGGCCAGCGGGAGCAGCCGGCGGCAGGTCCGCCGGCCAAGGTGAAAACGAGACGTCAACAGGTTTGTCGCCAGGGTTTGCGGCCTCCGCCATCTGGCATCTTTGGGGCGCTCCAGGGAGGCCCGCGCCCTCGGTGCATCGAGACGTTGGCGTCTCTTCCTCGGCGGAGGGCGGCAGACGCAAACCAGGGAACCGAGGGGGGGGGGGGGGCTGGCCAGGCGGAGGCTGGCGCAAGCCAGCGGGAGGAAAACCTGGCCCGCCAAGGTCGCCATGAAGGGACAGGCATCCTGCGGGGGAATTGGTCTTGATCGTGAGTTATTTCACCTTTTCTGGGCTCTCGGGGCCCTTCCTGGGCCTCGGGGCGGTCCAGCACCGATCCAGGGCGAGGCGCTGTTCGTCCCCCTTCGCGGTCCCGGGGGGTCCCGGCGGCGGCCCCCCCGGGGCCGAGCATTGCCAGGAGCCTCTCCTTGTGACTCCGCTCACGGCGCCACGGGGGCCCGAGGGGCCTCCCTGGCGCTGTGGCCCCCGCCCTCCCTGGCCCGCTCTCGGGAGTGGGCACGCGGCGAAAGCGCGCGGCAGACCGCGCTCCCAGCGGTGCTCGGATAGGCGGGAGGAGGAGGAAGGAGGAGGAGGAGGCGGAGGAGGAGGAGGAGGAGGAAGGAGGAAGGAGGAGGAGGGAGGAGGAGGATGAGGAGGAAGAATAAGAACACATATCATATACATACAACTGCCAATGATACGAATCATAATAGCAATAAGAAGCATAGTCATACGACACACACCATGGAGACGACTCATAGTAATCACCCTACGAATGATGGCAATCATGATAACAAGGAGGAGGAAGAAGAGGAGGAGCGAGGAGCGAGGAGCGAGGAGCAGCAGGAGCAGCAGGAGCAGCAGGAGCGCGGAGCGCGGAGCGCGGAGGCGAGCCCTCGGGACCGCTCTCGGCCCCGCGCCGTGGCCCCCCCCGTGCGGGCGGCCCTACCAGGAGCCCCGGGCGCGGCGGCGCCCGCCGCGGGGGGCGCGCGCCGCGGGGCCTCGCGCGGCCGCGGCTGGGAGGCGTTCGGTACAGGGGTCAGTATCGTGTATCCCCGTGCCCATCCCCTGCGAGCCCACTTACCACCCCAGTTGGGGATACCAAGGGACCGAAAAGTGGCATAAACATGATCATCCCGGCGAAGGGCCCAACCACATTCAGTTGTGAGTAACGCATCGTGGGTGCCGTTATCGATATCGGTGGGACACGACATGCGTGAGGGGCGCGCCGTAATGGGTGTGGACGACGCGTGCGGGCACCCCCACTTGGGCCTTCGGTGGAGCCCCTATGGGGCCACGAAGCGCTGTGCTGGGTGTGGCGGACGCACGTGGCCACCCCCACTGGGGCCTTCGGTGGAGCTCCCCATGGGGCCACGAAACGCTGTGCTGGGTGTGGCGGACGCATGCGGGCACCCCCACTGGGGCCTTCGGTGGAGCTCCCCATGGGGCCACGAAACGCTGTGCTGGTTGTGCGGACGCATGCGGGCACCCCCACTGGGGCCTTCGGTGGAGCTCCCTATGGGGCCACGAAACGTGTGAGGGGTGTGCCGAAAGGGAACGGTGATGGCGATGATGATGATGCTGATGATGATGATGATGATGATGATGATGATGATGATGATGATGATGATGATGATGATGATGATGATGATGATGAGGATGAGGATGAGGATGAGGATGAGGATGAGGATGAGGATGAGGATGAGGATGAGGATGAGGATGAGGATGAGGATGAGGATGAGGATGAGGATGAGGATGAGGATGATGATGAGGATGAGGATGAGGATGAGGATGAGGATGAGGATGAGGATGAGGATGAGGATGGTGATGATGACGTCGATGGTGATGATGATGGTAATGATGATGCTGATGATGCTGATGCTGATGATGATGATTATGATGATGATGATGATGATGATGATGACAATGATGAGGATGATGATGATGACGATGACGATGACGATTGATGATGATGATGATGATGATGATGCTGATGCTGATGCTGATGCTGATGCTGATGCTCATGATGCTGATGATGATGCTGATGATGATGCTGATGCTGATGCTGATGCTGATGCTGATGATGCTGATGATGATGATGATGATGATGACGATGAACGATGATGATGATGATGATGATGATGATGATGATGATGATGATGATGATGATGATGATGATGATGATGATGATGATGATGATGATGATGATGATGATGATGATGATGATGATGATGATGATGATGATGGGGAGGAGGTGCGAGGAGGAGGAGTGAACGCGGGGCGCTGTCTCTTCAAAACGAGGACCCAACACCACAGGATGGTTGGGAAAAACTCGGAGGTCCGCGCGGATTTCTCGGATCGGCGCTGTGGCCCCCCGGCGGCGCCTCCGGCGCCGCCCCTGGCGCGCTCCGCGCGCCAGCTAGGGGGGACCAGCGTGGATCCGAGAAATCCGCGCGGACCTCCGAGTTTTTATGTTTATGTCAGTTTTCGTTCCCCTACCATCCCCTTCGAGACCCCCACCAAATTACCGCCCCAGTTGGGGATACACCCCTCGAAACCCGAAGGGAACGACCTATATCTCCATCTGGGGGGGTAAATCGGCCAGTGGGGCCCAGGCCACGCCGATTGGGATGGGGATCGGTTGAACGATACTCAAGTGGGGGCGCGCATCCAGAAACCATTCGCTTTCCGTCAGGGTACCCTCGGTTCCTTCGCTCCGCGAGCTGCGCGGTGATTTCCCGCAGCCTCTGGAGGAGCTGCTGCGTTTTCGGGGTGCTCCAGGTTTCCCCACAGGTGCACCTCGCGCGCGGGTTTTCAGGGTTGAGTGTCTTGCGAAGGTTTCTTGCGGCCGCGCCCGCACTGTATGTAGCAAATCATGGGAGCCTGGCGTACCTGTGAATTTCGTCGCTAGCGTCGAGTAGTGTCGAGTAGTGTCCTGGAGTCGATGGGAAAGCGCCGATTTGGCGTCGATTAGCGTCAATTGGCGTCGATTTAGCGTCGGTTAGCGTCGACCAGCGTCGGTGAGTGTCGATTCGCAAGAGCCGACAAGATGGTATGGGAGGCTCCCCTGAGTTGCCACCGAAGAGGCGGCCCTGATCGCCGCCCCCGTCGCGGCGGCGCTGGCGGCCGCCAGGGTGCAGCGGGCGCGCGGAAGCCGATCGGCCACCGCTCGGCGGCGAGCTCCTGGGGGGGCCGCAGGGTGTGGGGGGGGGGCGGGCCCTGTCAGAAGGCCCGGGAGGCCTCGGGCCTTCCGATCCGTGCTTCGAGGCCTTGCTCGAAGACGCGAGCAACACCTCTCAGGAGGCGCGGGGTCTTAGGCCCGAGAAGCCCCGCCGCCTTCCGAGAGGGCCCGCCCCCTCCTCCCGTCCCCCCCCGAGCTCGCCGCCGAGACGTGCCGAGAAGGAGCGGTGCGGAGGGGTTTCTCGCCGGTCTCGACCTCCAGGGGCCCTCGCCGTGCCCCCGGGGCCTATACCCATCGGTCGTTGAAAGTAGGTATCTTTGGATTCCCAGATTCCAATCTACTTTCAGCGCCTTCCTACTTCAAGAGTCGAGCGGCTTTCCCTCTTCCTTCCTCTTCAGGAGGCGTGCGGAAACCCAATCTATTTCCAACGCCTTCCTACTTCATGTTTCTACCTACTTCTTCCGACCGATGGGTACATTCGAGCGTCTCGGGGGCGGAAGCCAGCCCTCTGGAGAGGGGCCGGGCTTCTGGGGACCGTGCACTACGAGATCAAAACATCGGATCTTAGGGGAACAGAAACCGAAACCACAAAAACATTAAAAAAACAAAAAAAAGTCAGAGGTCCGCGCGGATTTCTCGGATCGGCGCTGGACCCTCCTCCCTGGCGCGCGGAGCGCGCCAGGGGCGGCGCCGGAGGCGCCGCCGGGGGGCCCCAGCGCCGATCCGAGAAATCCGCGCGGACCTCCGAGTGTTTAATGTTTATGTGACTTTTGTTCCCCTAGATCTTTGGGAAGAGGCCTAGGGGGGGGTCCCATAGACAGGATACCGACGCCTCTGCCGATCCCTTGTCGTCATGGGTGGCTCCGTCTCGGCCTCCCGTTCAGAGAACACCCTGGGAGAGGTCGCGTCAGAAGTTTGGTTCGTGATTCTTCAGACGGGGATTTCAGGCCTCGGGCGTTTGTTTTGTTCGTTTGCTCTCCAGATCCTAATACAGGCGTCTTGTTATTACTCGGACGCTTCCGCCTCACCTCACGCCCGCCTGCCTCGTACACTCACACTCATGCTCAGACTTTGATTCGCTCACGCTCATCTGTACTCATACCCAGACTCACTCACACTCAGGCTCACTCACAGTCAGACTCGCTCATATATAGACTTACGCATACGCGGAGTCGCTGTTGATCACACTCGCCCACACTCGGACTCACTTGTGCTCAGACTCACTCATACCACTCATACTCAGACTCACTCATACTCAAGCTCCCTCACACTCCGACTCACTCACACTCAGTGCTCACCGCGATACAGCAGGCGTGACATTTCGGCACCCCAAGGGGAGAGCCGCTGGGGGTGGGGGCACTCCAGGATTCGCGCCCAGATTGTGGGGAGGCCTCAGGCGGTTCGCCTGCTTGGGTGTCCAGCATCCCCTGCTTTCGGAGCAGTTTGAGAGGATGCCTCAGGCGGGGCGCCGGGTTCAGGACTCCCTAGGGGAGGCCGCCAGGGGTGAGGGGCACTCCAGGATTCGCGCCCCGACTGCAGGGAGGTCTCGGGCGGTTTGCCTGTCTGGATGCTCAGCGTGCTCTGCTCTCGGAGCAGTCTGTGAGGATGTCTCGGGCGAGGCGCCGGTTCCGGCGCCCCGAGGGGGAGCCACCAGGGGGTACATCACGGGCCCATCCGCGCCCAGATTGCAGGGATGTCCTCAGGCGGTTTGCCCGTCTCGGACTCCAGACTCGTCTGCGTTCAGAGCAGGTTCTGGGGATGTCTCGAGCGGGGCGCTGGGTCCAGCAGGTTCTGGGGATGTCTCGAGTGGGGCCCAGATTGTGGGGATGTATCAGGCGGTTTGTTTGTTTCGGTGCCAAAAGCACTTAGTCTAAGCTCACACTCGCACTCAGACCACCCACACTTAGACCACTCACACTCACACTCAGACCATTCAAATCTTTCACACCCCCACGCACATGCAGATACCCTCAGACCTCTCACACTCACACTCGCACGCAGAGCATTCACACTCAAATGCACTCAGACCTTTCATGCCCACACCTGCACTCAGACTGTTCACATTTACTCACACTCATGCGCATAGAATCACTCACACTCATATTCACTGACATTCAGACTCATGCACATTCATATTCACCTGCTCAAATATTATCATATTCAGACCCGTTCATGCTTGGACTCTCTCGCACGCAGACGCTCGCAGCTGGAAATGTGTTGGCAAATCGATGCACATCTGGGAATCATCGCGCCGAATCTTTGTTGTTCTCTCCATGTCTTGGCGCTTTCCCTTCATTTGCGGCCTTCTGAGTCCGTCTTTCGGAGAAGGCCTTGGGCTTCCTGGAGGCCCTCATGCCTTCTGAGAAGCCTTCTCGGGGGCCTCGGGGCCCCTTCGGGGAGCCCCCCGCCCGCCTTCCCAGACGGCCGCCCCTCGTCGCCCTGCACCGCTGCGCGGCGAGGTTGGCCTGCTAGAGGCTTGCTCGGGGTTCTCGAGCCATTCAGCGAGGGGACAGAAAGTCTTACAGTCCAGACTGATCAGTAGGTCGGCCCCGCCAAATCGAGGCTACCCTCGTGTCCTGAGCTTCGCGACCCATGCTTTCTGCACTCCTGTGGCAAGGTGGCCCTCGGAAGGGTCTCCTGTCCCCTCGCGTGTCCTCTCCAGTGAGCCCCGACTGTACTCCTTCACAGGCTGCGCATGGAGGCGGCTTGCTGGACCTGCCGAACCTCTTTAGCGCCCAGTGGTGGGGCCTGCTCGTGGAGCTGGCCATGCTCGTCTGGGCGAACTACGCCCTCTGGAGGCGGATGCAGGCATGAGGGGGGGGGCGGCACCAGGGAGGGGAAATTCAAGCGGTCGCCCGACCCTTGAGCCAGGGTGTCCGCGGTTCGGTCGGTTTTCCCGCGATCGCAAACATGGACCAAGGCGGTATGCGGCTCAGCGACGGGTCCCGCTTCCACGGGAAATCGCTGATTCCTGCCGCCGAAGGAGGCGTTACCTGCCGCATTTTGGAGAGGGCACCTCCCCCGATCCATGGATTTGACGACCGCGCGCCAAATGCATGGATCGCTAATCCATGTTTGCGCGCCCCCGAGGTTCGGCAGCGTCACATCACAGTCGGTTGCGTCGGTCGGTTAGGCTCGGTCGGTCGTCGTGTCGCTGCCGCGCCGCGGCGCCAGTCTGGGCTGCTTGCGGCTGATTCGGTTCGGGTCTGGTTCGGTTTCGCTGTCCGTCCGGTCGGTTTTCGGCTGTGCCGTCGCCCTGGACGGCCCAGCCGAGCTTCTGTCTGGCTTTCCTGATGCTTTTGGTCGTCGTCGCCTTGAGTCCTCCGGAGGCCTCGGGAAGCCCTCTGGGGACCTCCAGAGGCCGGCCAGGGACAGAGGGACCCCCGGGTCCGGACACCTGAGATCCTGGCGTCGTGGAGAGCATTTGGCGAGCGTCCCGGCCCGTGCCTCCCGGGCTCGACGGCCTGCGCGGCTCGATCCGGCTCGAGCGATGTGGCGTGGCTGCAGGTGTTGAGAGTCGTAGTCTTGTCGTTTTCCACACGCTTGAGCTGACGGTCTTTTACTCGAGCAGATTACGCGCGTCATGCAGCCTCCGACCCGCCCACCCACCCAGTAGCTACCAGGACGCCCTCCTCTTCGCCTACCCCCCTTGCAGCAGCGCCTGTTGTGTAGCGCACAGGTATGCTGTTCGTAGTGCGCGCACACCGTGTTATGTTATGTGCCAGCGAGCCCACCCACCCACCCAGCCTCATAACGCGCGCATGTGGTTCCCAACCATCCTGTGGTGTTGGGTCCTCGTTTTGAAGAAACGGTCCCCGCTTTCTCCCCTCCTCCTCTGCCCCCTCCTCCTTGCTGCCGCCCGCATGCGTCACGCACACTCAATTCGGCACACCCCTCACACGTTTCGTGGCCCCATAGGGAGCTCCACCGAAGGCCCCAGTGCTGCCGCCCGCACGCGTCACGCACACCCAATTCGGCACACACCCCACACGTTTCGTGGCCCCATAGGGAGCTCCACCGAAGGCCCCAGTGCTGCCGCCCGCATGCGTCACGCACACCCAATTCGGCACACCCCTCACACGTTTCGTGGCCCCATAGGTAGCTCCGCCGAAGGGCCCAGTGCTGCCGCCCGCATGCGTCACGCACACCCAATTCGGCACACCCCTCACACGTTTCGTGGCCCCATAGGGAGCTCCGCCGAAGGCCCCAGCGCTGCCGCCCGCATCACGCACACCCAATTCGGCACACCCCTCACACGTTTCGTGGCCCCATAGGGAGCTCCGCCGAAGGCCCCAGTGCTGCCGCCCGCACGCACACCCAATTCGGCACACCCCTCACACGTTTCGTGGCCCATAGGGAGCTCCACCGAAGGCCCCAGTGCTGCCGCCCGCGCGTCACGCACACCCTCGGCACACCCCCACACGTTTCGTGGCCCCATAGGGAGCTCCGCCGAAGGCCCCAGTGCTGCCGCCCGCATGCGTCACGCACACCCAATTCGGCACACCCCTCACACGTTTCGTGGCCCCATAGGGAGCTCCGCCGAAGGCCCCAGTGCTGCCGCCCGCATGCGTCACGCACACCCAATTCGGCACACCCCTCACACGTTTCGTGGCCCCATAGGGAGCTCCGCCGAAGGCCCCAGTGCTGCCGCCCGCATGCGTCACGCACACCCAATTCGGCACACCCCTCACACGTTTCGTGGCCCCATAGGAGCTCCGCCGAAGGCCCCAGTGCTGCCGCCCGCATGCGTCACGCACACCCAATTCGGCACACCCCTCACACGTTTCGTGGCCCCATAGGAGCTCCGCCGAAGGCCCAGTGCTGCCGCCCGCATGCGTCACGCACACCCAATTCGGCACACCCCTCACACGTTTCGTGGCCCCATAGGGAGCTCCGCCGAAGGCCCCAGTGCTGCCGCCCGCATGCGTCACCCACACCCAATTCGGCACACCCCTCACACGTTTCGTGGTGCCCCACCGAAGGCCCCAGTGCTGCCGCCCGCACGCGTCACGCACACCCAATTCGGCACACCCCTCACACGTTTCGTGGCCCCATAGGGAGCTCCACCGAAGGCCCCAGCGCTGCCGCCCGCATCACGCACACCCAATTCGGCACACCCCTCACACGTTTCGTGGCCCCATAGGGAGCTCCACCGAAGGCCCCAGTGCTGCCGCCCGCGTCACGCACACCCAATTCGGCACACCCCTCACACGCTTCGTGGCCCCATAGGGAGCTCCACCGAAGGCCCCATCTGCCGCGCTCACACGCGTCCCCGCCACCCATCCCGGCACGCCCCTCACAACAACAGGTTCCGTGGCCCCATAGGGAGCTCCACCGAAGGCCCCAGTGGCACCGCCCGCATGCGTCACCACCCGCACCCAATTCGGCACACCCCTCACACGTTTCGTGGCCCCATAGGGAGCTCCGCCGAAGGCCCCACTGGCGGCGCTCACATGCGTCCCCGCCACGCATCCCAGTACACCCCTCACACGTTTCGTGGCTCCATAGGGAGCTCCACCGAAGGCCCCAGTAGCGGCGCTTACATGCGTCTCCGCCACCCATCCCGGCACCCCCCCCGCAACAGCATCATGTTTCGGGGACGCATCGGGAGCTCCACTGGAGGCCCCAGTGGCGGCCCTGACATGCGTTTCCGCCACCCATGTCGGCACGCCTCGCGCGTGTTTCATGTCCCCATAGGGAGCTTCACCGAATGCCCCAGTGGCACCCATCTCGGCACACCCCTCACACGTTCCGTGGTGCTATGGGGAGTTCCTTTGAAGATGAAACCCGCAGCTGCGGTACTGACAACTGCATATGGTTGGGTTCTTCGCCAGGCTAATTTCAGAGAGCTTGGGCTCCTTTGAATGTTTTTTGAGACAACGTCAGATGTTCTGGTGCAGGTGAGGCGCGCCGCAATTTCCCCCCCTGTGCAGAACTTGCGCAGCGGGAGGGATGGGGAGGCGGAGGGCTCGAGGCAGGAGGGAGATGATGACCTGGGGAGGGGCGTGGAGGAAGAGGGGCAGGGATGAGGGTGGTCCGATGGGAGGGAAGGGGTGGGCGAAGGGGAGGGGGGCGGAGAGGATGTTTCGATGGGGGAGGGGGGATGGGATGGGATAGGGCGAGGCAGGGCTCTGGTTGGGAGGGGGCGAGAGAGGAGAGGGGCCAGGGCAAGCTGGGCGCGCTGGCGCCACATCTGACATCCTGTCCCTCCCTCTCAATCCTTACCATGGCGCTGATGTTTTCTCTAGCCGCGGACGCGTGTCAGAGCAGACCTTGAACTTCAACAGAAAGACCCCATCGTGTTATGCGCAATCGGAAAAAAGGGTAGCTGCGTGTATAGGAAGAGGAGGAGGTGGCGGGTGACGAGGAGGATGTGGAGGGACGAGGACGAGGGCGAGCAGCAGCCGCAGCAGCAGGAATTGGAGTGGAAGGAGCGGGAGGAGCAGGAGGACCAGGAGAAGGGGGAGGAGGTGCAATGAGGGGGGCCACCATGATGAAGAGGGGGCCGGATCCCAACAAGTAGCCAGCGCTTCGGCCAGAGCGCCATGCGAAACGATGGGGGCAAAACGCCGATCCGAAAGTGAGGCCCACGTTGGAGCGGGAATACCATTTCGAATCACTGAGGGCATCGGGTTGTTACAATCCGTCTGGGAACCTACATTGCCCAATACTGCGTGCAAAGATCAGCACGCAGAGCCAATCGGCCATCTTCAGGACGGAGTCAGGGAAGAGAAGAGTAGTATTCACATGGAGTGATTGTGTGTGGGGGGGGGGGGGGGGGGGCGAGGTGAGAGTATGTGGAGGTGGGGGCGGGGGGGGGAACGCCGCCAGGACGGGAAGGGGTCTCGAGGAATTCAGTTCCCCGACCAGATGGGGCCCTCCCCAGGATCACCCAGGGTCGTTCTTTTGGACCCTCCGGGGGCTCCCCGACCAGAGGAGGGGCACCCCGGGCCGCTTTTGGACCGTGCAGGGGCCCGCGGAGGCCCTGCCGGGCCCGGCCGCGGTGCAAACAACCTCCGAGGCCCTTCTCTCTCTCCAGGGCCCGCCTCCTGCTCTTGCGCAGAGGGGGGAGGCGGAGGCGGGGAGGGCCGGGGAAGCGGGATCACGGGCTTTTCGGGAGCCTCGAGACGGGGGTCAGTGCAAACGGAGGTCAGCCAGAGCGCCCCGATCTTGCAGGATCCTGCAGGGCTAGGGTCGCATTGACCCGGGTTTGGGTGCAGGACCCTGCAGGATCTTGCAGGATCCTTCGCATTGACCCCGGTTTGGGTGCAGGATTTTGCAGGACTCTGCAAGGCTTGACTGACCCGGGTCTGGATTGACCCGGGTCAGCAGGTCCCCGAGCTTTGATCTCGTCGCGAGTCGGTTGTGCCACCACCGCTGCTCGTCGCGGGCGGCTGCGCGCGCGAGGACTGACTGCACAGCCGTGTGCCAACCGACGGCCTGACGGTCTAGGCTGGGCGACGGTGTGCTATTTTTGTCGTTGCCACTGTTTCTCGAGGCGCCTCGCGCAAGCCTTGCACCAAAAAGGGGCGGGGGAGGGGATGAGAAAGGGAGGGGAGAGAGGGGAGCGAACGGAGGGAAGGGGGATGGGGGTGGCAGCGGAACGAGGCCGATAGCGCCTCCTGCTTTTCGCCCCGCATCTGGCCATCGGGGTCGGCCGGCGTTGGGCACGAGGGCGCGTGGCGACTTTTTGCGCGTCTGGGCGCGATCCATCGCATCTGGGCGTCGCAGCCATAGGACACGCGACGGCTGGACTCTCGCCATCGCTGGCAAGCTTTTTGAGGAAGGGGGAGGTAGAGACTGTGGGGCGACGCAGGAGGAAGAGGAGCACTCCCAGGTGCCGAAGGCTCGCGAGGCAGGTGCCAGGGGGGGGGGGAAGGGATTGGAGGAGGCTGCCTCCCCGCCCCCGCGCGCCCAGCCCTGCGGTCGGGGCGCGCCCGCCCGCGCCCTGACGCAGGCGCTATCCTTCGCTGGAGTGCCCTCTAGTGCGCGGCTGCCGGCGAGCGCGGCGGGGCCGAGATCCGGGCGCGCGGGCCGTGGCCGTCGCGCCGCGCGCCGCATGCGGCAGCCGGTGCAGCAGAGGTCACGCGTGCCCAGCAGGTCGTTCCAGCGTGCAGCCGCGCGGCGTCGTCTGGCCCGCCCAGCCCGGCCGCTGTGGCCCGCCCGTCCGACCCGTGCTTTGGGGGTCCGCCTGACCTCGTCGCCCTCGATTACCCTCCTCGGTACCACTCGTTCTCCTCGATTCTCGATCTCGTCCGACCCGACCCCTCGGCCCCCCAAGGGGATGTGGCGGCCTTGCCTGCTCCTCGTCCTCCTGGTCCTCCTCTTTCTCCTCCTCCTCCTCCTCCTCCTCATCCTCATCCTCCCTATTCTTTCCCCCTTCCCCTTCCTCCCCTTCTTCCCTGACCCCCAGTCTTCCTCTTCGTTCTCGTCCTCGATCCTCCTCCTCCTCCTCCTCCTCCTCCTCGCCCCATCTCGATCCCCGATGCTTGATCCTCGATCCTCCTCTCTCCGTCTCCGCCTTCTTCGCGTTTGCCCTATCGCGGTCCTTCTTCGATGTTCCTCCCCGCACCCTTTGCATCACGCCAACCCTCGACCCTCGACCCCCCCCTCCTGGGCCCCACTCTCCGATCCTCCTCTTCGACCCCCCCCTCTTCTCGACACGCCTCGGCCGCCCTCGCCCCCCTCCCCACACGAAGGAGCTGCGGCTGCCCTACCTCTGGGCGCGCCTGGAGCGCTGCCTCGCCGCGCTCGCCGCCGAGCGGCGGCGGCTGGCGGACCCCGCGCGGCTGCCCGCCGCGGCCCCAGATTGGCTCCCGGGGCGGTGCGGCCCAGATGCTGTCCGGTGCTGCGCGCTGCTGTCTTTGTTCCCAGCCATCCTGAGGCGTTGGGTGCTCGCTTTGGCTTCGCATCGCCCCGCGTCCTCTCCTCTCCTCCTCCCTCCTCCTCCTCCTCCTCCTCCTCCTCCTCCTCCTCCTCCTCCTCCTCCCCTCCTCCTCCTCCTCCTCCTCCTCCTCCTCCTCCTCCTCCCTCCTCCTCCTCCTCCTCCTCCTCCTCCTCCTCCTCCTCCTCCTCCTCCTCCTCCTCCTCCTCCTCCTCCTCCTCCTCCCTCCTCCCATCCCTGCCTCTGCCCCCGCATGTCAGTTTGGGCACGTGGCCCTATGGTGAGCTCCATCGGAAGCCCCACCCACCTGCAGGGTTCACATGCGGGACTCGCCTCCATGTCGGCACGCCCCTCACACGCATGGTGGCCCCAGAGGGAGCTCCACCGAAAGCCCCATTGGCAGGGCTCGCATGCTGCGTCCGCCCCAATGTTGTGTCGGCACGCCCCCGACATGCATCGTGGCCCCAGAGGGAGCTCCACCGACGGCCCCAGTGGCAGAGCCGTGCCCGCGTCGAGCTCGCTGCGCTGGGCCGCCTCCGCGTGGCTCGCCGCGAGCCTCCGATGGCGGTGGCGATGGACCGCCGTGCGGCGCTGGCGGCGGCCCGAGGGGCCACGCTGGCTGTCCACGGGGCTGCGGATCTGGCGAGGGCTGCGGCGGCCGCGCGGCTGCTGCGCTCCGCGGAGGGCCTGTGCAGGGCCGCGGCGGCGATGCTCGAGGCGGAGCTTTGGGCGTGCCGCCCTGCGGCAGCATGTCGTGAATGTGCTGGTGGCGAAGGAGGCCTTGCGGAGCCGCCTCGCGCTTCCGCGACGGGCGCCCCGCCTGGCACGAATGGTGGCTCGCTGCCACGGCGGAGGCGTCGTCGTGCTCGGCGTCGCCGGGCTGGCAGAGCAATTGACTAGCCCGTGGTGCCCTCCGGTGCTGCCGCGGGCAGCTTAGCGGCGGCTGGCAGCGCTGGCGGTGTCTGCGACGAGATGCAGAACGACAGCTGAGCCGACGCCTTGGCGGCGCGCTCGGCGCCCTCCCTGGCCGCGGACGCGGCGGAGGAGCTCCGCCGCAGGGCCGCCGCCGTCTTCGAGTCCTTCGGCCACACCTCCGTGCGGGAGGAGCTCCCGCGCGACCCGCCGCTGCTCCGCAGCACGCTCGCCACCCTGCAACCCTTCGTCGCAAAGGCGTTTTCGGGCGGCGGCGGCGGAGGCGCGCGGCGCGGCGGAACTGCCAAGGGAGCGTCCGGCCCCTGCGGGGCCGAGCCGGCGCGAGGCAGGGAGCTCCTGCGGGAGCCGGGCGGCGGCGCGCTCCTCGCCCGTGCGCGGGCGGCCTCGCCGCTCGCCCTGGTCGTCCTCGGCGTTGCGTTCGAGGCCCTGGGTGGCTCTCCCCAGGAGGAGGAGGGGGAGGAGGAGGAGGAGGAGGAGGAGGAGGAGGAGGAGGAGGAGGAGGAGGAGGAGGAGGAGGAGGAGGGGGAGGAGGAGGAGGAGGAAGAGAGGGAGGGGGAGGAGTGGGAGGAGGAGGGGGAGGAGTGGCTCCTCGTGTGTTCGGCAGTTTCAGGGGATGGCAGATCAGGGCGCGCTGTGCGCCTCGCTGCGTTACGGGAAACGGGCCTGGGCTCACATGCGGTTTGGCCCGGCTCCCTCTCGGCGCACTCTTCGTTGCCCCGGAGGGAGGCCCACCTAGTTCCCAGCTGCCTGCTGCCCCCCAGGGCCACGCCGACGAACGCGCAGATCGGCCAGAACGGATTACATCAAGCCTTTACGGCCGACCTTTGCGACCCCATCAGCAGCGACGATCACTCCGTCCCTTTTGCGAGCCCTTTCCCCGACGTCCTTCTTGAAAACGTCTTCCCTTAGTTTCCGCCTGTCTCACGGCACTCGCACCCGCACATGGTTGGGTCCTGCGCCAGGCTAATGTTTTTACCTGCGCCCCTCCTCTCCACGAGTCCTCTTGGACTCCCCTGCTCCTCCGGGCCCCTCGCCCCCCCTCCCCCCTTTCTTCCTCGTCGCCGCCCTCTCTCTTCCCTCTCCCTCCTCCGTCTTCCACCTCCTCCTCTTCTTCCAAGGTAACATGTACATCCACCCACACATATAGACATAAACACAGTCAAACAAACATACATACATGCATGCATACACACATACCTACATACTTCCAGTCATTCAGTCATTCATTCAGTCAGTTAGTCAGTCTGTCATACGTACGTACATACATACAGACATACACATGCATATGTATAGTTATATGCGTATACATGTATATGTATATGTGTATGTATGCACAACTATACATGTTTACACACCTCTACTATACCACATATATGCCTACATGCACACACGTATATGTAAGCACACAGACATGCATATGCATGCATGCATGCAGCAAACATACATTCTTGCATACATACATACATACATACATACATACATACATACATACATACATACATACATACATACATACATACATACATACACATGTACTTGTCCACAAAGACCACATCTTCACGATGGTGCCGTTGTCCGTCGCCCCTTCTTTTTTCCTCCTCTCTCCTCTTCTCCCCTCCTCTTCCCTCTGCCGTCCTCCTTTTCCCCGCTCTTCCCCCCCTCTCCGCTGCCCCCGCGCGGCGCGCGCGCGCGTTCCAGCGCGCGCGGGGGGAAGGGACTGGCGGGCCAGGAAGAGGAGGGGGAAGAGGAGGAGGAGGAGGTGTTAGAATGTAGCGTTACGACTGGGCGATCAGGATGTGTTAGAGTGAGGGTCAGACGGATGTCGTTATCGACACCGTTCGGCTCGAGTGAACGACCAATGCGCGCGCTGAGTCCTACTGTCAGATCGACATAATCGTTTCGATTCCGTGCAAACCTTCCCCAGGAATTTGCATGGTACCGGAACGATGTCAATGGCTGTCGCTGCAGCACAGCATCCAGGAGACTCGTTCCCAGAGTTCAACACACAACAAGATCGTGACCGGTTGTTTGACCGAAACCTGGCGCGTTGCAGCGAATTATGTGAAGCGGCTTGATACGAGAGTATTATAGCTAGGTGAAAGTAGCCCTAAGAGCCAACCGTGAAGGAATGATCTAGTTTATTGACCGACAGGCAGCCGTGGGGGTCAGGGAGGGCAATTACAAATGAGGAAAGCTATGGATTGTTGCTCGTGACCCAGAAGAACTTCCTGTTGCGGAGAGGCGCGACAGTTGTTCTTCTTCAAGGCGGTGACCGATGGGGATCGGCCATGAGAGAGGTGAAGGAACAGGGCACGTAGTTGCACTTGTACTCGATGGCGTAGAAGGGCGTCTTCGCGCCGCTGCCCGATGGGGATCATGAGCCAGGCAAGCGCGGGCGGCCGTTGAAGCCCGCGTGCGGGGCCCAGGAGGCGGCCAGAAATTGGGGGGGTTGTCGCGTGGGTTTTGTTTCGGAAATAGGACTTGACAGCGGGTCCGCTTCGCCGCGTGCCTTTCGCAAAACCTGTGTGTGTGCGTGTGTGTGTGTGTGTGTGTGTGTGTGTGTGTGTGTGTTTGTGTGTGTGTGTGTGTGGTCGGGTTGGTGGGTCGGTGGGTGGGTGGGTGGGGTGGGGGGGATATGCTGACCTGGGCTGGGCGGGGTGCGAGATGCAGCAATACTCTGAAGTGGCGGAACGGGAGAACTTCGGTCCAGGAGTCAGGAGAGACAAAGGGGGATTCAATGGAACCAAGAAGATTTGTGGCACGAGGCTGATCGGAGACACGTGGGACCCAGGTCTTGATGGTAGCGCTATGTGACATCGAGCGTGCTGGGGGGACATGGCCATCAGCGGGGAAGAGGAGGAGAAGTTTTTGTCGGCGATGTGCTAAAAGGTATGGGGCGCCTGGGGCCCGAGCCGATTTGTTCGCGGGATCGGTCTGACATGCAGTTTGTTGCTGCAGGGGTGACGTGGTACATGGCGAAGCCAACCATGGGGCCTGGTCCAGCGACCGACGCAAGTGCCATGTGCCCCCGCAAGAATTGGCAATCTGGTCAGCAAACGATTATGCAAGACGCGAGAGGCGGGAAAGCCAACCAGTGGAAGGGAAGCTACGCGGGGAAAGCGCATGCTAAACTTTTGGGTTACCGCGCAAGGCGTTGTGGCACTGTCATCGGGAACATCGGAGTGTTGTGGGATGGTTGACGCAGGATCCGTTGGCTTAGGTGTTCAGACAGCGCCCGGGGATTCGATATCATTGCGCAATTAGTCATCACGAGTGATGCGAACGCGGCAAATGCCATCGCAAGCTGAGGGGGGTTGGGGCACGTGAGACATACTGAAGTGCGCTAGCCGTGGTTGCCCGAGAAAGTTAGGCGAGGGGAAACCGTGGCAACGTGGTCGACGAATTTAATTCATGGAGATGCGCTGAAGAGGTGCATGAATGCCAGGGGCCTGATTGCCTTGGAAGGTAGACGCAGGCTAGATCTAGCCACTGAGTGCTAACGCTGAGGTGGAAGGTGCACGGGCGTCTAGCATGTGAGGTCAAATTCCGGAAGATCGCGGGAAACGCAGCCTTCGCGGTTGAGTCATCGCGCCCGGTCTTCGATGCAGCGCAGCAGTTGCCCGAGACAGCCTCTCGTCCCATCGAGGACGAGTGTCCACGGCGTTAGACGAGGCTGCTAGTTGGGCATGCTCCGTCAATCACGGCGCGTCAAACGATGCTGCCGTCATGGGGACTTGGATCGGTGCCCGAGCGCCGAGCGTTATCTTCATCTACCCAGCGGGGTTACTCCTGGCGGCTCAGGCGCAACAGGCCGGGGGCGAGCCGTCGCTCGACTTCGCGCCCAATGGCGGGCCCGCGGTCGAGGCAGCCTCCGATGGATGGGGGGCGCTTGCACACGTTAGGAAAGAAGAGGCCGCAGAGGAGCCAGCTAAGGGATCGGTCCGTTAGCAAAATCTTTGCAGAGTCTCAGGCGTGGCCCCGCGGGCCGCCGCGCCCGCCCGGCGGCCCCGGCGCGGGCGGCGGCGGGTCGGCGCCTTCCAGTCGGCGGAGCCAGGCCTCCAACTCACGCCGCTTGGCGAGCCAGCTAAGGCCAAGGCCGTCGCCGTCTTCGGCGCGTGCGCCAGCCCCAGTTGCGCGCCGGCGCGATGGAAAGAGGGGCGACGAGCTGCGCGACCCGGACCTCGCGTCGATCCCCGAATATAACCGCCGGTCCACGCAGGCAGCGCGAAAGTTCTGGCGCACTTCCCGTAGTTGCTGGACAGACGAGAACCTGCCCCGTAAGCTCACGGGCCCCACTGGGCAAGTCATCAGCGCGGAATGGTCCAGCTTTGGATTCCGTCACGGAGACGCACATCATATGCTGCCATTGCCATGCTTGCGGGGCCCACCCTCGTGGCATAATGAGTTTGACGGAATCCGCCTGGCGGCCCTGGGTCGTGGGTTATGCAGATTTTTTGATATCCCAGCAGAGTTGCCGCGGAACCGCTGAGCGCCGCGGGGCCCGTGCGACTTGGGCCCAGCGTTCTCTTCACCCGACCGCAGCAGTTACTGACCGAATCCTCATCATGATGTGCCCATGACGCAAGTCTCTAGTCAAGCTGCTCTTGAGATGCAGGATTGCGGCTAAATCGCATGGCTGGCGCGACGTTTGGGACGTCATGGTCGGACAGTCCCATATGTTTTGCATCTCGGGTCCTGTGCGAGGAGTCGCACAGGAATCGTGGTGATAATTGCATAGTTGTTTTGTTGTCTGCGGCCGAGGAGTCAGCTGAATTCTGCATTGAACTGGCGGATGGGGTAGCGATCTACAACGAGCAGTAAGATACCCCCGAAAGTTAAATTGAGATTTGCTGCGAGCTCCTCGTAGGGCCCCAGGCACCTGCTGGTGCAACACTCAGCTCGGGGTCGAGTTATCGCGTGGGCATCGCGCCATCGATGTTCGTTACCACGCGTTCCCATCAGATAGTGTGCGTCGCCGCCTCGAGGCGAGGAACGAGGCTGTCTGCTGGCAGGCGTGATTGCTGGCGTTCAACTTCGACCTCTTGGATTGTGGGCGTCAGGTGGGTGCCCACCACCAGCATTGCGCAACTCAGGATATGGAACGATATGCGAGCTGCTTTTTCTTGTAAAATGCGTTTTCCATATCGCTCATACTGGGATGCGATGGGGCGTCACGATCACATGTTGGAGGAGAATGTTAAGGCAAGCCAGGACGGTGACTACGGCTGCTGGGTTAGCAGAGAGCAGCACGATTAGGCATACATGTCAACAGCCATGTTTGATCCCGCCTGCGCCGTTAACAGGTTGCCCATTCTCATGTCCGACAACACTTTGGACCGTGTTAGCGTGCGTGGCGGACGAACGACCACCCCAGGGAGGTCGGCCAGCCGCCGTTACCAGTGTTACGCGATTGTCGTTCTATGTCCCCGTGCTGCCCCTTAACGATCGCTCTTGCAGAATATGTTAAGGCTCCATGGTTCGGCACTAAATGTATCGCGGTCTAGGAGGCCCCTCCACGTTGACGCCCAAACCTTGGTCGCCTTTGGCCTGTGCCTGTTGTGCCTTCTTGCGCTTTGCATTCGTTTTGCCTCGCTGGGACGGG
This sequence comes from Prorocentrum cordatum, assembly GCA_963575745.1. Taxonomy (NCBI): domain Eukaryota; class Dinophyceae; order Prorocentrales; family Prorocentraceae; genus Prorocentrum; species Prorocentrum cordatum. The sequence goes on along the minus strand of CAUYUJ010021837.1, from coordinate 1,216,775 downwards.
AACTCAGCGCCCGCTCGTTTATCATCCGCAGAAAAAGCATCCGCCGCCCGGTCAGTCGGCGAATTCGCTGAAGACTGGGGGGGGCATAAAGTAGCGGTACTATTGGGGGAACAGTATCTGCTAGAGTGAGGTTCGGACGGATGTCGCTACCGACGCCGTTTGGCCCAAATGGAAGACCCGCGCGCGCGTTGAGTTCGCTTTATTGTCACATAGACACCATCGGTTCGTGTTGGTGTAAATCCTCCACGGGGACCTGCAGGAGGAACAGGAAGAGCGAAGAATACGAGGGACGAGGGAGGTTCAGGGAGGCGGAAGAACAGGGGAGAGGAGAACCGAGGACCCCATGATGAGGAAGAGGAAGGCGAGGTGGAGCCAGAGGATCGAGAGACGTCGGCGGCGCCCCGCCCCACCCCCCTCGCGCGAGGGCGGGGCGCGCCGAGGACCGGCCGCGGCCAGAGCGGCTGGCGCACCTGAAGGTGGGCGTCGCGCTGCCTCCCTGCCTTTGTTTGCGTGAGCGTCGCTGCCTTTTTCTGCCTCTCTCTGTCTGTGTGTGTGGGTGTCTCTCCCTTTGTCTGCGTTTTGTTTTCTCTTTGTCTATCTCTTTTGTTATGTTTGTGCTTCTTTGTCGGTATTGCATCCCCCTCTCACTCTCTCCTGTTCGATGTGTCTGTAGAGAATGTGTACACTTACAGGTTCAGGTATCGTATCCGTCTGCTTTTCTGTTTTGCTGTCTTTGTTTGTTCTCTCTCCCTCTTTCTCTCGCTCTTACATACATATATATGTATATGTATATGTTTATGTATGTATATATATATATATATATATATATATATATACGTTATGTGTATATATATATATATATATCAATCGCCCTGTCTCTCTTTCTCTCTCCCCCTCCCTGTCTCTCCCTCTCTGTTTCCACCATCTCTTCATATCTGGATATATCTATAGAATTATCTCTTTCTCTCTCATGCCGCATCCATCTTCACGACGAGCTCCGATCGCACGCGGCCAGGGCCCCGAACGCGATGAATGCTGCTTCGTTGGCCCATGCGTTCGGTCTCGCAAACGGCGCCTGAACCGCCCAGCACATGGCCCCTCCTGTATTCATGGCGAAGTATGAGGGAGGTGAAGCTGATGATGATGCTGATGATGGTGATGGTGATGGTGGTAGCAATGATGATGCGGCTTCCTGCAGCTGATGCTGACAGTAGTGGTGTTGGTGATGATGATGACGATGCTGATGATAACACTGGAAAGGATAACGATGGCGATGATGATGATGATGATCATGACGACGACGATGCTGATGCCGATGATGATGATGATGATGATGATGATGATGATGCTGATTGTGGTGATGATGCTGATGATGATCACTGTTATTTTCATTATGCTGATAATGTTGATGACGACGATGACGATGCCGATGACGAGGACGCCGACGACGACGATGATGCTGATGATGACGATGCCGCTGATGTCGATGATGCTAATGCTATGCTGTTGTTGACGATGATGCTTCTGATGATGAAAAGGATGCTGATGATGATAGCGATGTTGATGAAGACGAGGATGATGATGGTGATGACGATGACGATGATGATGATGATGATGATGATGATGATGATGATGATGATGATGATGGCGTGTCGGCGGTGATGATGGTGCTGATGCTGACGCTGATGCTGATTCTCGTGATAACGATGATGATGATGCTACTCCTGCTGATGATGATATTGATGATGCTGTTGATGGTGATGGTGATGGTGATGGTGATGGTGATGGTGATTGTGATGACGGTGATGGTGATGGTGATTGTGATGACGGGGATGGTGATGGTGATGGTGATGGTGATGGTGATGATGACGATGATGATGATGATGATGATGATGATGATGATGATTATGATGGTAATGATGATGATGATGCTGATGATGATGATGATGATGATGATGATGATGATGATGATGATGATGATGATGATGATGATGATGATGATGATAATGATGATGATGATTTTGTTTGCTGCCACACCGTATCGTTCGAAGACAGGCACCGCTAAACTGATTAGCGCATTCTATCTCGAAATGGCCGATGGTTGTGGAGGTACTTCTACTTAAGAGCGACCGTGACCAGCCACCGCGGGGGGCGCGGCAGGGGGGTCAGGGGCCCTGGGCTCCGCCTCGGAGGAGCGGGCAGGCCCGGGGCTGGCTCCCTCCGTCATCACCCTGGGAACTCCACGTGCGTGCACTGCCTTGGGGGGAGGAGGGGGGTGAGACGGCGCTAAGACTGATACGACATCTGGCCCCGAAAAGTGTCATTACGGGCGGTAGTGCGAGCGGTTGTCGGTGCCGCTGCAATGTAAATCGTCAAATAACGCCCGCGACGATTCGGCCCAGCAGCAGGCAGCTGCGACCCGGAAGCCACGGAGGGAACGGGCACTATACCAGGCCAGGGCCGCAGGATGCATGCAGGTCCAACATCCGCAAGCGGACGCCAGGCTCGCCTGATCCCCAAACGCCCCAAGCCAGGGACAGTCCCCGAGGGGTGGAGGAGAGGCCAACGGCCCAGGAGGAGCAGGAAGGGCGAGAGGAGCGGGAAGGGAGGAACGACGAGCCAGCAGGAGAGAGAAATACGGACAAAATCTGTCCTAGACCCAGTATCTAGGAGCTCACAAAATTCGATCCTCGGATGCTGCTCGCTACTTTTGCTCATCAGCGTCAGCCTTTGAAAAGCCAAGCCGGGGAAGTTTTTCTTCCCCCTCCGCTGAAGGTCCTCCTTTCGGGGCCCGGCCGGGCTGCTCAACACACTGCTCCTCGAGAACTGCGCCAAACATCGTTTCAATGTTCACGAGATTAGGGCAGAGGTGGAGATACAAGCGTTTGAATTCTTTACCTGTACGACCACCCTTCGGGTGATAAGGAGGTTCGGGGGGGGGGGAGGAACCAACGTCTCACTCGATCGGTCTCACTATCGATCTCATTATCGATCTCACTATCGGTCTCGCTCGATCGATCTCCCTCGATCGATCTCACAATCGATCTCACTCGATCCATTTCATTCGATCGATCTCACAATCGATCTGACTATCGATCTCACAAACGATCTCACTATCGATCTCGCTATCGATCGCACAATGGATTTCACATTCGGTCTCACTATCGATCTCACTATCGATATCACAATCGATCTCACAATCAACGTCATCATCATCATCATCAACATCATCGTCATCAACGTCATCAACAACATCATCATCATCATCATCATCATCGGGACACCATCATCATCATCATCACCTCATCGCTTTCATCATCAGCATCATCATCACCATTCTCACCATCATCAGGACACCATGATCATCACCATCATCATCAACATCATCATCGGGACACCAACATCATCATCGGAACACCACCATCATCATCATCATCTCACCATCATCAGTATGAACAGCATCATCAACATCATCATCATCATCATCATCATCATCGGGACACCATCCTCATCAACATCATTATCATCATCATCATCATCGACATCATCATCATCATAATCGGCACACCATCAGGATCGTCACCATCATCATCATAATCATCACCAGCATCATGATCAGCTTCATCGGGACAACATCATCCTCATCATCATCATCATCACCATCATCGGGCCACCATCATCAACATCCTCATCATCACTTTTATCAGCATTCTGATCACCAACATTATCAACACCTCATCAACATCATCATCACCTTGACAACATCATCATCAACATCCTCAACAGGATCATCAACCTCATCATCATCATCGGGACATCATCATCATCATCATCATCATCATATTCATCATCATCATCAGCATCTTATCATCATCAATTCCGTTATGATCATCAACATCATCATCATCGGGACACCATCATCATCATCGGGACACCATCATCATCATCATCATCATCATCATTGGGGCACCAATATCATCACTTTCATCACCATCATCATCATCGTCAGCATCATCATCATCATCATCACCATCATCGGGGCACCACCATCATCACCACCATCACCATCATCATCAACAACATCATCATCAACAAGAGCATCAACATCATCGACATCATCATCATCATCATCATTATCATCATCATCATCATTATCACCATCATCGTCATCATCATCATCATCATCATCATCATCATCATCATCATCATCGGGACACCGACGGGACACTGGCGGGACACCGGCGGGACACCGCGGGCCACCGGCCCCCAGAAAGGAATCATTTGGTCCGGCCGCGCCTCAGCTGGAGGCGGGACACCGGCGGGACACCGCGGGCCACCGGCCCCCGGAAAGGAATCATTTGGTCCGGCCGCGCTTTAGCCAGAGGAGGTTTTCCTCTCGCCCGCCCACGCAGCTTCGTCTCGTCCGCACGAACGGCACGCACGCACACGAAACCGAAACCGATTTCCCGGTAGGGGGGCTCTCCGTTCCACTTCGATCTCACCCCCTCACCTCCGATTTTGCATGCGCTCGAGGAGACATCATTTCACGACATGTTTCAGCACTTTGGAGTCTGGCGGGTGAGCCTTCAGAAACTCTTCCGAAGGCCTCTGGACTCCTCCGCCAAGTTCGGCATGATGGCCATCAGGGCGCCGCTGAATTGACGACCATGTGGAATGGGGCGTTGCCCCTTCTTGCCTTTGACCTCCGCCTCAAACTTGTCAGTGATCGTCTTCATCGCCACGTGCATGGGGCTGGACACCGGCACTTCGAAGCAACGGAGCACGGCACGGAAAAGCATCTTGTTGTTCTTGCGCGCCTTCTGCCCCAATTTGACACCAGCGGCTGCCAACTCACGTGCCTCGGTGTCCTCATTCGCACCTTTGACTTTCTCGGCTGCTTGCACTGTCGCCTCAGGCGCATCGGTCTGCACTTTGGACAGGAAAGCCTGCCACTGCTCCATCACAACGTCACTAGAAGATCGGGCGGCACGTGCGCGGCAAAGTGGGAGTTGGCCGCTTGAATTGAGCCAAATGATACATCAAAGACCAAGCAATGGTATGGAGGTGACGTGATGTGATTCCGCACTGTGTTGCTGCCCTCAGGTCTGGCGCAACACCCCCTAGCAAAAGACCGTTGCGCATGATTCCGGGCACTCGCCACCGATGCGAAGAATGCGCCACGCAAACTGCACTCATTCGACATTGTGAGCGCGCGTGGCAACTTCCTACGACTATGCTTGCCGCTCATAGTTCGGTGTGTTCCGATCCCGTGGAGCGTGGCAAAAAGCATACCACACTTCGTGCCATCTTGCTTCACCAAGTGGCATTCGTGCAACATCCCAACAACTCCTGCATCTGCTGGGGGGGCTCCACCCATCTCGGAGGGGGGGTTGCAACTCCGAGCGCTGCCGGCGCGTGGTCGCGCGGACAGTTTCGCAACAGTCGTCCCCCGCATCCGGGTCTTCGAAACATTCGAAGAAAAAGAGGCGGGTCGATGCATGCATGCATCGTTGCGGTCAGCCTGGATCGGCCCGATTCGCGCTTGCAGATCAAGATCGTCGCACAATATTTTCATTGCTGGGTTGGCTGTGCTGACAACGGTCCCCGTCGCTGTCCAGTTTTTTTAACTTCTGACTCGGGAAACCAGCAAACATGGCCGCAATCGCTTGCAAATGCTCTTTTTAAAATTGATCGACTGCTGAAACCACATCAACCCATAGATTGCAAGCTGGGTGCGAGCGACAACCATTTTGAGCTCTCGTCGCGCCTGGGCATTTGTCCTTTAATAAAAGCTACATGTACATTCAGTCGCACCAGAAAGGCCTCGTACAATTTGCATGGCCGTTCGATTCTTCCTTCGCCCTGCCGGGCAATATGTTTCGTGCGTACTTGTGCCGTGCAGCGTCCAGTGCAACATAATCGCACTCGCGCATACTGAAACATTTCAGAGCATTGGGGCCGACCTCCAACGCATTCGACTAAAAAACAACTCTTTTGTGGGACAGGTCCGCACCGCTGCACCAGAAACTGCCGAAAGAAAACTTAGCCCCCCGCGTAGCATCGATTCGACGCTTAACAGTGTAATCACGGTCCCAAGTACAGGCCTACCGATGAATAGTTGGCCGAGGCATTGTGGGAGGGGGAAGAAGGCGAGGAGGCGGGAGACACATGTAACAAAGAACGCTGCCCTTTGTGCGCGCCCTTACATACAAATCGAACAGTCTGAACAACTTTAGATTGACTAGTTGCGCGCTGTTTTTCCTGCAGCGCGGCCTGAACGTTTGCAAAAGACTGCGCACCACTATCCGAGCGCTGCCTGTAACTCGTGACGATCCAGCGCTTTCCGACATCATTTGCATACTTGGTCATAGACAAATCAAACGGAACGCTCGAGAAATTCGCCTTGCTAGCTGGCCTCTGGGACTGTCGCTAAGGGCATCCACCATCCAAGGAAGCTGGCAGCACAGACGGGGGTCCAGAGTGTTCTTTTGGAACCTATCGACGGACATGTGGTACACGCAGGAACCAGGGACCAGCTATTGTGTCCCCAGGGGGGTTCCCGAACAAAAAAATAACACCACCAGCACTATTTAAGCTCATTGTGGCGTAAGAGAGCCTCTGCATTAAAACTTGTCTCTTCCATCCAGGTATGCGCGCGCGTTCGAGCACGCGTGCTGACTCGGCATGGCTAACACAAGCGAAAGCATTAGAGGTGTCGTACAAATCAAGTGCACTACTCTCTCCCTTCATGCCTAGACGTGCGCCCACAGTGTTTTGCACACGAATTGCGTCCTCTCGTGATCTACGTGGTAGGTACCAATGTTTTTTTTTTTTCTCACGTACCCCAGCGACTCCCCGGGCCAGATCACCGCATAGAAGACTTTCGATCAAAAGAGACGCCAGCATGCGCATTATCCGTTGTTTCGAACACGTTTCCTTACTCCTTTCCTTGTCCAGGGCAGCAGCATAATATAGGTGCCAGCGGATATGGGGTGTCCTCCGTCACAATGGTGACAGCAAGCAGGAAATGGATACACGCGTGGAAACTCGCGTTCTTGATGCGGCCCCGTTGATACCCCAATCCCGTGGGCCCTCGATGCTTGATGTGTTCGGGTCCATCAAGATCCTCCAAATAGCGTTTGGGCCCCCCCCCAGGGTGGCGTTGCTTCTGGAGTTTGGCCTTGCGTAGCTGTGATGTTTCCGTACAGCTCCTCAGCAAGAGCATAATGATGTGGATTTGGGTTGGTCGATCGATGGTTCCGGTTTTCGGGCAAGCGGTTCCAGTTCATGTCATGTCTTTGTTTTGGAAGCCTCCCTTGGGCTAAGCACGCTCGCCAATCTTCAGCGGGCAGTGGGCCTGCCCGGGGAATTGAATGCATGCGCTGTTTGGGCCCCAAAGGTTTTCCAGATAACAGCCGCGACGCTCTCTTCTCCGAGGCTGCGTCTTTGCAGCGTGAAGCTTCAGTTAACTCTTCTCAGAGAGCATCCGTGCGTTCTTGTTTCTCCTTGCGGCGAAACTTCTGAATCGCCCTGCTGTGCCTGCAAGTGTGGTTGTGTGTGAGGAGCCCCACTGTCACTTGAATTTGGAAGCCATCGTAGCTGCCCTTCGCGAGGGCAGCAACAAAAACTGCAAGCTGAGCCATCAAAGAAGACGATACCGGCAGTTGGGAGCACATGCGCTCCATAAGGACCGCGTGAAGCGACATCGCATTGCAGTGCGAGGCGCCGCAAGTTGCCTCGAAGTTCGCTCCGAATTCAAAGCCAGCGTTGGAAAAAGGCAGGGCGCTCGGGTTTAACTGTGGGTGTTTTGGCAAAGACGTCAGAGGCCTTCCCGACGATGGCCTTGTTGACATCGTCGGAAAGATCGTCGACGGACCTATCCGGGCACTCCTGTTGCATCGTCAAACTGGGTGAGAGGGTGTGCTCCACAGGTTGAACAAGCTGTGCTCGGCCGTCACCTCGTATGAGGCAGCGTCCCAGCTTATCGTGATCCCAGCTACCGTGGCGCCCAGTGTCACCATCGTAGCCCAAATGCAAGTGCAGTTCGCCCTCTAAGGGTCGATGGTCTCGTCGTCTGCCACTGCCCGTCTAGTATATCTGAAGGCCGTCGCCCTTGTGCAAGGTACTTTGTACATGATGATGATGATGATGATGATGATGATGATGATGATGATGATGGCGATGATCATGATAATGATGATAGGGTGTTGGTGGTGCTGGTGATGACGGTGATGCTGGTGGTGGTGGTTATGACGATGATGATGAGGAGAAGGAGGACGAGGACGAGGACGAGGATAAGGAGGAGGGGGATGAAGAGGAGGATCAGAAGGAGGAGGAGGAGGAGGAGGAGGAGGAGCAGGATGATGAGGAGGAGGAGGAACAGGAGGAGGAGATAAAGGAGGAAGAGGAGGAAAAGGAGGAGGAGGAGGAGGAGGAGGAGGAGGAGGAGGAGGAGGAGGAGGAGGAGGGAGGGGGGAGGAGGGAGGTCGAGGAGGGCGAGCTCCAATGGTCCAGGCCTTCGTCCTCGCACAGGGCGTCCGGACCGCCCAGAACATAGACTATCTGGCCATCTGCGTCCAGGCCGAGGCTCTCCGGAGCGCCGCCGCCGCGCAGTTGCCGGCGCCGGCGCAGCATCGCGGGGCTCAGGACCCTCTACGGAGGACCCTCTCTGGAGCATGATTCTTATGTATTTCAATGGTTTCCGCGTTCTCGCTTATCGGGCTTGCGACGCAGACGGGCGCATGGGCTTCAAAGATCCCCCAAGACGGTCAGAGAGGCCACCAAAAGGCCAGCACTACGGCCCAAGAGGCCCCATGGCAGCCTAATACACCCCCAGACGGCCCCAGAATCATCCAAGACGGTTCTCGAGGGAACCCTAAGACAGTTTCCGAAAGCGAAGCAAAGGCTTATAGAAGCCCCAAGGAGGCTCCTAAGCGGTTCTCCAGAGAAGAATCCGAAGAGGCCCTTTCCAGACCCCCGAAAGTCTCCGGGAAAGCCCTCAGGAGGCCTCAAAAGGGCCTCAAGCCGCCTCCTCTTCGTTTTTTTGGTGTTGTTTTCTTCTCCTCCCTCCCCTCCTCCTTTGCCGTCCTTTCCCTACTGTGTCACCAAAACGGGTTCCACACCAGCTGGGGGAACACGTAGTTCAACAATGTGGCCAGACTTCGGCCCAGTGTTTAGCCGCACGGGCGTTTCCAAAAGGCAGGGGGCCGCGGTGATTCGCCGTAGGAAACTGGACCATCCAATGCTTTAGGGCTCAGGACAGAGGACTGCCAGGGACCTGAAAACACTCGAACTCGTGCCTCGGGGCACGGTGGCTGGTGAGACGCCTTAATTGAGTCCCCCTCCTGGCCTTTTTCGTCCTCGCAAGTCCAGCCCACCTGCGCTGCAAGGTCGGGGTTCGTGGCTCTGATCAGCAGGTTTCCGATGTGCGCGGCGAAGAATAGAAGAAGCATGCGCCGCGCCGAAACAGCGTTGGTTGGGGCAGCGTCAGCATTACACCCGCTCTCGCGCGGCCTTGCTGTCAGTGAGGTTTTCAACGGTATGGCGAGCCGAACATGCGCCCCGCTCTCATGGGAACGCCACCTGCAGGCGCAAGGCGGATCGTGTACGGAGGTTGGGCGAGGTCGACAAGTCCCCTGCTCACGCACGGCCCCGCCCCGTTCGACTCGGCGAGTGAAAGAAATGCGCACAGCTGAGGCAGGAAAGCCCTTCCAGACGAAGTCTGCGAAGCGCCGTGGCGATAGCGACATTTTCATCTGGTCGCGCGCCGACGAAATGTCGAGCGAAAAATGTGCGCCGCCCTAGCGGGAGCGTAATTCCAAGGAGAATGGGCGCGCCGCCGCGGCGAGAGCCAATTTTCGCCCTTTCGCGCTCGATGCGCGACCCGTCCTAGTTCTGCGATGCATTTTGCAACGTCGACGCCAAAACTTCCATGTGGGAAAACAACATCGTGTCAGTGTGAATCGATGAGTACTGGCGCGCTTCTTTTGCGAAGGCCTTGTGCGGGGGTCATTGAGCTCCTCGTGCTGGGCTCTTGTCAAGGCCCTTGGGATTAGATCCGCGCGCGCGTGCTCATGCACGAGAAGGAGGAGGATAAGGCGCGGAAGAAGCTCGACAGATACGGACCCCTTGCGCAAGACCCTTTGTGCACCTTGTGCGCCGGCACCCTTCGCTCCGGCACTCTTCCTATCAGACCATAGGAGATCTTGCATAGATTATGATGTGGCTGTGTTAGCTGGAAGGGCCTAGATGTGACCCCAATCGGCCAGCAAGGTTGCCGAATGCGAGACTTGAAAGAAGGAGTAAGGATCGGAGTGGCATGATGCGGAACCAGAGAAGGAGTGAGAGGAAGCATACATGCGCAGGACGACGTGGAATCGCCGACTCAGGTGCGCGCCCTAGAGATTGCCCTGGTCCTGCGGCCCTTTTTCTCTCCTGCTCGTCCGCTCCCCTTCATCTTCCCCAGGAATGACCTTGGCTTTGCCAAGTGCAGGCGGTCCGCGGAAGGAGAAAGCAGTCACATCCGCATTTGTTGTTCTTTCCAGTGCGGGCTCCATTGTTTGTCCAGGCGAGGTATTATGTACCATGATTCGTGGTGGCATTCCATGACGAGGGAGGCATTCTCGCCATCGTCCTGACCGACGGGCCCGCAGAAACAAACGCACACGCCCAGCTCTTAGCGCTGCGTTTTCGGTGCTGACGACTGCGCTCGCAAGAGCGTTTGCCCTCTCCGACTGTGGGGCCGCAGGGTTTGGTCTAACGAAGTTGGCGGTCCTCGTGTGGTCCTTGCATCCGCCGCTCCCTGCACCTTCCAGGAATCATTCGGCGGCGAGCGAGGGGGGGAAGTGAGAAGGAGCGGGCTTTCTCAGAAGGCCCTGAAGTCCTCGGTCTCATGGGGAGTTTTCTAAGTTTCCCCAAAGAACAGGAACCCTCTCAGAAGGCCGCAGGGCTTCTGAAAAGCCCCGCCGCCTTCTGAGAAGGCCCGCCGCCTTCTGAGAAGGCCTCCTCCTTCTCACTTACCCCCTCGCTCGCCGCCGACTCAAGGACAGGGATGCGTGAAAGAACTCTCCCCTGAGTTTCTTCTGTCATGTTCCCGTGTGCGCCCTCAGATATTTTGGGCAGGAGAAGGAGTATGTTTCAGAGGAGGCCAGGGTACCCATTTTTGGGCCTCCTGGGAAGCCCTCGTCGCCACTGCTGGATTCGCCTCGAAATTCTGGTCAGAACGCACCTCAGGAGAGGTCCAGGGAGTAGCGGTATCGGTACTGTTTCGTTCCCCGCATGCTTCACACGTCGATCATTTTCCAGAGGTCGCAATCGCGAGCAGTGCTGTCGACTCAAAGGTTTGCGATTGCTCCTGATACAAACCCACGGGAGCTGAGCGGAATGCGTTTATCGCAGTACGTCGGAAACCAGCGTGGGTACAGTCCGTTGTGCATATTATTGGCAGGTTCCGTGGCAGTGAACTTGTCGCGACCCAACTGCGATTTTTGTTCGATCACGGCTAAGCCGAACTCATGTCAGCAACGCTGGACTACGATTTGAAGTTCATATGGAGTTACGGTCCATATGGGCATACAGGGAGCATGCAGTCACATGTTATTGTGTTGCTATATGTCACGTGCGTTGCTTAGCCTTGAATTGCGTTGCTTCGATTCCTCTCGTTTCGGGGGGTGCACGTGCGGAGCACGTGAAGACTGGGCGTTGAGTGGTTTACCTTGCTGGTCTGCCGCGAAGTTCTACCGCGTCGTTCTGCCCACCCCGGGGCGCTGCCGGCGCCACAGTGGGCGGATGCGCCCCACTCCCATTTCAGCGCTGGGACGAGCGTGCGAATATTCACGAGGACAATGCGTATTTACAGCGTGTCAGCACAAGGCAACGCCAAGTTCAAACTCCGATGAGCATACCAACAACGCGCCATTCGTAGTTCGCGGGCCTCTGGGTGATTCCTTGGGGCCCTTGGGGGACTTCTTCTAAGCTTTTTGGAGGCTTCTTTTGGGGCCCTGGGTTGGGGGCTCCTTGAGGGTTTTTTGCTGGCATCAGAGACCGCAGTGGCGGCCACATTGATCATGCCGATTTTACGAGGCCATTCTACAGGCAGGAGAGAGGTCCAAGACGAATAATGATAACAACAAATCTGCAGTTGCTGAGGTTCCTGCGCCAAAGTGGCACAACAAGTACTTCAGGGCGGTGGTGGTGCTTATCCAACTGGACCAGGGCGTGCCCCATCTGGGGGGCTCCTTCAACGTCGTGGCGTCGTCCACCGCAGCTTGGCCAACCAATCTTGGGGCGTGAAGAAACTTCATGGTCTCTTCAACTGGTTCGTGGCCTACGTCGCGGATTGGGACGTGAAGTTCTGCATGGGGGACTTCAATATGTGCATTTTCCAGTTTGTGTCTTGGTGTCGCAGTTGCGGGGTCACTGTGGGCGTCGCCGCATGGACCCCCTGGAAGACAGCAGGCGGCCAGCTCAGGGCAGAACACGCGGCGATTATGTTCATACGTTGTCCTGGGGGATACAGGCTTCACCATGGCATGGGCGCCCTGCGAGACCGCGAGGGCGGGTTCGAGACGATCCAGCATGACCCATCCTTCCGCATCCTCGACCACACGAATGGTCCTGGGAAGCAGCTGCAGACTAACGCGTCCAAGGCTGAGCCCGTCGCAGACAAGATGCGCACCTTCTGGGCGCAATCTGACGATTCCGCGGCTGCAGTCGCCGACTTCGCGGGACAGATGGTGCGCAGGGCGTGCGGCGAGTGGACGCGCCGCCCTTTCAGAGCCAGGCAGGGCGAGCTCGACGACAAGATCTGGTACGGCGCCGTCGGAAAAGGCGCGAAACGGAGCGCGCCTCCCCCTGGTGGTTTTCGCGCGCAACACGGGCCGAAGGTCCCTTGCAAAAACTCGCCCAGGTGTTGGAGAAGCGGAAACACTTGGCGAAAGCAAGTGTGGGCAAGAGAGGCGGCAGGAAGGGCGGCTAGAATGGCGGCGACGCGGACACCGCAGTTGCGGGAACCGCAGTTGCGGGGTGAGGCGCTGGGGTTGAGCGAAGTTGCAACCCGCAGCCGCCGCAGGCTGCCAACGGCGACGGCGCGACCACTTCTCATGCCGCAGTGGCGGCTCGGCCCCGCGGCGCCAGCGGCGGCGGCGCACGGGGGGCGCGCGGCCCCGTGACGGGATGGTGCGATGTGTCCGAGCCGGACTGGCGTTCGACGGAGTGGGATGTTGATGGCTGGCAGCGGTGGCATTCTGATGGCCGCAGTTGCGGACGGTGCCGTTGGTGGCGCGCCTCCCGAGCGTTCTCGCGCGTGGGCGGGTGACGGAAGCCAGAGGGGCTCCACGCAAAACGCGGGCTCCTGGGGGCGGTCGGCCGGCCACGCCGCGTGGAGTTTCGAGTCGCAGCGGTGATGATGGTTTGAGTTGTGGACAAGTGCGGCATGGTGCTGATAGGCGCACTTGCGGGCAGCGCAAAGCGGAATTGTCATCATCATCATCATCATCATAATCTTGCTGTTGATGCTGCCCCCGATGTTGCATGTGCCATCCCCCTTTGTGAGCAGTGTGGCGGCGCTGCTTCAAAACGCTCAAAGCAGTGCAAGGGCATTGTGTTCAAGCGATTCAGAGCCCAATTGGTGCCGTATCTCGTCATAAAGAATTGTTGACGCTTTGCGTATCCCCACCAGCCCATCCAGAAACGATGATCAGGGGATTTGAGGTGATCAGGGAAGTCGGGGAGCATGCAGAACAACAAAGGGCGGGGGAAGCTGTCACAGACCCCGAAAGCGGGAGGATGGAAGAAGAATCGTCGTCGTCGTCGTCGTCGTCGTCGTCGTCGGAGGAGGAGGAGGAGGAGGAGGAGGAGGAGGAAAAGGAGGAGGAGGAGCAGGAGGAAGAGGAGGGGAAGGAGGATAATGAGGAGGATATGGAGTAAGTAGGGCGAGGACGAGGAGGACTAGAAGGAGGAGAAGGAGCAGAGGGAGGAAAAGGAGGAAAAGGAGGATAATGAGGAGGACGGGGAGGAGGAGGAGGGAGGAAGAGGAAGAGGTGGTTGAGGAAGAGGAAGAGGAAGAGGATGGCGAACCGAAGAGCCAGAAACGTCTTGAATGCCTTTTTTCGGGAATCCTCTTGAGGCTTCTTGGGGGTCGTTTGGGAGCCTCTTGGAGGCCTCTTGGGCGCCTCTTGGGGGCGTCTTGGCGCCTCTTGGGGCGCTCTTGGGGCGCTCTTGGGGGCTGTAGGGGCGCTCTTGGGGCCATCTTGGAGGGAGTCGATCAAACAAGAGGGGAACTCCAAGTAGCCTCCCCCCTCGGGAGCAAATCGCCTCTTGGGCCCCTCTTGGGGCGCTGTTGGAGCTCTCTTGGGCGCTTTTGGGGCCGTCTTGGGGCTCTTGGGCCTCCCGTGGGGCCCTTTTTGGGCAATCTTGGGGCCAGATTGAAGCTTCGGATGTCCATCGGAAGCGAAAAGGCGAGAAAGCAAAACACACAGTTTTTTTTGTTTCCTTAGGTTTTGGGGCGATGTTGGCCTCGCCGGGGCCTCCTTAGGGAGCTCTTTGGCTACTTGGAGCCGTCTTGGGGCCGTCTTTGAGCCTCTTGGAACCATCTTAGGAGCCATCTCGAGCGATCTTGCGCTATCTTGAGCCATCTTGGAGCTCATCTTGGGCTCTCTGGCGCGCTCTTGAAGCCATCTTGGGGCCAAAGGAGCCGTCCGACCGCTCGCGGAACCCTCCGTCCAGTTCCAGGGGAGGGGGTAGGGGGAGGGGTAAACCTCGCCCCAAGGGGGAAGAGGGAGGGGTGGACGAGGATCTGTTCTAGACCACCTACGCCCACAGGGCTGGTGGGATTGCCAATCTTGTTCCACATGGTGTCATAGATGCCGTCCAAAGTTCGTCCGTTGCGCAAGCCCTTCCGTGTCCGTGTTCCGCAAGCCCTTCCGCAACGGCTGTGTCTTTAACCACTAAGAGGTCAGAGGGAGCCCCCGTTGGGACATGTTGCGGGTCTCTTTGCCTCAGTTTCCTACCCCTGCTCCACCGCTCTGCACTTGCACAATCCCTCTGCGAAGCAAGAGTTCGAGTACTTCAACAAATTCTCCAATGGTCCTCCCCACATCCGTGAACAGTGTTTGCAAGATGCCCTTAGTTTTTCCGTTTCTGTAAAACTAAAGAATCCCAGAGGCGTTGCGATCTCAGGGTCATCATTGAGGAGAATGGGTTTTCGAAGTTCGTCATCGGCACAAGTCGGTTGCCCCTGAACCTCGGGGCCTCCATCTTCCAAGTCCTCCTTCGCTCCCCGACGAACACACGAGTCGATCTCGTGGGACAGCATTTCCAAATCATTAGGCTGGCCTCCATCTTTCCAAACCTGTTTCTCGTCCGTCTCACCGCTGGGGTCCATGGGTTTTTGAAGTTCATCATCGGCAGAAGCCAGTGACTTCCGAGCCTCGGGGCCTCCATCGTCCCTCCCTGCCGCCTGCTTTCGTCTGCGCCGCGGCCGCGATGCTCTCTCTGCGCGCGTGGCGCGGCGGTGCTTCGACTCGGCGCCTCCCGAGGCGACTCGAGCGCAGCGGCCCCTTTTCAGGGGGGCGCAGGTGGCCTTGATTTGTTCGGGTTCACCCCCTTGACGGTTGGGGGGGGTCAAATAGAAATGTAGCGGTAACGCAACGCGGTTTGTGGCAAGTGTGCATTCATTGGACACACAGGATACAGTGCATACGGGTTTCCGTTCCTTTTGCGCGATCCGCCTCCAGCAACCAGTCACTTTTGGATGTGGATTCCCCTCGCTCCGCGGGGTGCGCGTCCAGAACGCGTGCAGTGCAGTTGTTGCGGGGCAGTCGTTGCGGGGCCTGGTGGGGGCCTCTTTGGGGCCTCCTGGAGGCCTCATGGGAGCTTCTTGGGGCCTCTTGGAGGAGTGTTTGGGGTGTCTTGGGGTCTCTTGGGGGCGTCTTGGGCCGTCTCGGGGCGCTCTTGCGTCGCGTGGTCCCTTCGGGTGATGTGGCGTCGGGGATGGCGTGTCGATGTTTCACCGCGTCGGGGATGGAGCTTTCGCCGTTTGCATGAGCTGCGTCGAGCGCGGGTCTGTTGTCGCGGCCACGTATCGCGTCTTTGTTAGGAAGCGAATCGGACCAAAAGATGGCGCAATGCTGTCGCGCGTCCTCCGGGTCTCTGCATCGCATATGCGGAGGTTGGAATCGATGTGCACAGTGCGCAGGTGGAGAACACGTGCAGCCCTGTCGTTGCGGGGACTCCTTGGGGCCTGTGGGGGGGCCTTATGGGGCAGGTCCTCTATGGGGCTTCTTGGGGGCTTCGAGAGTCTCGGGGTATCTTTGGCGCGTCTTGAGCCGTTTTGGGGCGCTCATGCGTTGCGCGGTCCCTTCAGAAGCAGAAGGCAACACCGAGTTCAAACTCCGTTGAACATAGAAACGACGTGCCATTCGTATACAATTCTGCGGGCCTTTTGGTGATCTTGGGGCCTCATGGGGGCATGGGGGGGTTCTTGGGGGCCTTTTGGGAGCTTCTTGTGGTGCTTTCTGCCGTCTTGGGTTTTTATTGTGCGTTGTCTCGCCCCTTTAGAGGCTGTCCAGTGGGCCTCTCGCGGCCGCCGCGGGGCCCTCCTGGGCGCCTCGCGAGCCGTCGTCGGGGCCTTTTGGACCTTGTTGGGGGTTTCTTCGGGCCGTCTTGGGCCGTCGTGAGGCCCTCCTGGGGTTCCTTGGGTCGTTTTGGGGCCACTTTGGAGGCTGCTTGGGCCGCCGTCATGGGCCGCTGAAGGCCGAACCAGGCGACAACGCTAAAATCCGTTGGCAATCTCTACGCGAAATCCATGAGTTTGGCCTCGGGAGGCCTGCGACAACCGCCAGGAATCCAGCGGGAATTCCGGCGAGTGCCGATCGGCTCGTCGGGAGGTTCTGAGCGGCAATTGCGATTTTCATACTTAATAGGAGAGGAAAGGCAAGAGGAGCCCTATGGACACCGCACGAAACACTCAGGAAACCGCCAGGAACCTACAGGAAACCGTCGGACACCGTCAGTTTTTTTGGGTGTTGCTCAAAAAAGTACACAACCCTAACCTGGATTTGCACGTTTGACCATACCCCAACATCAGCTCTTGCGGGCGGATGCCCCCCTCCCGCCGCCCGGGAACCTGCAACTCTGCCCGCCGCAGGCCCGCGCTTGTTCATAGAATTTTCAGGGGGCCGCTCACCCGCGTCATCCCGCCTTCGTCGTCGACCGCCATCTAATTTCTGGTGGGTGCCGGCATCTGCCATCGCCGCCGCAGTCGTCATCGCAGCCAGCGGCCTCGTGACTTTTCATTGCCGGCGTCGTCAGTGCCCGTCTCACCGTCGCCGCCATTGTCACCCTCGTTTTTTTTCCTCTTCGTCATCATGGTTGTCGTCCCCACGGTTTTGTCGTCGTCGGCCGTTGTCGAGCGCGGTCAGGATAATGCGCTTTGCCATCGATCTAGCATCCCCTGCGGGCCGGCGCCCCCCCTCCCGCGCTGGCCCCCCCTTCCCGTGCAGAATCTCTTTCTTGAGAGACGGAAAATAGCGGAGGAGGAGGAGGAGGAGGAGGAGGAGGAGGAGGAGGAGGAGGAGGAGGAGGAGGAGGGGTCGTCAGCGCGGACAGTCTCGCCTAAGTTGCCCGCGAAAGATCGCGCGGATGCGTCCTCGTTGCCAAGGTGGCGCGACGCGTCGGCGGCCCTCGCAAAAACCGCGGCGTGTGGTCGATGTTCCTCTCGCGTAGAGCTGTGTTTTGCGTCGTTCGCTTGGGGGGGGGGGAGAGCGGCGAACGGAGGAGGAAACCGTGCGCCCCCCCTGCGTGAGCCATCTCCCACCGGGCCCCATGTGGGTCTGGAGAGAATCGTGGGGTGGACCAGGCGCCAGCGCTCCCGCGAACCATTCCCTGCTTGGCCCCAGCTGGGAAACAAGGCATCCTGGGGTGAAACGGGGGCCCCCTGGTGCCCCCCCTTTCCCCTCCCCCCATCTGGCCCCAGGTGGTAAATGGGGCATCCTGGGGTGACTGGGGTGTTTCCCCTCCCGCGATCCCTTCTCCGCTTGGCCAAACCAATCCTGGGAATGAACCCAATTCTGGATTCTCTACGTGGTCCCAGGTGAGGAAATCGTGAACCTGGGCTGCCGTACGGTTCGCCCCTGGCAGGGGCCCAGCGGGGGAGATTACATACGTGCTTTATTCAGCCTTGAATTGCGCACTTCCCCGCATTGCATGACGATGTTTGTGTTCTTATGTTTTGTTTCGACATGTTGTCCCCTTCTTTGATCAGCTCGGTATGTAGTGCTAGTGCCTTGTTTCGGTACATGTAAGGTGTATGTGTGTGTAGCTTAGTGCGTTCTATCGAATCGCATTGACGTTGTTTACTTTGCAGTATACATTGTTCTTGCATCTGCATCGCCATTGTTTGCTTCTTGGGTGCGGGGGATGGGTGTTCGAGGAGGGCAGTTCCGAGGAAATGTGGGAGCATTGCCGCGGGTCGTTTTGCTCGCAGACAGGCAAAGTCTAGGTGGGGAATTTTACCCTGGGCCCTGCTTGGAAGCAGTTGTGGTTCGAACGTGAGTTCGTATTTCCTGCGAGCGCGGCAGTAACTACAATCATCTGGCCTGGATCGCTTCCTGAATGCCTCGCTACGGATTTGCGCTGCAACAGAGCCTTGCTCCTTCGGAGAGTCGCCAAGAGACCAAAGGCGATTACGTTTTGGGGTGAAGAGCTCCCTGCTTGTGCGCAGAGGCGTTGGTCACAGCTACAACCGCTTCCGCTGCCGTAACCGTCACCGCCGTCTTCGGCACTTTCGGCTCCAGTGCGTGGACCTTTAGCCTCGCTTGCGGGGCCCAGCCGCCCATATGTGGCCACGTGGTGGTCGTCGCGACCACGTGGTGCAAAGACCCAGGCTGCCCGCCCTTGCCCTCCCCCAGCAGGAGGAAAAGGGGGCGGGGCTCTCTCGTTACGCACTTCCACGTGTGATCCTGCTCTTTATCGAAGAGGCATACGTCGAGTCAACGCCATCCCTGCCTTTTGGAAATTCCTGCGTCGTGTAATCGTGATCGGCAGTGCGGCCACGCTAATGGATCGCATGTTCACCCAGCTGTTGGGGAAACGACTGGGGGAACACTGGGGAGAGGCTCTTTGTGGTCGTCTTTGGGCTGTCCCCGCGGCTAGTTTCTTGCCTTCGTGTCTTGTTGGCGGGCGCCTGTGGCCCCCTGAAGCCATCTTGAGGCTCACGGGCTCAAGGGCTTTCTCAGGGCGCTTTTCTGCCATCTGGAATTCTTGAGGCCATTCATGTCGTTTTGGCGCCTTTTGGGGGCAGTCATGTCGCATTATTGGGCTGTGCTGCAGCCGTTGTGGATCCTCTTGGGGTCTACGTGGGCCGTCTTGCGCTGGAGGTGGGAGCCTCATGGGTCGTCTTGGACACTCTTAAGGCAGAAAAGGATGGTAATTTCAATCGCATGTGGCAACAACGTTCGTTTTCAAGGTTTAGGCATCTTGGGCCGACCCCGAGGGCCCCCCAAACAGCCCCCCAAGCGAGCCTATTGGGCCCTGTTGGGGCCCTCTTGGAGCCCTCTTGGGGCTATCCTGGTCGTCTGGGAAGCATCTTGGAGGCTGTCTGAAACTATGAATGGAAGCCACCAGCCAGCACAGCGAGCTATCCGCTACCGATGTGGCTCACAGCGGCGCGCAGCTAACATATGCTTCGACAGCTTGCTGTCTTCCACTGTGTGCGACACACGCGCATCGTACGTATAGCACGCATTCCCTTACATGATATGACCCATGTCCCTCCTAGCCTCCTCTGACCTACGCTTCGTCATGGTTCGGATCGAGAGATCGTCTAAAACGATATATGTACAACAGCTTCCCAACTCACTTTCGAATCGGTAGCGGAGCTGGCCTCACTTCCGTGTGGATGACTCTGAATTCACTTGTTGCCTTCCACGGCACAGCTTGTTGGACTCTTCACACCTACTGCGCCAGCGTTCCTTCGCGGAGCCGAGCCAGGCCACCGGCTTGCGTGTGACGACGCGCCATGCGACGACCACGTGCACCAATCTTCCAACTGGGTACATGTAGCGAGGATGAGATGGTACCCGTGCTCGAGGTCCCTCGTGGGACCCAACAGGCATCGCCCCATTTCATTAGGTATTCCGCGAAGTTCGTTCATGGTTGAACGTCACTCCCGGCACGATGACATCACCCCAGCAGGCCGCCGCAATTAGTGCGGCCTGGGGGGTCTCGCGAAGAACATTGCGATGGGGTGCCGTTCAACTTCGCCAACTACGGTGTAAACATTCAAGGCAAACGCGTCGACGCAGCTACGTACATCATGTTTTCCTCAGCGCCAAAGTTGAAAACTTAGAGGGCGAATGGCGACTGATGTCTGGCACGGCCTTCGTCCACTTCCGCATTGAGCGTGGAGCGCGAATCGATGCGGTCCTAGCCCGCTTCGGGATGGCCAGGCTGGAAGCAGACTCAGCGGCTTCGACATTCCCAGCTATATGTTATGCTCATCGTTCGTAGGGACCACACCCCAATAATAGTTTCGAAAACGCAGAAACGTCGGAGGTTGGGGGTGAGGTCGCAGGGGGACGCAGGCCCCCAACCAGGAAATCGTTTCGTTTCGTTAGTGTCGTGCGTGGGGGCGAGGCGAAGCTGCGCGGGCGCGCGAAAGGGATGAACATTCCGCTGCTAGGGCAAAGCCAAAACAAATGATTATCCGTCGTCCGTCCGTCCTTCTGGCGTTTGCCCTAGCGGTGTCCCGCGGTGTCCCGTGGTGTCCCGTGGTGCCCCGTGGATCCGCGCCGTGCTTGCCGACGAGTTGAGCATAGTTGTCGACGAGGGGTTAACTGCCAGCGCCATCTGTCTCAACGCAGCTCGCCTCTTCCAGATGGCAGCGGCATAGCGCGTTGTCACATGTTGATAGCGTTGAAGATGCAACGCCAACTGTCAATCGGCGGTGCGGGCTCTTGCGCGGCGGTGTGCCGCGCCAGTGGCATCTTCAACATTGTTTGCAAGTGCTGCGGCTACCTTTCGGCGAGCGTCGCAGAATGGTCGGGCGAGAACCTGCCAGCCATCCTCCGGCCCACCTCGATGCAGAACAAGTCTTCCGCCCTCGTCTTGGAGCCGGGCAAAGAAGATATCATGTCCTGCAGGCAGCTCGACCCACGCGGTCCAGTCCGGCAGGGGAGGATAGGTCATGCGCGTCGAGAAAACACCCTCGGGGCACTCGGTCATCCCATCCGGCGGGTTCGACGGATCGTCCCCGCATTCAACGGAAAGCGATTCTGCGGCTCATCCTGCGCTATGACGCGCAGCGGTCATCTGCGGGAGATGGGCATGGAGCCAGACACCAACGGCGACGCGCGCGTCGACGACTACCTGGAGAATCAGCGGGACTCGCAGATCGTCACCGCCGTCGGCAATGTGCTGGACCGCTGGCATAGGTCCGACAAGATGCGCGCTATGTCCGAGGTGACGCGGATGCTCTTGACGCGCATCTGTGAGAGGGACCTGGCGAGATGGAAGACGCCCGCCGCCCGCGACGCTCGGACGAGACGCGCCCTGGTGGAGATCCACCAGCGGGGTCACCTGCTGCATGCCGCATCGGTTGTCGTGATGGCGGCATCCCACCAGATTCGGCTAGCTACGGTGACGGCAACGAGCGCCCGACCATCCCTGCTACTACGCGGAGCAGCGACAACAGCTCACAATCAGGGCGAGGGGCGGCCGGACGGTCGAGAACATCGATCGACGGGGGCAGGCTGGCGCTGCGGCCGCGCCGTCTCGCAGCGATCGCCCGCCCGAGGGCGCGCGGGGCTCGAGCGCGGCCGCGTGCTTCGCCGGGGTCCTTCGAGAGTTTGTTGGACCCGCTCTCGGCGTGAAAGATGGGCGCGCGACCGTCGCTGAGTTTCGGCGCAGAGGCAAACCATGCGACGGACTGACACATATGCGGTTATGGCGCCCACGGGGGCCCATTACATAGGGTAGCCTGCTGGCGAGGGACTATCCAGCGCTTTGGGGGGCCGCGCCCGATGACTGGCAGGCGCGGGCGCTAGGCGAACGGGGGAGTCGCGCTGCGATGGCGCACGTAGTCCGATCACTGAGACGGGCGCACTGCGGATGTAGATCGTGGTCGTGGGTCCGCCAGCGCGTTTCTGGGAGTTGGGCCCTTTCCGTGATGCTGTCCAGGACCTGGGGCTTCGCTTGATCCGGGTGCGTCTATGTTATTCCGGTGTCGACTACGCTCGAAACTCCATACCGCCGAGCGGCTCATACCTACACATGATCACAACATGCACTAGGAATTGTATGATGCAGGGTCGATGCGCGCGTGCGTCGTAGTCCGAGCACCCGCTCAATGGGCACGAGCACGAGCAGGACCGGTCAACTTGATGAGACACTGGGCAAGTGCTAAACTGATAGCGCGCCCCATGGATCAATTGGAAAAGATCGACGGCGCACGCGCGACAAGGGGGCGACGTCGAGCGTGCGCACTCGTGTCCACAGGGGCGCTCGGGCATGTGCCTGGGCGCCGCCCAACAACCCCAGGCTGGGCGACGTGGTGCGCGGAGTAGTTCTTGCCTTGGATACCGCGAAGCTCAATTGACTGGCTGCGACGGGAAGGCGCCCTCGCGTTCTGGATCCAGGAATATGAATATTCTAGTGTCCTGGGGGCCCGCGGCTGCAGCGAGCTTGGCCGCGATCCGCCGGGAGAGCGGCAGCGTCCGCGACAACGAGTGGCGCCCGCGGCAGATGATCGATTTCCTTCTTTACCGACTTTGGGCTGGGCTACGACCTGAAGGCGGGCAGTTCTTCATTATACCACCGCTTCCGACTGTCCAGGAGACTGCGCCATCTGCCGCCCCCCGGCTGAAACAGCAGCCGCGACAGAAAGCTTGCGAAGCGACGGGCACCGAGCCGCGTGCGATACCTAGAATAGCAGATGGCGACAGCGATGATTGGGCGAATGCCTCAGAGGTCTGCGCTGCGCCGCGCACCTCGCTGACGTTCCAATCGAAGAGCTAGGGTCGGAGGGCGGCGATGTTCTGGATGCTCTTGACATTGCTATCGCTGGCGAACGCGCGTGCAGACGCTCGTTGTCTCTCCCATTGTTTCTCACGGTTATGGGCGCGCCGGCGCTGATGACGTTTTAGCAGTGCTTGGGGGACTTGGCGGGATCTCGCAGTCGGCCTTCCCAGGCAAGCTGTCATCTGGAGGTGCCCTGGACAAACGTGTCGCGGTGGGCCTCGGGATTTCGCAGGTCCAACAAGCAGGGGTCACCGTTGCAATCGCGAGGCCCAACAGCATGCCCACCGGGCCACCATCATATTTCAACGCTCAAGTCAACCACGAGATGCGGCGCGCCCACCTCCGACATGACCTGCCGCGCATCGCCTTCTTCGGCAGGGTGGCCGCCCCACCGGGCGACCTCCGACGGTTTTTACTTCGAAGTCTTGGCCAGGCGCAAGGTCATTACCGACGGCGCGCGGACCATTGCGCCGCCGGTCGACGAGATGTTCGCGACACTTTGACCCGACAGCCTACAGGCATAATCGTTGAGCGCCGAGCGCTATTGCAGCCATCCGAGAACAAGCCGCCCCAGGGCCATCGCGCACGCGCGCGGGCTTTCTACGAGGAGGTCGCCAAGACAGCTCAAAACACCCCCAAAATGCGATCGCTGATCGTGGGTGCAGTTTTGATTTCCAAGGTATTGTGCGCCGACGGACGCAAGCCTCTCGCCGACTGCAACGCAACCGCCCCTGCCGTCAACGGCGAGGGATTCGACGCGGATGATGCAAACGTGCCGCGTTCACCCAGGGGCGCTGTCAGATGATCGTCAGGCGGATGTCTAGGTTGTCTTGCTTACGTGGGCAAGATTCGGACGAAGTCGCCTCGGCGCAGTCGCGGCCCCACGACCTGCAGATGGCGCGGCGAAGGGCCGCGCTACTGGCAACGTCCCGACTGCAAGATTGATTTCGGCACCCACGGGGCTGGATGCGCAATGGCCCCAGGCATTTCTAGATTTGCTAAACCCTGGTAACTGCCCTGCCACCGCGGACAGCCGCCAGCAGTGACAGCCGCAGCATGAGCCGACGCTCTTGCACCATCCGCGCCAGCGGCGTCGGCGGGACCATTGTCGCCGCGCGCGCCGCAACCATCACATACCACACAAGGAAAGGCAAATCTCAGTGCGGGTGCCATCCTCTACGGCATGACACGTGGTGCCCTTGGAGATCGCAGCAGCCCATCAAGCAGAGCTACCAGTTCATTTTACCACAGACAGGCTAGACGGCGTGGGCGCGCGCAAGGCGGCGGGGATCCACCGCCGCCTCAGGCACCTTCTGAGGCGCGGCCGAGCGCGATCTTGCCGGGCTGGTCACGGTTCGAAGTGTGTGCTAGTTTTCAGGGCATGCGTGGCTTCGACCATGCTGTAGTTACTGAAGATCTGCTTGAACTCCTTCTCACGCGGCGCCACGCTGCGTAAACAAGGGGGGGGGGGGGGGCGGGATCAAGTCAATTTTCGGTCTTGACAACGCGCGCTTCATTTGATCAGGGCAGTCCGTGACTCATGTCTTCAATGCAGAAGCTGGGTGCGAGTCGACGCTCTGCAGCAGCCGCGTGTATGTCACATCGTCTGTCGCTGCGTTCCATGGGCAGCTGGGCAACAGGTTCCCGACGCAAAGTACCCCCGGCGTCTGCCATCAATGTCGGGCGCGCCGCGGACCTGCCAAGGCCGCCTATTCAGACGGCGAAGGAGCCTTTAACAACGACGCAGCCGAGGCGGTGCTTAAACCGCAGGGCGCGGAGCTTCGCATGCGAGCTCGTGGCCGGCGCGTCCTGCCACTGGAGCAAAGAACGGCGTTTTCCGACGCGCGTTTCACGTCATGGAAGAGGAGCTCAAGTGGCGCATCGTACTTCTCGTGTTCGCGCGGTTTCTTCGCGAACCCATGTTAGTGAGCAGCGTGTTCCCCTTCTGAAGTGGTGCATCCCCTCGTCGGGCTGTTTGCAGGCGACCGCCTTAATGCCTCCCAGACCTTCCACAGCATTTGATCACGAGCACGGTCGGGCAACTTTGGATCGCAGTCGCGAGCGACGGATCAGGCAGATCAGCGTCGCGGTTATTACGCAGGCCAGTAGTCGCTAAATTTTTTTCGGCACACAGATTTTCGTCACCTGGACAACGCGTTGACAGGCCGGGGCATCTCGTGGACAACCACCGACCGGCTACGAGACAGGATGACAGGGGAGGCCAAAACGAACCGTGCCGAGGCATAAGGAGTGGCCCCGAGAGGGGCAAAGTTGGCACAGGTCGGAGGAAGAGAAGTCATGGTTTTGCACTTAGGCGCACTACGCACGTCACATGCGAGAACACCCACCGTCCGCGAGATGGGCTCCGTCAGCACGGCCATGCGAACAGCGCTGGCCTTCATCGCGGCCGTGCCTCTGGGCAAACATCGCGCGGACCTGCCGCAGACTACCGCGTGTAAGCTATCGCCCGCGGTCGGATTGTCTGTATTTGTTTATCGCGGAACCATGCGGAACCATTTCCGGTTTGAAAATGCAGTCGCCGTGAGATTGGCCGGAGGCATTAACCTTTTCTTTGCAGTCAATAACGCAAGCGGCGGCGCGTTGGTCCGAATCCAATGGCACATCCCTGCGCGACATCGCGGGGGTGTCGCGCGCACGGGTGGTCCATCCAGCGCCTCAAGTCCTCGAAACCGATGGCGGGTTTCGGCGAGGATTTTTCCAAGTCCGAGTGCTGGCGGACACGCCGCCGCCGCTGAGCGGCCAGTCGACGGGGTGCCCAACGGCCCCCCCCCCTCCCCTTGAGTCTTACGATCACCGCTCGCCCGCCACCCATGAGGAGTTCCAAGGCGATCTGAAGCGCGCGTCATGGAGACGGCGCATATACCGAACATATGAGCGAAAAAGGTTCTCTCGGAGGCCACTCCAATTCAGTAATTGTATATGGTGCCAGCCCAGATGATCACCACAAACTGCGCGCTGGCGGCAGTCGCCCTCGAATGCCAGGGCCGTCTGCCAACGCGGGGCATGCTGCGTGTGACGCTGAGGGAGCTTCCCAAGTTCATGCTCGACGATTCTTGGCGACATCTACGGTCTAGACTCCGATGAGCACGGACAACATGTCGAAGTGTGTTTCACAGTCGTCATGTCCATGGTCGCACTGACACAGCAGCAGCAACGACTACTAGACAACAGTTGCGTCGCTGCGATGTGGTCATCTGTGACGGCGGCTTCAAAGCGGGCTGTAGACGTCGACCTTTCCACGAAAGCTGTGATCCAGGAGGGCCCTGTCAGGGTGTCCGAGGTGCTCGAGATCTCATTCGGCAATTCTTCAAGACTAAGATAGGGAAGCTCTGGCAAGCGCGAGCAGGGCCCTCTGGATGAACCGTCGCCGTAAAATCTTCGAGGACATTTTCAAATTGTGTTTGGGCATTCCCGAGGTGGAAAGTACGCGGGCAATCTGCGGCAATTTGCGTAAACAATCCCAGAGACATCTCCTGCAAATCTCTGGCGCATCTCGGGGGGGTCCCCGGCGCGCAGGAGTCCCTGGATAGTTTGCGAACATTATCCAGTGGATCCCGGTGGACATTTCGCGGGGGACTCTTTATGCGCGGAGGATCTTGTAGGCGCGCGCATTTTGTGGAAATCCGCCAGGGGATTTTTGGGGCACGACGGTTTTTTGGAGATTCGGGGGGGGGGGGAATTTTAGGAGATTGTAGATTGTTGGCAATTCGCGGGGAGGTCTGTGGGAGTTTCAAGGGCGGTCGCGTTTGCCATGATCGTCCCAGTCGAATTGAAGACGCAAGATATCAACGCCGCGTCGAACAATGTGATTCCGAGGAATGCGCGCAGATGGAAATTTGCCAAGAACGGAAAATGGAGACAAGAAGCGCACCAATCGTTTCCGCTGCGTGTTAGGGGGGTCATGGACATCGCGACGCGGGGGCCTTTTTCAAGCACCGCGCGGCAAGTGGCTGCTCCTTAGCGGGGCCGCGCGCAAGGAACAACATATCATTGCATCTATGGGCATCGGTGCAGCCTGTCTGCAGGGGCTTGCGTTTGGCGCCAAAGACTGGATGGTTTGCCTCACCTCGCTGCCGGGCTCGCTGCAGTCTCGAGGTCGCTCCCAGGCTTTGCGCTCGCGACGACTTCAAGAACTGCGTATTGCGCCTACAACCAGGCATTCGGGCCAGAGACGTCACGCAACGCACGCCGTGCGATGAGAAGGTCGAGACTTGCGAGAACTTTTGGATGACCTACCACGTCGGCGGCAAGCATGACCAGCACGGAGGACAGGATCGACCAGTTCGTCACATGCGTAGAGAACACCTTCGGCACATGCAAACGGAATCAGCATATCCACGCTAATTGCGCCTGAAGGTACGCGGAACTTGAAGATGGCAGCGCCGCCCTCCGCGACCAGGGCGAAGACGTTAAGCAGCTTCATCCCGCGCAACATCTCAAACCGACAGGTGTTGAAGCTAAAGAAAGAGCGTCAAATTGTTTGACGACGTACCCATCGGCCTTCGGGGTGCCGTGGCTTGCGCTTTACTCGCCCATGTATTTTAAAGGGCGCGCGAAAAATCCGCGTTGCGCGTCCCTGATCCGACGAGCGCACGCGTGCGGCGACTTGGCGCGTTCTCCAGGAAGTTGCAGGCAGGCCCAAAAAAAACCGCACACCAAATTATTGGACCTGCACGGCGACTCCGGCTGCCGGCGCCTCAGCGGCGACGCCAGCGAGCAGGTGCGGGGCCATGGTGTCAGGAGTGCCAGTCTACTTCGGCGCGGACGCACGCAAAGTGGCATGCCTTTATGCCACCTGGAAGACGCGCACTGCAAGTGCCACCGACTGCAGGTGCGCCCCGGCTACTCAGCGGAAGGGCTTGCAGCGGACCGCGACTTGGACAATTGTTTAACTTCCGCCCGGCGATCGCGGCACTGCGCGGACTCCAACCTGGACCCCGCACCAGCGCGCCCCGAGAAATATTGGAAATCGGTGTTCTTTGCAACGTGGTCACACTGAGCGTCGATGCAGGGTCCGTCTTCGGATTTTTACCGAGCGAAGACGCCAGTAAAGAAACCGATATGGTGCACCTTCTTTGGTCATGAATGCTGGGTTCGGCAAGTGATGGGCGCTGGCATTGTGCATCGCGCGCAGTGGTGTGACGCGCGTGATGTGACCGCCGACGGACGTGCCAATGGTCGTATTGATCGTGCGTTTTCTGACAAGTGATGTCAGGAAGTCAGTTATTCAAGTACGAACTGAAGAATTGCGCACCGTATTGGCTTCATCAGGCTGCAGCCCGTGAGCCTGGCTCCACGAGGGCCGGCGATTGAAGCAACTTTTTGGGCGGCAATGCCGCGCC
This sequence comes from Prorocentrum cordatum, assembly GCA_963575745.1. Lineage (NCBI taxonomy): Eukaryota > Dinophyceae > Prorocentrales > Prorocentraceae > Prorocentrum > Prorocentrum cordatum. The sequence goes on along the minus strand of CAUYUJ010021837.1, from coordinate 1,188,396 downwards.
ATGGTCTAGGACTTGTTCGGGCGTCTGGATCTCCGGGCGCCCGTCCTTTAGGAGGCCGCTCGCCTTCGCATTGACTTTCGCCTTGGGCGGACTCGCAACCAACTGCATCGGTCTAGCGACTTGCTGGGTTGCGAGTGAACGTGCCGCTTGCCCCCCCCCCCCCCCCGACTTCGTACGGAAGTCAAAGGCGGGCAAAGCCTATCCGCTGCCGTTGTGGCTGACAGCGGCGCGCAGCCAACATCTGCCTAGAAAGCTTGCTGTCTACCGCTGCGTGAGACAAGCGTACGTCTTACTTCTACCACGCATTCTTTTACATGATATGACCTATGTCCCCTCCCGCCATTCTTTACCAACGCTACTTCATGGCTGGGATCTGGGGATCTTCGAAAACGATGTATAACGGCTTGCCAACTCAGTCTCGGTTCTGGGACCATCCACGGGCCATTTTGGAAGCCAGACTCGTCAAAGTCAACTTGCCAAGCACCCTTCCGGCGGGCTGACGGGGGCCTGCGGCTCATTCCGCTGCCGCGCCCTGGGGGCCTGCAGGGGGGGTCAAGGGGCCACAGGAAGTCTCGCGAACGATTTCGGAGACCTGAAGGGAGGCCTTTCGGGAGCTCTTGGGGTCGTCCTGGACAGGAACAGCGGCCGTGGGCAGCTGTCCTAGCGCACCCTCTGAGGCCGAACAGCGCAGCTCAACGTTTTTCAGCATTCCTCGGACTTCGAGAGGCTCGCGCGGCACGCCTCTGGAGGGCGGCGCGCCCCCCGTGGACGCTCTCGAACCCCATCCTGGTCCTTTAGCGCGGGGGGCGTTGCCAGTTGTCGATCTACCGGTCCTGCACCGTCCACCCGCGAAGCGGGCAATGGCGAGGCGCGGTGCTCCAGATTTCGTAATAAAAGGGAGGGGGTCTCAACCCTCCCAGACGAGAAGTTTTAGACCCCCCCCGTGGGAGAACCCTCCAAAACATCGTCCCCAGACCCCCCCAGGCCCTCCAAGATAGCCTGGAAGAGACCCCCCCCGAAATCACACACCCCTCTTTTTATTACGAGATCTGGAGTATGTTCTCCAGGGGCTAGAAGTTGCCATCCGTTGTTCGGCGGGGTGGGGGGCATGCGGCTGGCGGGGGGGGCGGCGGGAACAAAGCAGGGGCGCAGCTCCGCCGGCGAAGGCGCCGGCGCAAGGCCAGCTCGGCGGGGAGCGTTGGGAATCAGCAAAGCCTTGGCGTTGTGACCGCGGTCGACGAACGTGTTCCTCCTCCTCCTCCTCCTCCTCCTCCTCCTCCTCCTCCATCTCCTCCTCCTCCATCTCCTCCTCCTCCTCCTCCTCCTCCTCCTCCTCCTCCTCCTCCTCCTCCTCCTCGGGTACCAAGGCGCGGCCCCATGGCCACGCGACCCCGTGGATACGTGGGGCATCCTCGCAAAACCGCGTTGTATCCGGGGGGTCGCGGCCAAGGAATCCAGGCTTCGCGGCCTTGGGTGTGGACTGTTCCCTGGCCGCGATTTATCGCCTCGTCCGGGAAGGGTGGGCTCGCCGGGTCGCCAGCCAGCCAACGCACTCGTTGGCTGAATTCCCAAAGCCCCTTTAACAGAGCCCTGGGGCGTCCATCCCAGGCTAGACATTCTACATCGCCGACACATGCGTATATGCTATGTATTTGTATGTGGCCCCGTGGAACCCTCATGTATGCATATCCGGTGCTTCCTGGGGCCCTGGGACATCGGCCGTGCGTACGGTAAAAGGGTATGTGTGTATGTGTGAGCGAGTCACTGAGTGAGTCTCAGTCTCGCCGTGTCGGCGGTTTGAATGGCAGCTTTCGCTCGTCTTCCCTCCATGGGGTCCCCTTGGGCCGACCCCCCTCCCGAACTCTCTCTTATCGCTCCTCTTTTTCTGTTTTTTCTTTTGTTGATACGCCCTCGGGGGGCCTCGCGCTCCGACGGCGGCGCCGTCCTCCCTTCTGGTGAGTGCCCAGCGCACAAGGGGCTGCCGTCTCTGGAGAGGTCGTAGGCCCCTGGCCCCTCGCCCGCCGTCTCAAGTTCGCCTCTGTATTCGCTGCTCCTTCCTTCTAGGCTGGCCGCTCTTCTCGGACTGGCCCGTCTTCGCCGCCGTGCTGCCCCGCGGCCCCGTTCCGCCTTCGCTCTGATGGGTGCCTAGCGCACAGGGGGCGGTTTCGGGGCTCGCCCGCGGTGCCGGGGCCCCGGCCTGCGCGCTGCGTCCTGCCGTGGCCTTTCCTCCCTGTCCGCTTGCTGGTGGTGCTGGCCAGTGTCACCACTCGCGCTGGCTGTCGCGTCTCCTCCTTCCTTGGCAGCTGTTTTACCTCCCTCTGTCCACTTGCGGCACTCTACCTCTCCTGCCTGGCGGGGCACTTATTGTGGTCCTCGTCGCTGTTTCGTGGAGCTGCCTGCCTGGCCAGTGTCTCGTCGGCCTCCCCGGGCGCATGCCAGTTCTGTTCTCGCAGGGACGTTTCGCCTTCTGTGGAGCTGCCTCCCTGGCCTTTGGCCTCTCGGCCTCCCCGGGCTGCCCCGCCTCAGGTGTGCCGCCTGGTGGTGTTGTCCTCCCCTCTTCTCCCCCTTCTGCTCCCTCCTCTGGTCGTCCCCCGGGCTGTCGCCCGGGTCTCTGCCCCCTGTCCCGTCGTCGGGCCGCGCTCCGTGGCCCCCCCCGCTCCCTCTCAGGAGGGGAAAAAACACACAGACACAATGAATCGTCGATTCCCCAGAAAATATGGGGAAATATGGGAAGTGGGGGGGAAGACGAAAACCCAGAAACTGTAGGAAAATATGGGGAACCCTTTTATTTCTGTGTATTTATTTGTGTGTCCCAGGGCCTCTTCATCCTCCCCCTCCCCTGGGTCCTGGTCCGTCCTGGCTTTGGATGTCGTCCTCTCTTCCGCCTCCTGCTGCCATGCTGCCCTTTCCACCGCCC
>CAUYUJ010021837.1:1167979-1180479 GCA_963575745.1 Prorocentrum cordatum | reverse complement strand
CCGCAGGGTGGGTTGGCGAAGGGCATGTGCGGCAAGAGCGGCTGGCGTGTCTTGGCGGCCTCCCGGGCTGGTTCCGCGGCCACGGCCTTCATCGCTGCAGCCAGCAAGTCGCCGACGGTCACGGCGAGGCTGTTCGGAGCAGTCGTCCAGGTGGGCACGGCCTTGCGGTTCGCGAGGCTGTTCGCGAAACGTGCAAGGTTTTAGATGACAGGGCGCTCGAGCGAGCCATGCTTTCGGACGTGGACGCGAGCCGGTGCGAAGACATCGTGTCGCGCGTTGGGGCCACCGTCAAGACGCACAAGCCTCCTGGCAAGGTGGAGTTGCGCCTCCTCCACTGTAGTGTTCGTAATCCGATGGCTCCAGCAATGCGGTGGATCTCCCACGCGTTGCTCCCTCATCTTAGGCGTGTTCCGTTTCCGGCTCGCGACTCCCAGCACCTATTACAGATCATGTCGCGCACAGTCGAGCCAGCCGATTGCCACTTAGTAAAAATAGACACACAAGAATATTTTATGTCTGGTTTGCATGCCGATCTTGTCACACATTCCTCAGCTTTTTTCGACGGCGTCCAACAAGATGCATACGCCGCTGCGTGCGATTTTGGATTGCCAGTACGTGGCGTGCCCCACAGCGCCCGACAAGGTCTAGAAGGTCACCGTCGGCGCTGGCATGGGACTCCCTTGTAGTGGGGAGGTTGCTGACGCAGCGTATTTCAATCAAGTTGAGCGCGACAGCGTGTCTCAAGATCGTTTCTGCGAGTTGCACGGCATAGTCGCTTATATTAGGTATCGTGACGACATTATGCTGGTGCATTCGGGGTCCAGAGCACAGCTGGATGCCCTTATTGGCAGATTGCAAGAGCTGTCAACGTTGTTTAAGCTAGAAGTTGAGAGTATCGCCTCCGATGAGGTTCAGATGCTCGACGTCGTGTTTTACCGTGGGCCCCGCTGGCGCTCCACGGGCATCATGGATCACCGCATCCATATCAAGCGGTCGTTTTTGTGGATCCCCCTCAGCGATCGCAGCATGCATCCCGCCGGCGTGCACCGAGCATGGCCGCTCGCACACGCGCTCCGCGTGCGCCGTTTGTGTTCGGAGCGGCAGCACGCCGACAGTGAGATCAAGAAGTTTTGTAGCATTTTGCGTCAGCATTCCTCACACATCGCACTATTACCACGAATCTTGGGGGTGCGGCCCCCCATTTTTCGCCTCCCTGGCTCGACTGTCCATGAGCAACAGCCTTTGACTCGTATTGTAATGCCGTGCTGCAGCCAGTGGCAGGCTGCAGGCGTGCAGCGTGTAGTAAATCGCGTTGTGAAGCCATGGCGCTCTCAACACGGAGGCTTCTCCGCCATAGGCATCGCATGGAGTTTGGGCGACAAGCATTTTTTCCATATTGTCAAATCGTATAACAGCTCTCTCGAAGAAGGGGGCTGCGGCTTGCGCATTTTATGCGCTGCGACTCGATAGTGGTTGGTTGGTTGGGGCTGGTTGGTGGACGCATTGTCTTGCATTGTCTTCTCGGCATCAGTGCCACAACGTTGACGGCAGGCAGCGCATCTCTACATAATTGCGTTTTTGCTCGAACTCGCTGAGCAAGCAAGGATACAGCCAAGGTAGCAGAGTCTTGGCCGAGCACCAAAACATCATCGCCAGAGCGTGTGTGTTGCCCATTCCCTGAATTCTGAGGGGGAGGGTGGGGTTCACTCCATTCGGGAACTCCCGAGCGAAGTGAACCCCACCCTCCCCCTCAGAACTCGTGGGGGGTGGGGGTAGGGCTCGCATGCGTAACCAGGGTGTGCACCCGCTCGGTTTGGGCCGCGGCGCCCGCTGTGGCCGCTGGCCGCCGCCACCGCGGTCGCCGGCTCGCGCCGTGGCTTCCTGCCGGATCCCGCGTCGTCGCTCTCGGAGCCGGAGGCGGTCTTGGCGCCTGCCCCGGCCACGCGCAGAGGGGGGTGGGGGGAGGGGGGGAGGCTTCTTAGAAGCACCCCTGCTTCTTAGGAGGCGCGGGCCTTCTCTATACATGTAGGGCCCGCGCCTTCTACGAAGCAGCCCCCTTTGAAGAAGGCTCCCCCCCTCCCCCTATCCCCTGGTGCGCGCCGCCAACTGTCGTCGCCCGCAGGGTGGGTTGGCGAAGGGCATGTGCGGCAGGAGCGGCTGGCGTGTCTTGGCGGCCTCCCAGGCTGGTTCCGCGGCCACGGCCTTCATCGCTGCAGCCAGCAAGTCGCCGACGGTCACGGCGAGGCTGTTCGGAGCAGTCGTCCAGGTGGGCACGGCCTTGCGGAGGATTGCTCGTCTTTTTCCTCTCCATCTTCCGCCTTCCGCCAGTTATCGGACACGTGACGTGTGACGAGTGAGAATTCCGGAGACCCATCGTTCCGCCTATTGGCACCGATACCTCCAGAACTTCTCCGACGATTGCCTCATCGCAGAAGATGGTAAACTCGTACTGCTTGAGAAAATCTGCGCACGTGGTAATCATCCTCCTTCATCCTCCCTCCTCCTCCTCCTCCTCGTCCTCCTCCTCACTGCGCCTTCCTCCTCCCCCCTTTCCCCCTTTCCCTCCCCCCTCCCTCCTCTCTTCCCCCTCCGACGGAGGGAGAAGCCTCGAACCCCTCCGCCGGAAGGAGAGCAGCAGCAGCTCCTCGGCGCTCAAGGGGCTCTCGAGCTACGGCAGGCCGCTGGACCTTCCCGCCGACGCCGCAGATCTGTGCCACAGGCGCCCTGGCAGGAGGAGGGGTGAAAGGGAGGGAGGGAGGGAGAGGGAGGCAGTGAAGAAGGAGGATGAGGATGAGGAGGAGGAGAAGGAAAAGGAGCAGGAGGAGGATGAGCAAGAAGAAGCATACGGAGCAGGAGAGAGCAGGAGTCGGAGCAGGGGTCTAGGTAGCCAGGTCGAGCGAGTCAGGGGGCCCCGCTGATTCCACCCCCCTTTCCCACAACACAATAAGCACCTCTGGCACAAGCTGATTTTGGAACCGGAGCGCGCTCCCGCCTCGCAAACGGAAGGCGCTCGCGCGCGGCCCCGCTTCCAACGCGCTGCCGAAGAGGAAACGACGCGGGCCGCGCAGGGGCGGGAGCGGCAGAACTCCCGATGGGCGCGGCGACGGCGAAGCGTGCGCCACGCTGACACAGCATTGCCTCTCTCACTCGCCGTGTGCGCGGCGTCTTGGCGAGGTCGGCATTTCGCCCGCTCTCGCGCGGCTCCGCTGCAGCTGTCGCCTCAGTGCGCTTCGGCGAAGGAGCCATGCGCCGCGCCCGCGCTGGAGCACTACGTACTTCCGACCCACATGCGCACGGAGCTTGGGCGACGGCAACAGGTTGCTGAATCGCGCGGGCCCCACCGCGCCGCGTCGAGGCGGGAACGCCACTTCCGAGCGAAACCTGCGCGGCGCCAAAGCGAAAACGATATTTTCGTCCGCTCGCGTGTTGGGGAACACGCGTGCTACAAATGGGTGCCGCGCCCCAGGGGTTATTTCACTCTCCAGGAAAGAGTGCGGCGCCGAAGCGAGAACGACAAGTTGGCCTTTCAAGCGGGATGCTGGACGCCAGAGTATCAACGCCGACGCGAAGCACATGGATTTGTGTTTGTTGGGTGGGCTGCGACCGCCCGGACTGGGCGACGATCGGCCAGCCAGGTGGCGGAGTGGGAGTGTAGAGTGACACAGAATACAGTCGGGGCCCTGAAGAAGGAACCCTTTTCGTTGGGAAGGGGCTCCGCGTTCCTGAAGTGTTTCACAGCTTGCCTCAGGCTCTCCTTCTGTTTTCGACAGGAAATCGAAGGTTAACTTATGGAAAAAAAGGGCCTCGTTCCTTATTTAGGGTTCCTTAGGTCAACGCATCGACTGTACGGATTGGCTGAATAAGGCTAGGAGTCAGGTGAGCCAGGTCGCGCGAGTCAGAGGGCTCCGCGCATTCCCACCCGCTCTCGCCAACATAAGAATCAGCTGTGACACACAGGCGCAGACACACACACACACAGACACAGGCACACACACACACACACATAAGCACACACACACACACGCACGCACGCACGCACGCACGCACACACACACACACACTCACCCACACACACACACCACACACATTCACACAGCCTAGGGAGTGACCCGTTGGTCTGCGGCCTGCCGCGATGACCCTTCCTGGTCCCGTGTTGTCTGGGCGGCTTCTTGGTCGGGGGGGTTCCGTTGTCCCGCTCCCCCTGGCTGACGTCTGTCTCCGCAGGGTGCTGGGCCGGGGCCGAAGTGCCCTGGTGGCCCTGTGTGTGGGCCTGGCTCAGGGGGCCCTGGCGGTCCCCTGGGGGATCTCGGGGCGTGGTACTTTCTAGTGCGCACGTGAGCGAATCTCAGTGGTCCCGTGGGGGCAGGCCCCTTGGACCTGCAGTGACTTACAGGCTGTCACTGGGTTTTGCTCTCGAGCTCTGACCAGGGACTGTCCGAAAGCTGGTACACACACACTTACACACAATTACACACACTTACACACACACTTACACACACACACACACTTACAAACACTTACACACACTTACACATACACTTCCACTCACACATGCACTTCTACTTCAAATTGCACTTACACTTGCACTTACACCTACACGCATTCAGTGCCGCCTCTCTGATCTGACTCATGCTGTGGAGATGCTAGATCCGAAGTGCTCGTAGTCGCGATTACAACAGCCAGCGGGGCTTTGAAGCGCGTGTGCCGCGGGAGGAGGGGGAGGAGGGGGAGGAGGAGGAGGAGGAGGAGGAGGAGGAGGAGGAGGAGGAGGAGGAGGTGGAGGAGGGCCGGGAACAGGAGGAGGCACCGGATGGGGCCGGAGAGCACAGAGCCAGTCCAGTGCGGGGGCTTTGTGTGCCAGAGGGGGTGGAGGGGGGGGGCACCAGCCGAAGACACATGTCCGCCCCTCGCCCGCTGGCCGCTGGACGTCGCATGTTCCCAGAGCTCTTCGGATCGCCAGAACATCAGGACGCACTTTTTCTGCCGTCTTCGGTCTCTGGGGGCCCTTGCCATGCCCCGCCCTGGGACAGTGAGAGGAAGCGATCCCCAGCAGGAAGAGCCAGCGCCCTGGAAGGGCCTCGGGCCTCGGTGTGCCGACGCCGTGAGGCATCACGACGCCGCTGCTTCCGACGGGTCGAGCCCGAGTGGCTCCTCGGGCTCCAGGGGCCGTAGCCCCAGCGCGGCACGGAGCGAGAGGCCGGCTCCTGTCAAGAGGTCCGGAGGCAGGCGGCTCGGGGGGGGGGGGCCGGCGGGGCCTCTCCCCGTGTGCCCCCGCAGGCAGTGGAACAGCAGCGAGAGCAGCGGAGCAACGGCCAGAGAGGCCGCCGCGCGGGCCCGCCCTCTCCCGGGCCCCTTCGCATCGTCGGTCACCCGGCGCGTTCCACTGCCTCGTCGGCGTCCGGAGAAACACGGGTCTGCCTCGATGTGTTCGATCGTGAATCCCCCGTAGCAGGTCCGGGCCACTTTGCAAGTAGCTGCTCTGCGAGGAGTGGGACGCGCTGGTTTTTTGTTAGAGCCATCCCAGCCCCTCCTGGGACAGCGCAGGGCAGCTCCCCCATTGTACAGTTGACCCGCATAGTAAGGATGAGCATTCTTTCCAAGGTTACCCCTGCTTCCTTCCCCGGATTACCCCTGCTTCCTTCCCCGTCGGCCCATCCTTGGCCGCTTTCACCGGCCGCGCCCCGCTCGCAAAGTGTCGGCATGGCCCTCCAAGGCCCTTGCGTCCGCATCGTGCGTCCTTGCTACACGGGCTGACAGTCGAGGAACGCGCCCGCCTAAATGTCACCATCCCAGCCCCTCGTGGGTCGGGGCAGGGCGGGCCTCTCAGCGTGCAGTCGACCCGCATAACGTCGTGCCTTCCAAGGCCCCCGCATCCTCGTCGCGCGTCCTTCGTCTTCGGATCGACTGTGGCCGGAACCGCCCCAGCCCCTCGTGGGGCAGGGCAGGGCAGCTCTCCCAGCGCACACCCTCCAGGAGGCGCTGGGTGCTGCGAGGCCCAGAGAGGAGAGGTGGGGGCGGCCAGCGGGGTCGAGGTTTCCCCGTGGGGGGGGGGAGGTGAGCATGGTTTTCCTTGTCTGGAGGGAAGGGGATTGCGATGCTCGGTAGAGCCAAGCTGGAACAAGTGGCTGGGGCCAGCCCTTGCACTCTCTTTCCGTCCCCGGCCAGTCTTCCTCTGACTTTTCCAGCCCTGGCGACCTCATCCCCCACCGCTTCGTGCTCGCCGCAGCCCCTGCCAGCTTTTCCGGCCCCGGCCGCTTCCACTGTCACGGGGCTCCCAACTATACATTTTTTCGGTTTCCCTACAGTTCTTGATCACGTTAGGCCTCCAGATGCGTTTGGGGGGACGTGCCGGGCCTTTTCCCGCCGCCTCCAAGCCACTGGGGCGGTCCGGTATCTGGCCGACGGCGGCAACTCGCGGTCCACAGACCCGGTTCGATTTGACCGCGCTGTGTGCACTTCTAGTGTGCTGTCGTCCTCAGCTTGTGCTTTTCAGAAGCTGGGGATTGTGTACACATGCAGCGATTGATCGTCATTTTTAGCTGCGTATCTTTTTTCGTTTCCATGCCCCCATCTGGTCACATTGTTCCCGACGATCCTGTGGTGGTGGGTCCTCGTTTTGAATAGACAGCGCCCCGCGTTCCCTCCTCCTTCCTCCCCCTCCTCCCTCCTCCTCACTCCCCTCCCCTCGCCTCTGCTCTTCGCATGTTTTTGTTTCGCCGCACCCTCTCACAAGTTTCGTGTCCCCATAGGGAGCTCCACCGAAGGCCCACTTGGCAGGGTTCGCATGGCGCCACCGTGCCCATTTCCGAACACCCCTTGCACGTTTCGTGGCCCCACAGGGAGCTCCACCGAAGGCCCCAGTGGCAGGGCTCGCATGGCGCCAACGCACCTATTCGGTGCACCACTCAGATTTTCATGTGGCCTCATAGGGAGCTCCACCGAAGGCTCCTGTGGCAGGGCTCGCATGGCGCCACCGCACCCATTTGGCGCACCATTTATACGCTTCGTGGCCCTATATGGAGCTTCACCGAAGGCCCCAGTGGCAGGGTTTGCATGCCGCCACCGCGTCCATTTCGGCACACCCCTCACACGTCTCGTGGCCCCACCAGGGAGCTCCACCGAACGCCCCAGTGGCAGGGTTCGCATGGCGCCACCGCACCCATTTCGGCACACCCCTCACACGTCTCGTGGCCCCACCAGGGCGCCCCACCGAAAGTCCCAGTGGCAGGGTTCGCATGGCGCCACCGCGTCATTTCGGCACACCCCTCACACGTCCCGCGGCCCCATACAGGGCGCCCCACCGAATGTCCCAGTGGCAGGGTTCGCATGGCGCCACCGCGTCATTTCGGCACACCCCTCACACGTCTCGTGGCCCCACAGTGAGCTCCACCGAAAGCCCTGGTGGCAGGGCTCGCATGGCGCCACCGCGCCCATTTCCGCACACCCCTCACACGTTTCATGGCCCCATGGGGGGCTCGGCCGAACGCCCCAGTGGCAGGGCTCGCATGGCGCCACCGCACCAATTCCGGTGCATTCCTCAGACTTTTCGTGGCCCCACAGGGGGCTCCTCCGAATGCCCTAGTGGTAGGCTTCGCATGGCGACACCACATCCATTTCGGCACGGGCCCCTCACACGTTCCGTGGCCCTGTAGGGAGCTGCACGGACAGCCCCAGTGGCAGGGTTCGCATGTTGCCACCGCACCCATTTCGGCACACCCCTCACACGTTTCGTGGCCCCACAGGGAGCTCCACCGAAGGCCCCAGCGGCAGGGTTCGCATGGAGCCACCGCACCAATTTCGACATACCCCTCACACGCTTCGTGGCCCCAGAAGGAGCTCCACCGAATGTCTCAGTGGTAGGATTCGCAAGGTGCCACACCGCCCCACCGCCCATTTCTGCACGACCCTCACAAGTTTCGTGGCTTCACAAGGAGATCCACCGAAGGCGGGGCTCACAACTGCGGTACCCACAATTGCATATGATTGGGTCCTTCGCCGGGGGAATTCCCAACCCTCCTGTGGTGTTGGGTCCTCGATTTGAAGAGACAGCGCCCCGCGTAACTCACTCCTCCTCACCCATCTCCTCCCTCCTCTCTCCTCCTCCTTCCTCTCCTTCCCTTCCTCTTTCCTCCCTGCGTTTTCGCCCACCCAGTACAGCGCTTCGTGGCCCCATAGGTGGCTCCACCGAAGGCCCCAGTGCCACCGCCCGCATGCGTCACCCACACCCATTTCGGCACCCTTTACACGTTTCGTGGCCCCATGGGGAGCTCCACCGAAGGCCCCCGTGCCACCGCCCGCATGCGTCATCCACACCCATTTCGGAAAGAGGGAGGTTCTGTGGTCGCTTGGAGGGGGGCGGGGTTGCAACCGACCCCCCCCCCCCCCTGGGATGGATGTTGGGGTGGGGGATCGAACCCACCCCACCATCCCTGCCCGTTACAGAGGGGGGAGTGTTTCGACCCCCCCCCTCTCCCCCCCCTCCTCCCCTACTTGTCCTCTCTCACCCTCTCCTCGGGCCGGCTCCTGCGTCGGCGGCGGCTGGCGGCGGCGGCGGGGGCGACGATTTCGTTTTCTGGGCTGGCGCCCGGCGCCTGCGGCGGCGGGCGGCGGCGGCGGGGAGCGTCGACGAGGACGACGGTGGTGGTGGTGGTGGTGGGTGGTGGTGGTGGTGGTGGCGGTGGTGGTGGTTGTGGTGGTGGTGGTGTGGTGGTTTGTTGTGGTGGTTGTGGTTTTGGTGGTGGGTGGTGGTGGTGGTGGTGGTGGTGGTGGTGGAGTCAATACACCCTTCCGCACCACCATTATGCTGCCCATCCTTCTCTCTCGCCTTGCACTGCTTGGCTCACTTCGCGCTGCTTGTGCCTTGCATGTTGCTTTATAGCTGTTTGGCCCTAGGGGAACATAATAGGAACGAGCCTGCGGCGCGCGCGCGCGTGCGTCGGCCGGCGGGCCGGCCTGCTCTCTTCAGGGTTTCCCTATTGCTACTTTAACGGCATTGTTCTTCCTCCCCATGTCATCGGCGAAGCACACTGATCATGAGACATCAACAGAACATCTGTCAGGAATATGTGAATATTCAGGCAAAAACTGGTTATCAGCCGAAACGACAGCTCAGCCGCTAGCTTCGCAGAGCATGGGATCACAGGAGGGAGCGCTCGGAAGAGCAGAACATCGACACCGTTCCGATCGTATCGATGATGTGGGCGCCTCCATGAGGCGACCTCATTCTGTCAATCTTCCCAGAAGGCAAGCGTTGAAAACTGCGTTCGGCTTGACGGAAGGGGATTCCCCAGTTGATTCGTTGGCAAGGGCTAAAGCACAGACCCCGGGCGGAAGGTATGGCACAGCCAAAACTTCCGCCGATGGATCATACGATATAGCACCAATGCACTTGCCCGATCATCGGTTGACCTAGACCATGAGATGGAGCAACTGTTGAATCGTATCCTCATAGAAATGTCAGATGAAGGAAATTGTAGCACAGAACAAGCAGCGCAATTTGTGATACATGGACAGGGCGAGCATGCGAACAACTTAGAATCGGAAAGGGTCATACCTCGCCTGGCCCATCGCACCATCTGAATCCTTTCCCTGATGGGTCTGACGGGCTCGCCACAGGCGCAAATCCGTTTGTGAACGAGACAGTTGATTATGCAACGGTCGATGCACTTCAGAAAGCCATTCTTGATTCGGGTGATGATTTCGGCGATGGAAGAAACCCAGACCGAGGCAAGAGTTCGTCGGCTCTGCCGATGTCGAGCTCGCCTGATATCATACGTGCAGTCAGGCATACAAGAGAGCCTACAGGGGCAACTCCGCTTCCACAGACTAAGAAGTCTAAGAGTGAGGATGACGACCTGAATGCTTCCCCTTTGCAGCAAGGTTTTCACCGGCAGGACTTCGCATTGCCGAGCTCTAACAGGGACAGGGAACCGGAATTTGATGAGCTTGTGGTGCAGGACGAAAGAGACGAGCTAGCCCAGAACCAGGACGTCGATTTCACTAATAAGGGTATGAGAACAAGGGAGCAGCACACCCCTGCCTCCAGCAGAGGACGCAGGAAGGCCCCCAGGGCCGGACGCTCAAGTTCCAGAGGGTTCGATGTCCTTGAGTCCCATCGGCTATCGTCAAATAGGACCACCAGTAGCTTCTCGATGCGGGACAGTTGCTGGAATGCCGAATCCAGGTGCCCGCCTCAAGCAGAGAACCGGTGCCCGGGGAAAGCGCGCGAGCGGGGGGGGTCGTGTAGAAGGCCTGCATGTTCACAATGTTCGAATGTATGTCCCAAGTGTAGCCTTGCATGGCTCCGTGGAGAATGCATTGCGTTGGAATAACATAACTGCCGCCACATTGCCATCCAAGAATGGGAGGATAATCGGAGACAGTATCGGGAACAACTGATAGCTGCGAGTGGACATATACAGCGCATTATCCTCGAAGCACCAGTGGATAAGAGGGCCACTGAAGAAGCTAAGCGCATGCTTGCATAATCCGAGGCAGAGAGACAGGCAATTGCGCAAACGTTTGAACAAGAGAGAAGTGTCATTGTGGAAGGTGCGCCAAAAAACGGTTGCAGCAAGCAGGGGCTGGCACAGCAGGAGATGCGGATGTGGCCCAGCGGCGTCTTGCACAAGAGGCGAGAGAAAACGGCGCATTCAGCAAATGGCTGAACACATGTTGTCCGCATCTCAACGCAAGGCTGAGAAGGAAAAATGGCCGAATGCAGAGAGATGGCTGATGCCGCCAGAAGGGAAGGATAGAGAGGAGCTCGAGAACAAGCAGCGCGGGAAGATCAGGCGCCCCGTAATCAACTTGAAGCTGCTAGACTCGAGGCCGAATACATAAAATCGGAAGCTCTGCGAGCCCTTCGAGAACGTGAAGGCGCAGGCAACCAGAAGCGAGGGCCAGAGGAAAATGCCCGTTGCATGGGGCCATCTGAAAGGGCATGCAGAACAGCAAATGAGGAACAATGTTCTAGCCGCTCGTGCAGGAAGTGAAGAGAACAGAAGGCTAATATCTGACCCGGGACAACATCGGATGGACACGGAGTCGCTGGAAAAGGTTCGGACAGCCGGACATCCCGGGGCAGAAGTTTTGCCAAGAGCTGAGTCTGCAGTCTGCGCCTGCGGCTTCGCCGGCAGGTGCGGGCCCAAATCAGAGGTTGGCATCGACGCCGGCGCGGCCGATGCATGTTGAACCACCTCCGCGTCCGACTGTCGCTCGCTCTGTTCGTAAGAATGACGACGAGCAGGTTCCGACACGAACGGGCAGCCCAGGACAGTCTTGTGTCGTTTAAGAAATGAGGCGAGATTTGCATGGGGCGCTCGAAAGTGGGGGCCACCTGGACACGGTTGCCAAAAGGTGCACTGAGCACGCCCGGAACAAAGAGTTCGGGCGACAGGATGATCTCGAGATGAGGGGGGGGGGGGGGCGCTAGGCATGCCTGACGCTCGCCGTGTCAATGACGATCCCGATGAGACGGTGCCGAGTCACTCGGACGCGCCGCAAGATGTTAGATCGGAGCGCCAAGTAAGCAGCCTAGCCGATCCTGTGGGCATGCCGGCATTCAAATCGACTGCGTCGGATTCTGATCAAATGCCTCTATGGACAGCTCCAACTGCGCCCGCGCTTCCTCTCGCAAAATCACATTTCATCCCGGGGTCAGCCGTTGAGAGGTCTCTCGACGCGATTGGAGGTTCGATGCAGGAGTATATTCGGGGAACGAGTCCTGGGAATGTCCCACTCAACATTATAATTCCAGGGCCCCCCGGCAACTTCGACTTGCCTGTCGCCTTCCATTCGCCGTCGGCTCAGCCGCAACTGGCGAAGGAGGGGGGGAACGGCGAGGGCGCGACGACGACCGGAGAGATGATCAGAGCACAGCCCCCAGCACTGGCATGATTGTAGCCGTGCAATTTGACGAGACGTTTGAGCCGGAGCCACCCAGAGGACCCCCTGGGGGGCCCGGTGGCGGAGGCGACCCAGACGGAGATGGCGGTGGGGGGCCGAATGGCCACAGTGACCCAACTACGCAACCGTTCAACGCCAGCCACATGGATGCGAATTGGAGGAGTTTTGGAAACAATGAAGAGCTAAACCTTCTGGACATCCGGAGTGTTCAGACACTGCGCGAATAGAAACAACATTGTATATGCGCAGTAGCTGGGTCATGGCATGATGTCAAGGTGACACTAACATGGGTTACTAGAGCCATGGGGCCCGATGTGCCGAAGGAGAGCCTTCGGGGCTCCGTGGCATCAATGCGTCTTGATATGATGATCGCCACGAATCTACTCGCGGAGTTCGCCAAGATGAAGCGCAGTCGCAACCCGTCAGCGCAACATATTCGTTTCTCCTTTCACCAATGAGCCGCGTGGAAGTTTCATGTCAAATAGAGGGGCGTCTTTTCACAGACCGTGCAATCATTCGCGCCAAATGCGTTTGGTGTTCTGTCAGGTCGGAGAACTGACATCGCCGGATATGTCGTGACGTGTTTAGGATAA
>CAUYUJ010021837.1:1155479-1157979 GCA_963575745.1 Prorocentrum cordatum | reverse complement strand
TTGGGAAGATCTGAAACACTCCATTCCACCCAGTGCCTCACAGAAAGGTGGCGAATATAAAACACATTTCCTTCCTCCTTTCCAGAGTTCTCGTCCCCCTCGTTCCTCCTCCTCGCTCTCCCTTCCTCCCCTCCCTTCTCCGACCCCTCCGTAGTCTGACCCCTCCCTCCCTTGCTCCTCCTTCCCTTCCTTCTTCCTCCCTCCCTCCCTCCCTCCTCTCTCCCCTCCCTCCTCTTGTCCTCATTTCCCCTCTCTCCTCCATTCTCCCTTGTTCCCTCGTCCCCTCCTTCCCTCTGTCGTCACTCCTTCTCCTCCTCCTCCTCCTCTTCCTCCTCCTCCTCCTCCGCCTCATCCGTTCCCCCCTCCCCCGTCCCCCCTCCTTCAGGACAGGGAGCGGCAGCAGCTCCGGACGATCGCCGGCAGCGATTCCGGCGTCGACGAGGAGCTTGACGAGGGCGGCAACATCAGCAACCTCGCGGCGAGGATGCCAAAGGGGGCACAGAAGCGGAAGGGGGCGGTGGGCGGTGGGCATCGGGCCTTTTTCCCCGTGGCTCATGCTGCAGAAGGAAGAACTGGGTAGAGGAGCAGTAAATTTCGGGGACGGCGAAGAGGGGGGTGATGACCAGGAGGGAGTGGATCTCATGGCGCCTCAGATTTCATGGCGCCTCCTCTCCTTTCATTACGTCTCTCCCCCCCCTGGGCGCACATGCCGCTGGCCATGATTTGCGCCCCCCCTTGGGACGCCCCCCTCTTGGCCGCCCCCAAAAATTGCATAAACATAACCGTTCGAAGGTTATCGTGGTGTTTCTCAGGTCGGCGATTGACCGCCGGTCCTCCCTTGCGGCGCCTCTAGCGCTGTCCGTGGTCCAGCGCCGATCCAAGAAGTCATGGCGAATTCCCGAATGCATTTTTAGAAGCATATTATGTGTATATTTATACACATGTGATGACTCTCAGAAAGGAGGGGGAGGAGGAGAGATTGGGAGGGGGGGTCATGGATCGGTCGGGCTGAAGGGGGGAACGCGGGCCAAAGGCGGGCGAACCGTGCGGTCTGCAACGGAGCGGGGTGGCGAGATTCTCAGGCCTTGTCTGGACCAGGCGACGCTCGAGGCTCTTGTCAGACAAGAGACGGTGGCGGCTCCGTCCTATGGGTCCCGCGTCGGCGCCGCCTCGCCGGCAAGAAGCCGAAGAGGCTCGTCGGCCATGCCACCTTCGCCAGCATGCTGGACCGGATCAGGCTGTGCGTGCGCAGCGCCTGCCATGCTACGCCTGCATGAGGTGCCAGGACGGCCTCGGGGTGATGTGGCCCACGGTGCCACAGGGGATGATGGCCTTCGTCGTGTTGCTGCCCCTGGTGCGAGGGCCGTGAGACGCGCCGTGGAGCCCAGACTTCACTGCTATCGCTGCTTCTCTGACCGATGTGGGCTACTGACCGATGTGGGCTTGTACAGTGAACCCGCATAGGAAGGATGAGCAGCGTTCCAAGGTTTCCCTTGCATCCCTCCCCTTCGGCCCATCCTTGGCCGCTTTCGCTGGCCGCGCCCCGCTCGCAAAGTGTCGACATGGCTCTCCACGGCCCTTGCATCCTTCACTGGCGTCCGTGTTAGACGGGTTGACTGTTCGCGGCTAGCTGCGCTTGCGATGAAGCGGGCGGAATGCACTGCGGGTGCGCAGTATATTTCGCCATTTGCAACGTTTGTGTGGCTTTGATCACGCGCCGCACCTCCGCCGCAGGCGCCCAGGCAGCCTCGCCTGGGTCTCTGCTGCGGACGCTGCCCTGTTCGGAGTTTCTGTGACGGCTCGAGCGCGCGGCGTCGATTTGGCCCCCTCCCATGTTTCCCCCAGACACTTGCCACACGTTCAGTGCCATTGAGAATATGGCACCAATGCGTGACGCTCTCTGAACCGTCATTGGTCTTCGCTCACGGGACCTCCCGGGAGCGCGACTAGGATGTGGGGTGCCAGATGCAGCAATGGAGCTGAGACATTCATTGGCAGAGGTGCCGAACACAAGATGGGGAAAGCGCGCCAGTGGATCCCCCTGAATACACAAAAGGGAGGGGTGCTTGCAGAACCCCCCCCCCCTCCCCCCCTTCAAAGGGGGGGGGAGAGATTTTCGTCCCCCCCTCCCTCCCCCCCTTTGAAGGGCGGGGGGGGGTCCGGACCCCCCGCCCCCTCCCCCCCTTGGCGCTGCAAAAGGGGGGGGGGGTTCGACCCGAAATGAGACGAATTACAACCGACTAGTCCAAATTCCAACCGTTCGGAGCATATTGCAACCAGCAATGGGATCAATTACAACCATGGGATCTTCAGAAGTACTTCTTTCTTCTGCAGAAGTACTTCTTTGTTCTTCAAAAGTACTTCGTTTCCTTAGGGTTCCTTAGGGTTCATCAGGAATCCTTAGGATTCCTCAGGATCTCTAAGGATTCCTTAGGATCCCTTAGTATCCTTCGGATTCCTTAGGGTCCTTGGGATTCCTTAGGATCCTTAGGATTCCTTA
>CAUYUJ010021837.1:1070479-1152979 GCA_963575745.1 Prorocentrum cordatum | reverse complement strand
TACATTGTGGGTATTGAGTACTGAATAGTGATTAGTCAGTAGTGGCTTGTGACTAGTGATTAGTGATTAGCGCGTAGGGTGTAGGGAGTAGTGAGTAGGGAGTAGTGAGTAGTGCGTTGCGAGTGCTGAACAGTGCGTATTGGGTAGCGAGTAGCGAAACGGGAGTAATGAGTAGTGAGCAATGAGTACTGTGTAGGGAGTAGGGACTAGCGGGTAGCGAGCAGCAGATCGTGAGTAATCAGTTGCGGGCAGTGAGTTGTGAGTAGTAAGCTGTGCGTACTCAATAGTGAGTCGTGGATAGTGGTAACTTGGTAGCGAGTAGTGCTGAGTGAGTAGTGAGTAGTTGGCAGTGGGTGGTGCTCAGTGAGTACTGAGTATTGAGTACTGGGTAGTGAGTAGTGAGTAGGGAGTAGTGAGTAGGGAGTAGTGAGTAGTGAGTAGTGGGAGCGCAGTGAGTAGTGAGTAGTGTGTAGTGAATAGTGCGTATTGGGTAGCGAGTAGGGTGTAGGGGGTAGCGAGTGAGTTGGGAATAGTGAGTACTGTGCACGGAGTAGGGAGTAGCGAGTAGCGAGTAGTGGAACAGAGTAGTGAGTTGTGGGCAGTGAGCAGTGAGTAGGGAAGTGTGAGTAGTGAGTAGTGGATAGTGGCTGTTGTTGTTGAGTAGTGATTTGTGATTCGTGAGTAGTGGGAAGTGAGTTGTTTTGAGTGTGTGGTGAGTTTTGCGTAGTGAGTAGTGGGTAGTTAGTAATGAGCAGTGAGTAGTGAGTATTGGTAGGGGGTATGGAGTAGTGAGTAGTGGTTAGTAGTTAGTGGGTAGTGGGTATTGCATAGTGAGTCGTGAGTACTGAGTAGTGAGTAGTGATTTCGTGAGTAGCGAGTACTGGGTAGTGGGTCATGAGAAGTGCGTACTGAGTAATGAAACCTGTTTGGGGCTAGGTCTCGGGTTTGGGGTTCGGGTTCGGGGTTTGGGTTTGGGTGAGGATTAGTGTTAGGGGTGGCAGGGGTCGGGTTTCGAAACTCAGGGCGCCGTGGCGAAAAAGCGAGGGGAAAGGGAGTAGTTTTTGATTTTGGCGGCCAAGGGGGGGGGAGGGGGGGTCGGAACCCCTCCCCACCCCTTTTTGAAAAAGAGTGGAGTTGGGAGGGCGGGTCCCGACAACGGATCGGGAAAGTGGGCGGGAGAGGGGGGGGTCCCCGACGACGGATCGGGGAGGGGGGGGGAGAGGGGGGGGGTCCCCGACGACGGATCGGGGAAGGGGGGGATGGGTTCCGCCCCCCCCCCTCTGGCGGATCCAGCGGGGCGCCCTCGAGCTCAGCCTTGGCCTGGCAGCCACCTGTGGGCCCCTTGGATTCACAGATGGCTTGGCAAGGCCTTGCGCTCGGAGGTTGGATCCCGGACGTGGCCCTGAGACAAAATTATTGCAAATGATCCTCATCGTCGTCCTCACTGTCCTCCCCCAATTGTCTTTTTTGCTTCGTCCTTGGGCAGGAGACTTTGAGAGGATTTTCGGGCGGAGGTGGTCGTGTTCTGCGGTTTCTGGCGGATTTCGGGAGCTGTCGGAGGCCTCCAGGGTGCTCGGTCGTCCTGAGTTGTTCTGGGGGGGGGGCCATGGAGAGTTGTCAAGTACATCCGATGGGTTGATTTTTGAATCCGCGGGCCCCAGAGGTCTCGACCCTTCCTCCGTATGTGTGTGTGGCCCAGATCCATGTTTGACTTCCGCGGGGTCCAAGCGTGGCCCCCAGATGCCGCGGCATGAGGAGAAGCACCTGGATTGAAGCTTCCATCCGCGGGGGAGGAGGAGGATGAGGAGGAGGAGGAGGAGGAGGAGGAGGAGGAGGAGGAGCAGGAGGAGGAGGAGGAGGAGAAGGAGGAGGAGGAGGAGGAGAAGGGGGAGGGGGAGGACGAAAGCTAGGTGCGCTCGCGTCATATCTGACATCCGACCCCTCCCTCCCAGCCCTTACCATGACGTAGATCCCCTCTCTACTCCTCGCACAGTCGGATGTTGAGCAGGGAACTGACCCCGAAAGGGTACTTGATGCATTGTAGAGCACGGCATGGCATGGCGTAGAGGAGCACCGCAAAGCGTAGTATGTCACAGCATGGCGTGGCGTGGCGTAGCAACGCAAAGCATGGCATCGCACAGCGGTCCCGAACATAACAACATTGCATAGCATGGCATTGAATATCAAAGCGTAGCATGGCATAGCATGACGTGGCTATTACGCACTGGACATGACAGCTGCAGCTGAAGGCATGGCATCGCGCAGCGGAACGCAACCTAGCATTGCATTGCATGCCGTGGCATGGCACGGGAAATGACGCCAGCGCTGCAGCGGGAGCACGATTCGGAACGAGCGGAAGCGCGGAAATGAGGCCAGCGCTGCAGCGGGAGCACGACTCGGAACGAGCGGAAGCTCGAAAATGAAGCCCGCGCCCCAGCGAGAGCATCATTTTGAAAAACAATTAAGCGAAAACCCATTTCCGGGAAATCCGGTGTGTAAAAACACCGTACGCGGAGGGGTGCCCGCTATCTTCCGCACGCCATCAGGGGATGGAGGAGACTAGTATTCCTATTGTGTAATTGTAGAAGGAGAAGGAGGAGGATGAGGATGAGGAGGAGGAGGAAAAGGAGGAGAAGCAGGAGGAGGAGACAGAGGGGGAGGAGGAGAAGGGGAAGGAGGAGGAGGAGGAGGAGGAAGAACAGGTGAAGGAGGAGGAGGAGAGAGGAGGAGAGGAGAAGCAGGAGGAGAAGGAAGAAAAGAGGGAGGAGGAGGAGAGGAAGAGGAGGAGGAGGAGGAGGAGCGAGAGGAGGAGGAGGAGGAGGAGGAGAAGGAGGAGGAGGGAAGGTGGGGGAGGGAAGGTGGAGGAGGGAAGTTGGAGGAGGAGGGAAGGAGGAGGAGGAGGAGGAGGAGGAGGAGGAGGAGGAGGAGGAGGGGGAGGGGGAGGAGGAGGGGGGTCCTGGGAGCGGCCCAGCCCGGCGAGGAGCCGCACGCAGCGGCGGCGGGAGCAGCGCCGCGCCGCCGTGATCAAGAAGATGCGCGGCCTGGCGGCAGAGGAGCAGGGCCAGAGCCCGGAGGATCCACAGCGGGAGCTCAGGCAATTACCAGTTTGGAAACATGTCCCTATCCCCATGTTTGACATCGCCTTATATCGATGCCGATCTCAAGGATTCTCTGTGTTTTCGAGGGTGCATCCCGAAGACTGTCATCGCCTTTGGGCCCGTCAGTCTTAAGATCGGGATAGGGGTTAGGCAGACTCGCGCTGCCTTCGCCCACTTATCCAAGCGCTTGCCCCTCCTCCCACGTTGGGGCTCTCCCCAGTGGCAGAGTCAGAGGATCGGGGCAGGGGCCGGGAGGATCCACGGCGGGAGCGCGGGCAGACGCGCGCCGCCTTCGCCAGGTCATCCATCAAACAAGAAACAACGCCGTAAACAGAAACTTTTGGCGCTCCGCGCGGATTTCTTGGATCCGCGCTGGGCCCCCTCGGCGGCGCCTCCGGCGCCGCCCCTGGCGCGCTCCGCGCGCCAGGGAGGGGGGTCTAGCGCGGATCCAAGAAATCCGCGCGGACTGCCAAACGTTTATGCTTGTCCCATATATACATATGTATATGTATACACCGATCTATCGACATTTATATATATATATATATATATATATATACATGACTATTTCGCCCGCTCATGCAAGCGCTTGCCCCTTCCACTGTGGGCCCCTCACCAGGGTCTGAGTCTTTGTGGGGTACCAGTGCAGCCATCGGGGTGGTACATGCAGTCTGCATGCGCGTGTAAATCAACGGGGGGCACCTGCAGTCCAGGGAGGTTGGCCTGGTGGGTTGGGCTTGGCGGCCCGAGGGGTGGAAGTACTTGCAGTCTGGACAGAACTCGAGACGGAGCTTCGGCCAGACATCCATCGTCTTGGCAGAACTCATGACTCAAGACGGAACTCCTTCGCCTCGAAAAGAATGGGGCAGGTGGCAATGGGGGGTGATGTAAATGGGGGGAGCTGGGGGGTGAAGAAAAGGGCTCCCCTTAGGGCCCTTTTCTGCACCCCCCACTCAGGCCACCCCCTATCATCACCCGCTCGAAGAGACACCTAAGACACCCTCGGGCGGGGCTAGGACGAGGATCCATCCTCTCCAGACCGTTGCGGAACGCTCTCAGAGTGTTCCAGAACGCTCTGAGGAGGCCGCGGCGCCCGAGACATCCTGCAAAGCGGCCGGCTCTCAGAGTTTTCCGATTTATACCCGCCCGATCTTGTCCTCGTCCTGGCCTCGCCGTCTGGCGCCAGACTGGATGGGGGTAGGGTGCTCTCGGCTCCTTGCTGTGACCGCTGGCCCTCAGTTTCACTTCCTTGTCCTCTTCCCGCCGTCCCTCCCTCTTCCTTTTAATATGCCATACCCATCGGTCGCTGGAAGAAGGTATTTTTGGATTCCCAGATTCCAATCTATTTTTAGCGCCTTCCTGCTTCAATTATCGAGAGGCTTCACCTTTTCCGTCCTCCTTAGGGGCCGGACGGAACCCAATCATCGACGCCTCATCACGAGCACCTTATGAGGCTTGGCACGCTGGTAAAGAAAGAAAGATTGCCTTCCTACCTCATGCTTCTACCTACTTTTTCCGACCGATGGGCATTCCAGATCATTCAATAAGCCTCCCCCCCCCTGTGCCAACCTGTCCGACGCCCCTTGCCCGCCCCCCCCACGCGCCCCAACCCCACCCCCTCCCGCTCCCCCACCTCCCCGCGCCCCCCGAAGGACAGCCCCACGCGATCCACCCACCCCACGCTCACTGAGAGACCTGGAGTACTCGCGCCCCTCCCCCATCCAGTCCTGGCCTCGCCTACAGTCGGGGCCCTGAAAAAGGAACCCTTTTCGTTGGGGAGGGGCTCCGCGTTCCTTGAGTGTTTCGCAGCTCGCCTCAGGTGTTCCTTCTGTTTTCGATCGGAAGTCGAAGTGTAACTTATGGGAGAAAGGGGCCTCGTTCCTTATTTAGGGTTCCTTAGGCCAACGCCCCGACTGTACACGCGCCCCTCCCCCATCCGGTCCTGGCCTCGCCTCGCACGCCCAGCGCTCCCGCGCCGCGGCCCGCACGGCGCCCGCCCCCAGCAGGCCCGAGGCGGAGGGCGCAGGGCGGCCGGGCGAGGCGGAGCCGCACGGGCTCCGGGCCGCCGCCGCCGTCGAGGGCCTGGACAGGCGGGGGTCCTCTGCGGGGCTCGCTTCGATTCCTCGGGTTCGTCTCGATTCGGCGATTCGATGCGATTCCAACTGCGATTCGTTCCAATTCCGATTCGACGTTCCGGGGATTCGTTCCAATGCCGATTCGGTGCGTTTTCGGACTCCGATGTGGATTCCGACGTGATTTCTCCATGAGGCCTTACTATGCTCTGCCGATGTCAGCCGATTCGGCTCCTCCCGACTCGGCTGCCGATTTTCGCCGGTTCGATTCATTTCGATCGCCGATTCGACTTATCGATTCGATTCTGGGCTCTCCTGCCTCTTTCGGCGACGAGCGAGGGGGCGAAACGAGAAGGGGCGGGCCTTCTCAGAAGGCTCGGAAGTGCCCCCGCCTGCTGAGGAGTTTTCTAGAAGCCTTTCCCGAAGACGCAAGAAGGCCTCTCAAAAGGCGCGTCAGGGCTTCTGAGAAGTCCCAGTTGCAGGCGATTGTGGAGGCCTTATGGCCAGGGCCGCCGACCCAGAAGGACCACGACGACGACGACCACGACGACGACCACGACGACGACAAGACTCCTGCGCCGCCGACGCCCTGGAGAGGCGGGGTCCCTTTGTGAGAGTGACTGGCCGCAGGCCACCGTGAAGGCCTCGTGGCCAGGGTCACCGACCCAGAATGAGGCGGGGTCCCCTTGGAAGTGACTGGTCGCAGGCGATTGTTGTCCTCCCGGTCCGCGATTTCCGCCGGAAAGTGTGGCAAAGGGTAGCCGCTCAGAGCAAGGGGGAAACTCTGGGATTCCCCCCAAGGTGTCCATTCGGACGCAGACGCAGCTCTGTCGTGGATGGACGCCCCCCGATGGTATATCCCAGGGTTGGGCCCTACATTTCTGGTCCATTCGAAGACCCCATGAAGCCTGGGACAGGGGTCGACACCTCCTGTCAACCGGTCTAGCCTGCCACCAGACGGGGCTTCCCGATTTGCTTTGTGCCTGCTTTGCGCCCTATCTTCAGAGCAGGAAGAGGTATCGAGGAAAAGGTGCCGATACCGCTGCCCTTCCCTCGTTTTTCCTTTTGGGGCCTCCTGGGATGCCCTCGTCGCCATCGCTGGATTCGCTTCGAAATCCTGCTCAGAAGGCGCCCCGGGAAAGGCCCTAGGAGTAGCGGCATCGATACCTTGCTTCGTGCTTGATTCGTGCTCGCGTGGCGGGAGTTTGCCACGAGAGCGAGCTGGATTTCTCATCGTCGCAGGCCTAGAGATTGACACCACCACCAATATCGGCGATGTGCATCCACCGAGGGAGGAAGATCCCGATTTCGGTGATGGTGGTAATATTCTGGCTCCCAAAGTGGCCGAAATATTGCCACCAGCACCGAAATCGAGGATCGTCTTCCCCCTGTGGAGGCAACCCCTTGTGTTGGTGTTGGTGCCCATATCTAGGCCTCCCACATCGGGGGTTCCTTCTTTCCCTGGTGCTCCAGCGCTTCCAGCGCCGCACCCGCAGCAGCCCAGAGGATGCCCACGTGAGGGCGTGTGCTTCGCGCTTCGTGCGCGCGGCGTCTCCTCCTGCTCCTGCGTGCCGGGTGCGACGGCTTCCGCAGTCGTGGCGGGCTCCGCCCTCCTGGGTTTTCCGAGTTCCTCACCGGTTCTCGGACAGAGCAAAGCACGGAATAAGCAGGACAACAATTCAGCTTCAGGGGATTACGCTTAACGGTTTACGCATCCCCTGGAGGGGATGCGGATTACGCTTCACGGTTTAAAAATGTTGTCTGCGTTTGTCTGTCAAGGGGGGCAGGTTCTGTCCGCCATGGCCGACGCGTGAGGCAGGCAACGTGGTTGAATCAATCGGCGTCGCGATGGGGGAAACAAAAGAAGTTCCTCATCGGTTCTCGGAGGGGTCCCCACCTCGGGACGCTCTCCAGCAGCTGCGTCTGGCCGAGAGCGTTCCCGGGTGCCCGAATCATCTCGGATCTCGAACGGCCTCCAGGGGGCGAGGTATGGCACGAAGGCCACCTGGAACCCAGACCCCCTCCCGGGGTCAATCTCAATCTGATCTGTTCGATCTCAAACCGAGTGCGGCTGGCCCGATCCGATGCAGTTCCGATGTTCCGAAGACCCAGTGCGGCCCGATGCTCGCATGCAATGCTTGCTGTGCGTCTTGGCGCGGCGGTTTCACATTCGATTCTGGTTTCGTTCCAGTGCGTCTCGACTCAACGCACGCATTCCAATCTGATTCGATGTGTCGATTCGATGCTGATCGCAGTGGTTGGAGGCGACAGCAACAGCGCGGCGCTTCCAGCTCCGCAGCGAGGGCGGGCCTGGAGGCAGAGGACTCACCAGGGACAAACCTTTTCCACCCGACAGCACAGTTTTGTTGCGAAATGGGCCCCTGGAGATCTTGTGCTTTTCCAGCGGACCAGCTTTGCAACCGAAGTAGTTTGTTGACGGCCCCAGGGCCGGGAAGCGGCCTGTGACTGCAGGCCGAACATGCAAAACAAGACGCGATTTTCTTGCGACGCCAGTTTCTGCAATTATAGCACATGTAGATATATAGATATACTATCTCTCGGCCCATCCTGCCCCGTGCCTGGGTAGTGGGTCAGAGTCGCCAGGCATGATCTTGAGTTGTCTTCGGAGGACTCTCAGGGACCTCCGTCGGGAGAATTTGGAGCCTCGGAGGGCCCTCTCTTGGCGCGTTCGTGGGGTCGAATCGCGCGTTCCATGCCTGCGTCGTGGGCCATAATCGTCGTGTATGTACTTGGGAATTTGGTCCCTCCGCGGCTGTCGTTGGCGTGCTTCTGGGATTGTTCGGTAGTCGTCTTGAAGCTTCTTGGTGGATTCATGGGTGCTTCTTGGGATCTCTTGGGAGGTTCCTGGAAGCTTTCAGGGAGGTTCTGGGGGCTTCGTGGGGCGGAGAGGGTTCGTGCTCTCCCTCTGGGACCTCTCCTGGGGCGTTCGTTGGGTCTCTTGGACTGACTTGGGGACCTCTTGCGCCGTCTGGACACCCTCTTTGGGGCCTATTGGGCCGTCTTGGAGCCATCTTGGGGGCCTCTTGGCCTGTTTTGGAGCGTCGGGAACCCGAAAAGGCAGAAACGCCAAACATATTTGAACACATGAATATAATTTTTTGTTTGTCTCTACGAACCTTCGTCGGGGTGCTGCTGGAGGCATGTTGGGACGTCTTGGAGGCGTCTGGGGCCGTCTGGAGGCCATTGACCGCGTTTTTGAGCGATGCTTCGGCGAGTCGGGGCTCTCTTGGAATGTTTTAGGCGGACACAGCGTCCAAAGGAGCCCAAGGAAACATCCCAGAATTCACGGGGGCCGCGCCAGGACGCCCGAGATGTGGTCGCCCTCCCCCCCCTCCTCTCCCTTGACGTCGCCTATCCTTTTGTCGTGGCATGAGCTCCCAGGGACCTCGCTCGACCCACCAGGCACAGAAACGAACGACATCCTGCTCCCCTCCCAGATCCCCGACGCCCTGATTTCTGCCACGCCGAACGAAGAAGCCGCCCAGTACTTCTTAGGCAACGTCTGGATCCGAGAGACGTGCGCGCCGCCCGTCTGCTCCTCGCCCCCTTTCTGCCCACTGAGCATCTGCTACTGCCCCTCCCCGGGGAGTCCCGAGCGGCGAGCGTATCCATGTCCGCTCCCCTGCGGTCTGGATACCTGGGCGCGACCCCGTGGAGGCGCGGTCGCATGAACACGTTTGCCCGAGGCATCTGCGACACAAATGCCCGTATCACTGGGCTCGCAGCCCAGGAGGAGGAGGAGGAGGAGGAGGAGGAGGAGGAGGAGGAGGAGGAGGAGGAGGAGGAGGAGACGGAGGAGGAGGACGAGGAGGAGGAGGAGGAGGAGGAGGAGGAGGAGGAGGGGGGCCTGACCCGCGAGGCCGTGGATGAATGGTTTGGATCTTCTCAGGGGCCGCCTGCCTTCACCCGTCTCGGTGTTTGCTGGAACGAGGGGCGGCAGTGCCCAGAGCGGACGGCATCGCCGTGATGGCCCATGTGCCACTTGCTCGCCCATGGAGGCCCGTCCACGTGGAGCCAGGAGGGAGGAAGCATGCGCTCGGACCGAGGTACGAGATCGAGGTCGGTTCGGGGGGGGGGCTCCCTGATGCTCTCTTGAAGGATGTTCTCATGCCCTGGGTCTGGCCGTGTCGACATGTCACATGTCGTTCATTGCGTGACTATTCACTAATATCTTTATTTATTTATTTTTAATTATATATAATTGTTTGATTTTCGAATATATTTGGAAATCATTGCTTTCCTGCGCATCATCACAGCTCTCCGAGCCCCTCAAGACATGTGGTCTCTCCCGTCCACGGCCTCCCCCAGGAGGGCGTGCCCGGCAGCCCCTCGGAGCTCGCCCGGCTCCCGCAGCACGCGGCCGCGCTCCGTGCCGGCGCGCCGCTGGCCAGCAGCAAGCTCTCGCTCTGAGCGCCAGGCCCTTTTTCGGCTCGGCGGCTCGCAGACGGGGGGGCCCAGCAGTGCCGCGTACCCAGACCCCCTCGGGTAATGAAAAAATCATGACGGGAGGTTTTTCCTAATTTTCGGCTTTTGGAGGCCCTAACCGGCCCTCGGGTCCGTCAAAAAAACGACTCAGGATGAAAAACCAGTCCCGGGGAATGGGTCGAGATCTCTGGGGGTCGACGTCATGAAAAAATCATGACGTCGGGGGTCTGGGTATGTCGGCCACGCGCAGAGGGGGGGTAGGGGCATGGGGGAAGGTTTCTCAGAAGCACCCCTGCTCCTAAGAAGGCGCGGGCCCCATCTACAGATGCAAGGCCGGCGCCTTCTAAGAAGCAGGGGTGCTTCTAAGAAGTTTTCCCCCCCTCCCCCTACCCCACTCTGCGCGCAGCCAATGTGATCCGATTCGGTGCGATTCGATTCGCGAGCTGGGCCCGCGATTTCGGTTCGTTGCGGCTTGCCTCGGCGCGGCGATCCGACTTCGGTTCGATTCGCCTGCGATTCGCTGGCAGTCCGACCGTTTCCGATCCGATCCGAGTTCGCGATTTGATCCAGCCCAGGCCTGCTAGGGCCAGGGATCTCCGACGGTATGGTTTTTCCAATTCCTGCGTGTTTCTACATGGGGTCGGTCTTTTTCAGGGGCAACGCCAAGGAGGGATAGGCTCAGGTGGGGGCGCATCGAACCCCAACCGCCCATTCGTGCCCCTGTAGGGGCCTGATCGCTTTCGCCGCGCACGGGAACGGGCGGCGTCGTCATCGGAGGCTTATCGCCGATCTATCGGCGATGTATCGCCGATTCCAGGTCGATGTTCCCCCCCCCCCCACACCACTCCCCTGTGAGCCTGCCTCGTTCCCCCTCACTCTTTGGGTCCGTCACTGGGCCTGGGGACTATTAGAAATTGGTCGCGGACTAAGAAATACCTTGGGGAATGGGTCGTGACTTCATTGGGGCCACGCGTAAAACATGTCGCATGTTTGCAGACGGGCATGATTTCACCCTTCCCATATCTGCCCAGATCTCGCGTCGTTCATCTCGCGTCGAGATGTTTGGACGACTCGTGCAAACATCACGACGGAAGGTTTTTGGCGGTTCTCGGCTGCTGGGGGCCCTCGTCGGGCCCCGGGGCCGTAACAAAACAGCTCAGGATGACAAGCTAGCCCCAGGCTAGTGATTTAGAGGTTGACTCAGGAACGTGGGGAGTATGGGGGAAGCCAGATGTTCCCACTTCGTGTGCCTCCTGGGGGGGTCCTCGTGGCCAGGACTGGACGCTGGACGCAACTCGAGAAGCTGGCTAGGTTGGACCCTGGGACCTGGGCCACCTGGGATTGGTCTGGAGACCCGCTTGACCCGGACTCCCTGCTGGGCCGAGGGCGAGGAGGGCGGCGTTCTAAGATTGCACCCTTTGCCCCCAGAGGCCTTCTGGCCCTGACTGAGCCCCTACCCCTCCGCGCCGTAAGGAAGTCGCTGGCTTGGTCTGGCTTGCTGGAAGAGGCGGAGGAGAACATACCCCCTTCGCCGGTACCCAATCTCGCTGGTTTGGCTCTGCGGGCCCTCCCTGGGTCTCGTGACCGTCAGGAAAAAAAACACGGCTCAGGACGAGGGCCGGTCACGGGGAAGAGGTCCAGATCTCTGGGAGGCCACGATGCGTGAACAACACTGCGTTGGAGGTCCTGGGTTGTCGGGAGGAAGAGAGCGTATCAACGACGCGGTGCCGTTGGAAGTCCGCCGGCATCTCACTCCCTCGTTTTCGTCCGGAGACCGA
This sequence comes from Prorocentrum cordatum, assembly GCA_963575745.1. NCBI lineage: Eukaryota > Dinophyceae > Prorocentrales > Prorocentraceae > Prorocentrum > Prorocentrum cordatum. The sequence continues at coordinate 1,141,585 of CAUYUJ010021837.1, read as the reverse complement.
CGTCGTGCAGAACTTCAGCAGCAAGGCGCTGGTGGGATCCCCACCGCGGCGTGCCACTGGTACACCCTAGGCGATGCTTAAGAACACCTAAGTTTTCGTCCAGAGTCTCGATTATTCTTAACTTTTCGAGGTAAATCCCAAGATTTTGATAGAAGTTCTGGGTTTTATTCAAGTTCTGAGACTATGAGTTTCTAAACCCATGATTTCTTAAGCATTTCGCAGGGTGTATTGTCTTGTCCCCCCCCCCAGGGGATGGCCCCCAGGAGGCAGGGCGGGGCCCTTCCGAGAAGGGCCCCCCCGGGCCTCCTCTAAAACAGGGCTAGGATCGGGATAAATCGCTCCAGAGCGTTCCGGAGCGCTCTCAGAGCGTTCCGGAACGCTCTGGAGCGGCCGCGGCGCCCAATACACCCTCCAAACCCGCCGATTTCGAGTTATCCCGACCCGATGTTGTCCCGATCTTCGCGTCGTTTTACTCCTCAGAGGGCCGCCCCCTCGCCGTGGGACGCCCGATTCTTCGCGGTGCCGCCCACCAGTTAACGGGCGAAGAACCGTGTAAGATATTTTTTTTCGCTGTCGGGGGCGCCTGCCCCTGGGCGGCTGGAAAGTTTGTACTCTTGCTGTGCCACCGTAAAAAGTATAAACCTTCCAGCCGCCCAGGGACAGGCGCCCCCGACAGCGAAAAAGTTGTTTTTTACCGTTCTTCGCTCGCTGAGCCAGCGCCAGCGAGGGCCGTGCCCCCTCGTCCTCCCTCCACGGCGCCGACTTCGAGCAGCCCCCATTATAATGCTCCGCGCGCGGGGCGCCGCGCGCAGCGGCGGCGGCGTGCTCTCGGGAGTGCCGCGCGAGGGGGGCGGGACTCTGCGGCACGGAAGGGTGCCGCTGGCGCGGAGCCCGGATGCCGCTGCGCCGCCTCCCTCGAGTAGGGGGCCACATGTGAACCCTACCCCTACCCCCCACCCTCCCCCTCGGAAATCGTGGGGGGTAGGGATAGGATTCACATGTGGCCCCCTACTCGAGCGACCTCTGCCTCCCGCTTCTCCCCTGCAGGCTCGAGCGCTCCTCGAGCCACCAGCGCTGCTCCTGAGGCGCCAGGCCATGGGGCTGGGCCAGGGGGGCCTCTTGCTTTTTGCGCGGGATGCCCGAACACGGGGTCGTCTCGCCCCGCCTGATTGTTTTGCGAGGGGCAGGTCCGATGAGAGAGGGGTTCCGATGCCGTTGTGGCCGGATGTAGCGTTTTTTTTTACGCGGTGGCCAGATGTAGAGGCACAGCTGTAGCTGAGTCGTGCTCAGCTACCCAACACGCACTGCCGAGGCCAAAGAGAGGTGTAATGTTGCAGAACCCCCGCGTAGCAGACCATTCACAACTCCTATTGCGTTTCGCCGTGATCGTGACTATGTTTACAACCGCGGATCGCACACTGTTATTTCCTGCACTGTCGATGCGCGACCAATGTGATTCAACATTATTTGTGCAATATTTGTGGTGCAGTTCACGTATGTGGGGCGGACTATGTGGTGATATCTACCTAGCAGAACTTGAAGTCGGAGAGAACGCGTTTCACGGGCGCTTGCCTTGGGAACATTCGGCGGCGCGTTTCGAACCAGGGGGTGGGCCCCCCCCCCAACACTCGGCGCCGTCGATCAAAACCAAGGGGGACTCCCCTCCCCCCCAACCCCCTCCCTCCCGAACACCCCCGCCCCTCCCAAAGGAGGGGGTGGGGTTCTCCCCCCCTCCCCCCTCGCGCCGGCGCCAGCGCTGGCGGCGGCCAGCAGCGCCTGCGCTGGCGCCGGCGACGGCGGGGACGCAGCGACGATTACCACCACCCACCACCACCACCACCACCACCACCACCACCACCACCACCACCACCACCACCACCACCAACAGCACTACACAACCACCACCACCAGAGCCACCACCACCACAACCACCAATACAACTCACCATCACCACCACCACCACCACAAAAACCCACCACCACTACCAACAACATCACAATCTACCACACCACCACAACCGCCACCGCCACAACCACCACCACTACCAGCAGCACAACCCACCGCCACTACCACAAACCACCACATCACCACCACCACCGCCACCGCCACCACCACCGCCAGCACCACGTCCACAAACCACCGCCAGCACAACCCACCACCACCACCACAAACCACCACCACACCACCACCAAACCACCACAATCACCACCACCACAACTCACCCTTGCCACCACCACCACCACAAAAACCCACCACCAGTATCACCAACACCACAACCTACCACATCACCACCACCTTCACAACCACCACCACTACCAGCAGCACAACCAACCACCACCACAAACCACCACACCTCCACCACCACAGCCACCGCCACCACCACCACCAGCACCACCTCCACAAACCACCGCCACAACCACAACTCAGCACCACCGCCACAAACCACCACCACACCACCACCAAACCACCACCACCACAACCCACAACCACCACCAGCACCATCACAAACCACCACCACACCACCACCAAACCGCCACCACCACCACTACCCTCCGCCACAACCACCACCACCACAACAAACCACCACACCACCACCACCACAACTACCACCACCGCCACCACCCCCCTAACCCACTACCACCACCACCACCACAGTCGTCCTCGTCGACGCTTCCCACCATTGGCGCCAGCCCAGACATGGAAATCGTCGTCCCCGCCGCCGTCGCCAATCGCCGCCGACGCAAGCGCGGGCCCGAGGAGAGAGGAAGCACGGGAGGGAGTGGGGGGGGGTCGAACCCCCCCCCCTCCGTCACGGGAGGGGGGTGGGTGAAACTTCCCCCCCGTCCATCCAGGGGGGGGGGGGAGGGGGGATCCGGTTCCAAACCCCCCTCCTCCCTCCAAGCGACCACAGAAAGCGCTCTTTCTGAAGTCGTCATCTATACTGCTCGCGCAATCATGCCACCTCCACCCGCAGGTTGCTCCACGCAACCCATGCAGCCGCGAATTCGGTGATTATTGCTGCAGTGGCTGGCGCATGTTTGCGGCTCCGCCAGGGCGCGCAAGCTCCCGCGTAGAGCGGCCAGCTGGTTTGGCACAATCGACTCGGCTGCGATGGCGCTTGCCGATGGGCATTTCCCAACGCGTCCCAACGGCTGCGCTGGCGCGCGGGCACTTCCGTGCGGGACGATGATTCGGGCGGGCGTGGTATCATGGCGACGTTGGCATCGGCGGCAACGGAGATGATGACGATGCTGATGACGACGATGATGGTGATGGTGGTGATGGTGATGGTGGGTGCGATGGCTGTAGCAATAGCGACAATGACGGCGGCAGGGCGAGTGTTGGTGCCGATGCCAGTGGCGACGATGACGATCATGATGTCCATGTGTCGATGTTGAAGGTGCTAAACTTATGGCAGCGGCCGTGGTGGCGACTGGCGACGGCGATAGTGGCGGTGATGCGATGGCGCTGATGATGGTGGCGGGGAGGAAGTGCGCAAGTTAAGGAATTAATGCAATATGCCAGATTATGTGTTGGAAGACACTTGTCCCCCACCTGTTTCCGACAAGCTCTATCATGCAAAGCTTCGAGCGCCGATGGTGTTCACAAGGGTTCGGCGCGCGCGTAGCGGCGAGCGCGTGTGGCCCGCATTGTCTTTTTCTAATGCGGATGCGCGCGCTGGGCACATGCTCCATCGACGCGGGCGCACCGCGAGGTGAGATGGGAATTCGGTGCCAGGACAAGATTACCAGAATCATCTGTTTTCCAAGGACATCTGCAATAATGCGTGGGCAGAACATCAGTACATTTTGTTTTGCAAATGGCTGCTGGGGCAGAAACGGTCATCATGTTAAAATTATCAAAGTTAGGAACAGTTCAAGACCAATTCCTTTACGAAGTTCAAGCTCAAGGTCGTTGGAATTCGGAAATTCGGAAATAGTTCGGTCAAAGTTCTGTGGCGAGAAAAGAGTTTGCAACAAGGTCGGGACACACATCGAATGCATTCCGCGCTGACCGGAAAGTTTGAAACATGTTCGGGTGCTCAATCGGCGCTTGAGCTCTGCCTGTTTCGCGCGGCGTTTCGCGGCTGATTGTGCTCCATTCGGCCAAGGAGTGCATGGTCAAAGTTCGGTCGCCTCCATGACCTCTGATTTATAGCGCTGTCAGAATGCTGCGAGGGAGAGTACTGGTTTCCGACGGCGCACTTGAGCGTCGCGTGCAGATATCGTCCTCGTCGGTGCAGAAATCGCCTCGTTGTGGCCTGCCCTTTTCTCGGCTGAAACATGTCCCGCGAGTAGTTTTGTGTCGGGCGTGTCCCCCATACAGGGAGGTTTTCGACGAAAAGTGAAACATGCCCTAAACATACCCCGACAATGTCAACACATGCTCACAAACGAGTCTCCATACAATTTTTGTATTATTTTTTGAATGTCTTTGGTATTTTTATATTCGTCGAAAATCCCCCTGCGGGGGGACAGGCCCGACTTAAGCGTAGTTGGTGGTCGTGTCGATGGTTGTCAGGATGATGAGCAAACGTGCCATTTCTCCAGGCTTCGGTTCCCCAGTTGTCGCCTGGGTCGGTCTCATGGGCAACTCCGCATGGCCGGCGAAGTCCGGGCCTGCAACAATTGTTGCACGCATAAGTCGTATCCGGCTGGGGCAGGAGTGGACTGGGACTCGGCGTAGCTCGCGCTCGATTTTATATATGGGCAGGGCTTCGCGCGCGGCGCATTGGCAGGGCCACGTGGCCGTCGTGAAATCGCTGCGGCATTTCTCGCGCAACGCGCGCGCGGGCCTTCGTGGCCGCGTTGAGAAATGCGCGGTACTTCGCGTGAGGCGCGCGGGCGGGGCCCCGCGACGGCACCTTGCGCGCAACGCGCGGGGGCGATCCCGCGGCCGCGCCGAAGTATCTGCGACGCGCCGCGCGCGTCGCACGGATGGCCCCCCCACGACCGCGCGCGCCGGCTCTGCGCGCGCGCGGGCTTGCGCGGCCGCGCTGGAAGGCCCCCGCTCGTCGCGGCGAGCGCGCCAGCGGGATTTTCATGCGCGGCTGATCCATATTTGTTGGCAGACCCAAAGGAAATAACAACATAGCAGCGCGTCTTGCAGAACGCATTGGCGTGGCTGCGGCGCGCCAGAGGATCTGCGGCCCCTCTCGCGCAGCGCGCGGGCGGGGCCCCGCGGCCGCGCCGCGGGCCCGCAAGCCCTTGCGCGGCGATCGATGGGGCGGAGGGTGGGCGCGCGGCCGCGCCGCAGGGCGCGCGCGCGCCCCCGCGCGGCCTGTGGGCGGGGTTGGCCTCGCGCCCCCGCGGGAGACGCGCGGGCAGGACCCAGCGGCCGCCCCGACGCACTGGCGCGTACCCGCGCGCGGCGCGCGCGCGCGCGCGCGAACCGCGCCCCTTCCCGCCCCTTTGCAGCGGCTGGGCGCGCGGGAGGGGTCGCGGGGTTGCGCCGGAGATCCCGCGGCCGCCCGCGCGCCAAGCACGCGCAAGGTTTCGTGGCCAGGGCGGGGAGCCTGCGCGCTCCCCCCGCGGGCGACGCGCGGGCAGGGCCCCGCGGGTGCGCCGGTGCACTGGCGCGCGCGACCGCGCGCGCCCTCCCTCGCCCTGGCTCTTGCCCCGCCAGCCAGCACAGCCAACCCGCCAGCCAGAGCGCCCCCTCGGCGCCGGTCCCACCAGCCAGCGCACCCCCTCCGCCCCGACAGCTTGATTTTGGCACGGCGCCCGCCCCACCAGCCAACGCGCCCCCTCCGCCCCGACCGCGTTATTTCGGCACGGCACCCGGCCCTGGACCCAGTTTCCTCACCTGGCCCTGGCCCCAGACCCCCTCGCCCCGAACTCTTTATTTTCGTTTGTCGTCGTCACCTTGCTGCTGGCCCTCGACCCAGCCTTCGCCCTGGTCCTCGACCCAGCCCCCCTCGTGGTCGCCGCCCCGGTTTTGTCCTGGGACCCAGCGTCCTCCCCTGGCCCTGGTCCCAACCCCCCTCTCCTGGACCCTTCATTTTCGCTTGTCGTCGTGCCCCTGGCGTTGGCCCTGGACCCAGCCCCCCTCGCGCCGGACCCTTTATTCTCGTTCGTCGTCGTCCCCCTGGTCGTGGCCCTGGAGTCAGCCTCCCTCCCTGACCTGGCCCCAGCCGCCCTCGCCCCCCTGGTCCTGGCACTGGACCCAGCCTACCCCCTCTGGTCGTTGCCCCAGCCCCCCTCGCCCCGCTGGCCCTGTCCGTGGACCCAGCCTCCCCACTTGGCCCAGCCTCGATAAATCTATCGCGCCTCAGCTGCCAACAACAAATCATTCGAGCAGGTCCCAATCGACAACCGCTGATTCAGCACCAGGGCGCCCTGACCCCACCTGCCCCTCCTCCTCCTCCTCCTCCTCCCCTCCTCCTCTTCCTCCTCCTCCTCCTCCTTGTTTCCTTGACCCCCCACCTGCGTCTACTCCTTCTTTCCTCATATGTGCAAGAGCCAGAGCACGCGTGCCACTTGTTTTCCAAGGATGACCGTTTCTGCCCCACTCGGCCACTTACACAACTTGTATGGCATGCAAGTTTGTTGCATGTTTCATGTTGACAGGCTCGCATCATTGAGGTGTCCAGTGCGAAATGATCATTTGACATAGGCGAGTGTGCGTTGCGAAGGCCTTACTGCCGGTGCCGCCGACCCTGCGTGGGGGGCGACGGCCACAACAGCGGCGGCGGCGGCGACGACGACGACGACGCTGACCGACGTGGGCCAGAGTCCTCGTGGATGCTTCTTGGGGTCTCTTCGGAAGGCTTTCGGGGACTTCGGGAGTGGAGATGTGGGGCTTCTTCCACACCTCTGAGGAGACCCTCTTGGGGGCCTCTTCGGGCTTCCATGGGACCTTTTGTAGGCCTCTTGGGGCCTCTTGGGAACCTCTTGGGGCCTCCTCGGAGACTCTCGGGCCGAGGGCTCGAAATGTCCGCTCGGGTCCCCCGTCCGGGCACGCTCTTGGAGCCGTCTTGGGGGCCTCTTCGGCCGGCTTGGAGGCGCTTTGGGCTGTTTTGGGGTCCTCTTTGGGCTGTTTGGGGCCCTCTTGGATGTCTCTTGTGTGATATGGATATCGCTGATATCGTTTGTCGAGGAATCGCGCGGCGAAACTCTCTGCGTAGCTCTAAGGCCAAGGGCCCTAGTTTGAAACGAAATGGCGGCGACAAGGCGGGCGTGAGATATAGAGCGGGGAAGCAGGGAAGGAGCAGGAAGGGCACGGGGAGTGAGCGGGAATCACACTCCTCCTGATTGACGCTCGCGGCGCCGTCGAGCGACGATCAATCGCAGCTCACTTCATTAATCAGAGCGCTCCAAAACAAACACAGGCAAACGGCCTTGTCGGCATGCTATCTGGCTGCCCCAGGGCATTTAACGGGTGCTGCTACACGCACCGGCAAGAAATACATAAATTCTCAAAGCAAACAGCGGCGCGAGTCCGATCGCTATGCGACACAACTCAAATAGCGCTATCTTATCGAAATAAAATCTCAATAGTGTGGTCGTCACCACATAAAAGAAAAACTGTGCACACTGAATAAAGCTTCGAACAATGCGGACTAGCGTAATCTGCCACAGGATGTGGCGCCAAATGTAAAGAAAACGAGCTGGTAAGACAATTCGGACTAACGTAGTCTGCCACACGATGTGGCTCCAGGTGTAAAGAAAAACGAGCTGACAGAGCGATGCGGACTAACGTAATCTGCCACAGGATGTGGCGCCAGTTATAGAGCGGCGGCGTGCGTCACGAAATCTTCTTTTGAGCTTTCGCCTTGCCGGGCAGTCCTTGTAGCTGCCTCCATCTATTCTGTAAATCCCAGCGCAGACTATTGCGCATCCTCGAAAAGTCTGGCTCATGGGTCATGTGATTCCTGCGAAGCCATGACGCATGCTTCCTGCACGTCCTGCAGGTTATGTAGACACTATGTGTGTTGTGTCCCACACGTATGTTGTGCTCGGCGGCCACACATGCGTCCATCTCTGATGGCGAAGCCGTTGGCGTCGATCCGTTCCACGAAACCACACTGGCTGACGAGGAACTGTGAACCGTCATCGGCGATGATGGCGCAGAGCTCGCTCCCTGCGCGAAACTGTCCGGTGATGGGGGCGGTGCGGCTGGCGCTGCCGATCCGCTTGCTGATGATGAACTCTGGGCTGCGACGGCAATCATCGGCGGCTCCATGTAGACATCTCCGTCGACGTCTTCGGGAATGGTAGGCTGTACGTTGTTACGACGTCCAAGGTATCGTCCATCCCATCCTGGATATACTCCGGGCAAGGGAGTGTCCGCGTGCCCGGTGTGGTCGGCCTTGGACCCATTGCTGGTGTTGTTGATGGTCCCGATCTGGATGGGATTGGGGTCGCCTGGCCCAAATATCTCCTTTCGCACCACAAACCACAGCGCTGCGAACAATGTAAAACCAATCATGATCCCACTGAGCATCGCAATGCATGTCATGTAGTAGATCCAATGTGACATCGGCACTTGCCATTCCTGTGGGGGATGCTGTGCCTTCACGCGTCCGAGACATGTCATCAGCACTGAGGCAAGCATGGCGGCGTGCGGTTGCCTAGTGCCAAAGTTGCACTTCTTGGCCCCGAAGAGCGAGGAGCACTCCGGTCTCCATGATCTTGGTGAGCGCGTCGGCGACCATACTCCACGTAGGTATCCACGAGAGCTTCAGCTGGCTGTTGGGGTGCACCGTCTCCTTGATCATTGATGCCACGATGCGGAACCGCTTGTCCGTGGATTGACCCACGTCAGACTTGATGTGCGTCACCAAGCCGTTGCTGTCGTTATAGATCTCCCCGGATCGTTTGGTGCTGAGGTCGTCGATCTGCTTGAGCGTCTTCTTCGGGTTGTAGGCCTCCGTAAGTAGCTGGCCGAACCACGTGCTCGACTCTGCGCCTTCCAGAGTGGCGTAGCCTTCGGCGGCCAGCGTCGACTTCACGGATCGCTTGACCGTGCCCGAATGCCAGGCCACAGGCAGGCACAAGTCATATCGTCCAGCCACGACGTCCCGTGGCTTGTGAGTTAGCCCAATCGCCATGCCCCACTGGCTCTTCACCCCGTCCACATTGGCGAAGGCCGCGTCGCTGACACAGATGATGGTGCAAGTGCGCAGGTCGATGATGTTGCGCTTGATGACTATGGCGAAATCGGCGGACCCGTGCACGTAAGCGACGGTCTTGTTCAGCGTCTTGGCGTCGGCCACGGTGGCGGTGTTGGTGCGGCGAGCCGCAAGGCTCACCGGGCAGGCGATTCCCACTCGCGTCTGTACTGCGAGCCAAAGCAGTTGGCCGAGTGTGTGGCGATATCCCGAGACCTCCGAGGTGGTAAGACGATCCTCTGGTGATCGTCCGCGTTGGGCGTTGAGTTCGATGAAATCCACCTGGGCGGCGGCCGTCGCCTGGGCAATGCGGAACTCCTCGCTGATCTTGTTGATTGTCCGGCCGCAGTACTTGATGATACCCTCTACCTTCTTGAGGTGCAGCCTTTTCTGCAAGGAGCTAATGACTCGCTTCCACTCGCTGGAGTTTCCGCGCTGGGCGATGAGGAAATCATCCACATGGGAGTGGATCATAGCAGCGAGCCCTTTGTCGTCGTAGAAGTAGTAAAGGCCCTTCTCGAGCTTGCTCTCGATGAGGCCGTGCTCCTGGAACACCTTTTGGGCGTAGAGGTACCACTGGCGTCCGGCATCTCGGGTACCATAGATGGCGCCAGTCGCCATCACGATCTCGCCGGGCAATGTGCCTGGCGGCGGGTTCTTGGCTGGCATGCGCAGCAATAGCAGCCTCTCGATGTTGCCCGACTGCAGGTAAGCCGTCATCGCGTCGTACGACGTGGGGTCCCAGCCAAGCTGGGCGGCGGCAGCAAGCGTGAGGTAAAGTGCGTCCCTTGACCCGGTCGGCGCGTCCGTACGGATTTGGGACTTGTCCTCTTGACAGCCCTGGACGACAAGGCGGGCCTTCATGAGGTTGGCGGCCTTCTGCGTGAGCACCCAGCGGGTAGCAACTGGTCGTATTCCAGGGTGTCGCTGGAAGATCTCCTTCAACTCCTTGGGCGGTAGCTTCTTGTAGGCCCCGAACTCGGTCCACTTGGACCACTCAACCTTCATGGCCATGTCCATGAGCTTCTTGTCCTTGGCGGAGAGCTTGTCGTACTTGATATCCTTAGCAGCGGCCTTTCCGGTGAGCATCACCTCCCGGAGTCGGATGGTCGAAAGCAAATCGTCGTCGTTGATCTCAAAATAGTTGTCCAAGTAGAGGTCGGTCCTGAGTGTGTCTTTAGGCCTCTTGAAGCACTTGGGTAGGTCGTCCTTGAGACTCTCCAAGAATTCCTTGCGCTTGATGGCTTTGCTGCGGTCGTCTATTTGATCGTGCCTGTCGCGTTCGAGGGCGCGAGGTGCGTCCTCTTGTTGAGCTTGGCGCTGAGCCTTGTTGCCGCGTTGCCCTTCAGGATGTTGTGGTCTGCGGGCAAAGGCTTCCTTGCGAACTTCCTCCTCCGCGGCCTTGCTCCAGTCGCGTAGACCTTCGGATCCGGAGCTGTCGGCATCCGACGAATGTCCATCAGCTTCTGTGCGTCGAGTTCCTGGTGGTGGAAGTCGTGTTCCATCACGTTCTTCAGGCTGTTCGTCATGTACTTCTGGTTGCACGATGGGTTCTGGAGCTGGATCTTCAGCGCGATCTGGGTCTTCTTGGGCTTGTATTTGGGCATGAGCAGGGTCATGAGCGGGGTCGGGGTCAGCGGCAGCAGCTGAGTCAGCAACAGGCGCTGGAGGCGCTGGCAGAAGGTCTCCTCCCGAAGGTGCTGGTGCTGAACCGCTGCCTGAGGCGCCCCCACTGGTCGTATATTCTTCATCTCCTTGCCGTCGGCGAATCCACTCAAGAGTAGCATGTGCGCGGCGATTGTGTGGTGTATCTTCGATGTTGCCGAAGTTGTGCTGCTTGATGGCCGTTGGCGGAGGTGGTAGTGCTGGCGGAACGTTGTCCACTCGCGGGCGTTTCTTCGGCGTTTCGCCCGTGAGGTCGATGAATGTATCTCCATCTCCTCCTTGGTCTGATGGTGGTAATCCGCCTCCGCCGCAGTCTCCTCCTTCATGTGGTGATCCTTCGTCCCCTCCTCCTGGTCCCGGTGGCTGTGGTCCGTCAGGAGGTGGGGGCTGGTCAGCTGGTGGTTGTCCTGGCGGTGGTGGTGGCCGTTCATGGCGTTGAGTACCTGTCCCCAGGGCCAGGAAGTGTCCGGTTCGGGCCGGTTCGGGCCGGTTCGGCGGCGGACCGGTTCGGTTGCAGCGGTTCGATTTCGGCGCCGGTCCGGTTTTGGTCGGTCCGGTTTTGCCAGTCCGGGTCGGTCCGGGTCGTGCCCTGAGGGCACGAGCTCTGAGGCAGTAGCGTGGCGTAAATGTCCTCGGTTGACCTTGACGGTGGTGGAACGATGGCTGACCCATGCGTTCGAGGTGCCCTCGAAGCCAATGATGATGCCGGGTCCATGCCACTGCAAAGCCCATTCGCGCTTAGGCTTGCCGTTCCCCCTCCAGTAGTATATCTGGTCCCCCGTTTGATAGATATCCGACGCGTGCTGAGCTCCATCCGCGCGCGATCGTGCGAGTAAGGCCCGGGATAGGGACTGGTTGAAACGCAGATGCTGGATTGACGTCTGGGCGGCCTTCATGAGGGCAATCCTCTCAGAGAAGGACTTGTCAGAGACCACTCTCTCGTGTAGCGAGAGTCCCCCAGCGCTATCCAGCAGGCAATAGGGTAGTTGAAGTCCACGTCCGAGTGCCCACTGTGCCGGTGAATACCCACTGGCATTGATTGAGCTATTCATAGCCCAGCAGACAGCGGCGAGCAGCCACTGGATCTTGTGGGCGTTCGCGGGCTGATCGAACCTGATGCTGAACTGGTCGATCAGCTTCCTGGCGTGGACCTTCCACATGCCGCCGTGCCTTTCCACGGTGGCGTTCTGTTGCGGCGTAGCCGCGGCAGTAGTCATAAGGCGACAGCCCATGTCCTCGAGTTCCTTTGAGAACTCTCTCTCAAACTCGCCTCCCCCATCGAAAAGTACCCGTTGTGGTGCCCCAAACGGTGTAATCCAAACCTGCAGAAGCCTCGCGAATACAATCGAGGGGTGTCTTGAAGAAACTGTACCACATAATGTAAATCCAGAAGCGAGATCGACCACATTGAGAAAAACCAACTGATTGCCGGCGTAGTCGGCGAGAGTGAACAAGTCCACTCCAATGGAATCATTGATGTCCCTATCTAGCTTGATTCTCCCGGGTAGATGAGGTAGGGGTCGCCGATGGGCGGCGCAGACTTCGCAGTGCAGGTTGAGTGCCATCTCGACCGCTCTTTGGGATCCACCCGTCACTCGGATGGCCCGGGCCAACGCGTCGTTGGCAGGGTGCCCCGTGTTGACGTGGAGCTGCAGTATGGCGGACTCGAGCGTCCGCTCCTCCGCTGCCGTCAAGGCTGGCTCTGCGGGGGCTGCCGGGGCAGGCACTGTCCTCCTCGCGGCTCTCCGTCTCGTTGGTTCCGCGGGGTTTGCCTCGCGGTGCTCGGTCATGTTCGTCTTGCGAAGCTGCTTGACCAGCATGGCGACGAGCTTGTCGGTGTAGTTCTCGCTGTCCTTGGCGAGCTTGCCACGGGCCTCGACGTGTTTGTGTAGGCCGTCGCAAAGCTTGTGCAGCGAGTTGTCGATTCCGTAGTGGTCGGTGATAATCCTCCACGGCTTCTTGATCGCGTCCCCGCTCCTGGTCTGAAGGCCGTAAGCGCAGCCATCGAAATCGATGATGCGCGGGAGCTGATCCTTCAGCTTCTTCGCGGTGTAGTTCTTCTTCTGATCCCAGCCGTCGCAGTAGCGCGGCCACGCGAAGGAGACCGCGAGCTGGCTGCCAAACTCCTTCCGCAGGCGGCTCATTGACGTCAGGAAAAGGTCGATCATCCTCGCGGAATACTTCCGGTCCTTTTCCAGCTTCTCAGCTTTGCGGGGGTCGATCTTCAGGATGATGCGCTGCAACGTGGTCCATGGCGTGCATGGAAATGCGGCATGGACCCGTGCACTCTGGCCCTTCCGCAGGTTCTTCCGAATCTTGTCCTCGAGCTTCTCGACGATGGGCTTCCGAGGGAGGTCGTATCCAGGAAGACCGCGACGTACAGCAGCTCCTCCACTCTCAGTCCACTTCGCACTGAGCTTGCTGTCAGGGTTGCAGCACCACTCGTAGAGGATGGTGGTGTTGCTCGAGATTCCGCTCGAGCTCGTAGTTGACTTGGCCAGGTCAGCCTTGAGCGCCTGGCTGACTGTGTGCGGCTTAACGCCGCTCTTGTTGGTGACGATGGCCGACCGCTTGCCGGCGGTCAGCTGCAGCCTTGTCCCTTTCTTGAGCCGACGTACCTTCATCTGCTCCTCCTCCACGATGTTGACCTCCTTCGGGTCATTGTCGTTCTCGATGTCCAGCGTGACCGAGTTGCCGAAAACACATTCGGAGCAGAACCCGAGGTGGCAACAGTCTGTATAGGACTTGGCGCCGCAGGCCACGCAATCGTCGAGGGGCTCGGCGATGCAGGTAGTAGCCGAAATCATTGTTGGAGCAAGCGTCGGCGGCGCGACCGCCGTCGAACAGCATGCCAACGCAGAGCTCACGGCGGCCATGAGCCTTGAGCTGCCGCCGCGTCGCTGTTGAAGTCGTCTCGGTACATTGAGCTCCTTCTTGGGAATGAGTCTCGTGAGATTCTCGAGCAAGTTGCTCGCCTTTGTAGTGAGGTTGACCGTGGGCTTCGGGGCTGGCCGCTTGGCGATGCCCTTAGTACTGACAGCCTTCGGTCCAAACTCGTGGCCCGCGCCCTTGATGGCGAGCCAGTTCTCCGGGTGGAGGTCGATCGCGGGATGTCCTGCGCTGCTCGTGATGAGCTTCTGGGAATGGTTCCCGATGCGGATCTGTTCCCGCCAGAGCGAGATGTCGATCTTGCTCGGCTGAATGAAGTCCCGGCCGATAAGCAGGCCGAGCGTGGGGCTGTCCACGACGCTGAATACTATGCGACCAGCGCGTCCACACAGGACGAGTGGGGCTGTGACGCGCAGCTTGCTCGGGAGCGTGCCGCCGTTCCCGAACCTGTAGACTTCGTTCTCTGGCTCCTCCAGGATCTGGTCGGCCAGACCCATCTTGGTGAGCTTCTCCTTGTACTGCTTGTACCAGCTGAGCCCGCCAACGCAGAAGAGACAGGCAGTGTCGATCACGCCGACGCCGTCGTCGTTGGGCTTCTCGCCAGCGTTGGTGGTGTTTATGGTGGGCAAATCTGGTACCACGCGCTCGGAGACCAGAGTCTCGGGGGGCGGAGTGATCGGACCTTCTGGATGAAGAATCACTTCTTCGTCACCGAACTCCACGTGATTCTGGTCGTGGACCTGCTCGGTGATGTTGGCCTGGCGGTGCGAGCGACCTCCGCCGCCTCGTCCTCCGCCCTTTTGCTTAGAATTTGGGGCGAACTTTCGAGCGCCTGGTGTCGGGCACTCCTTGTCACCGGTCCAGTGCCCCGCCTCGCCGCAGTCCCAGCACTTGGAGTTCTTCTTGCGCTGGTCCACGCGGCCTTGTAGCTTGCCCGCGGGTCGGCGCTTGGGCGAAGCCTTCCCGCGGCCCCTGATAGCCTCCCGGGCCGACCGTGTGGTCGCCATGGCCTCGGGAATCGCGGCGAGCTCCGCCGCGGCAGCCTCCACCTTGGCAGAGTCGTCCCGATCGAACACCTCGCCGAGGTCGTAATTGGACTGCTCCAGCTCGGCGCTGAAAGCCTCGAGCTCCTGGCGCACGATGTCCTGGACGTCTGCCTCCGCGTCATTGTCGTCGCCGTCCTCCGAGTCCTCATGCTCGTCTTCTGGCTCGTCAGCGACATTGGCTGAACGTGCTCGGCTTGGCGGTGAGCGCTGCCAACTACTGTTTGATCGCTGCGGCCACGATCGTGACGGCAAGCTTGCGTGTCGTTCAGATGTATGGATATCGGGGAACATGCGCGCCAGCAGGCCCCTGATGCGCTGAAATGAGTAGTGCTCGTCCGGCAAGTTGCCCACGACGCGCTCACGGCGCTCGGCCGTGAGCCCAGCCTTGCGTAGCAGGAACCAGCCGGCCACGTCGTCAAGCGTGGTGAGGTCAACCTCGTTCTCACGTAGTTGCTGTAGTCCCGCCTCGAATCGCACGAGCCAATCCGTCATGCGTTCTCCACGGCGGCGATGGTGCTGAGTCGACTCGAAGAACTTTTCTAGCGTCTCTCCCTTCTGCACCGGCTTCTGCTGGCCTAGGTTTGCCTCGAGGTGCATTAGCGCGTTCTCGATGCCCTTCTGGTTGCGATCGCGCTTCTTCTCGTTCGCATCCTCGATGCCGTCGTCCGGCGGCGGGTGGAGTTCCTGCTCCGTCATATTGAGAGCAGCCGACCTGGCTGTACCCGTCAAACGCAGGACTAATTTCGATGCCAAACTTTGTGTCACTTCCAAGTTCTCACTGAGCTTCCACAATTTTACCTCCTGTCTGTAATCTCGCCATTTCGCTGGATCTCCATTCCAGCTTGGTATCACTGACTGGTTGTGCGTGAACTCCGTCATCTTGACACCGTCGTAGGTGAAGTATGTGGCGTCGCTGACACCGTCGTAGAAGAAGTATATGGCGTCGCTGACACCGTCGTAGTAGGAGAAGTATGTGGCGTCGCTGACACCGTCGTAGGAGAAGTATGTGGCGTCGCTGACACCTTCGTAGTAGGAGAAGTATATGGCGTCGCTGACGCCGTCGTAGAGGAAGTGTGTGGCGTCGCTGACACCGTCGTAGAGGAAGTATGCCGCGTCGCTGACACAGGCGTAGGAGAAGTAGCTGTCGTCGCTGCTGAGGGTGGGAAAGAAGATGGGGTTGCTGGCGTCGCTGACGCTGGCGTTGGAGCTGGCAGGGATGTAGGCGTAGTAGGCGTAGTCGCTGGCGTCGCTGACGCTGGCGTTGGTGCTGGCGTCGCTGACGCTGGCGTAGATGCTGGCGTCGCTGACGCTGGCGTAGGCGCTGGCGTCGCTGACGCTGGCGTAGGCGTAGGCGCTGAGCAACAGCGCGAGAAGGCCGCTGGGCCTCGATTCCAATATGGAGTGCGACGTCGCGGACGTCGTCTTGGGTATACGGCCCCGCGGGCCGGGATAGCGAGCCTCGCTCCGAGCTACCACTGTGCTATGGATATCGCTGATATCGTTTGTCGAGGAATCGCGCGGCGAAGCTCTCTGCGTAGCTCTAAGGCCAAGGGCCCTAGTTTGAAACGAAATGGCGGCGACAAGGCGGGCGTGAGATATAGAGCGGGGAAGCACGGAAGGAGCAGGAAGGGCACGGGGAGTGAGCGGGAATCACATCTTGGGCATCTTGGAGCGATCTTGGGGGCCTTTTGGGCCGTTTTGGAGCGGAGGGAAGTGGAACAAGCGAGAACGCCCAAATTCTTAAACTCAAGGAGCATCCATTGTTTGTGCCTCTTGGGGCCCTCTCGGGAGTGCTCTTGGAGGCTTCTTGGGGCGTTTTGGAGGCCTCTTGGGCAGTCTGGAGGGCGTGAAGGCGTTTTGGACCGATCGTTTGGCGATTGAGTGCCCTCTTGGACCGTCTCGGGGGCCTGTTGGGGCACTCGTGGCCTGTCTTGGTACTTTCTGAGGCCCTGGGACCCCCACGGGGGAATCCGTACGTCGCCCCTCCCTCCCCCCCCCCTGACCCCCCCCGGTATGACTTTGACATGTGCGCGCGTGTGGATTTGGTCTTCAGTTTGGGGGCGAAAGGTTCATGGCACATGATCATTTGAGATCAACGAGTGTGCGCGCATTGTATCATTTGAGAGGGGTGAGGCGGGGGGGAGCGATGACCTGCCCAGCTGGGATCTTATGAACTCGTTTGGGGAAATGCACGCAGGGGCGGAACCGCCTGTCCTTTGCAGTCTCCCACGGGGCACCGATAAATCCGGGCATTGGAGGGTGGTGGTGGAACATACGCACTTGCTTGTGGCAGGCCCAGCCACCGTGCCAGCGCAGCAACGCAGTGTGAAGGTCGTTGAGTTCAATACCCACGCCAGTTCAGCGTGCTCTCTGAGCTTTCGTGGATCTTAAACTCGGCCTCGGTCCCTCGGGCCGTCTTGGAGGGTTCTCGGGCAGCCTTGGGGCCATCTGGGGTTCTCTTGGACCAGTTGCAGGGCATCTTGGAGGCTTCCTTGGGTTCTCAGACATTCGGCCGAGACGGTCTGAAGCCCAAAGCCTTCGAGATTACAACACAATGTTGGTCTCGGTGTTGTTTCGAAATGGTTATCCTCGGGGTGCCTGCCACCACGACTACCCTCATGTCGCCTACCCCGACAACAATACCAGTATCACGCTTACAAATATTATTACCACGACTACTACTACAGCAACAGCTACTACTTTTACTACTTTTACTACTCTTTACTACTACTACTACTACTACTACTTTTACTTCTACTTCTACTACTACCACTACCACCACCACCACCTACTATTACTACTACTGCTACTACTGCTACTACCACTACTACTACCACTACTACTACTACTACTACTACTGCTACTACGACTACTACTACTACTACTACTACTACTACTACTGCTGCTGCTGCTGCTGCTGCTACTACTACCCATTACTACTACTACTACTACTACTACTACTACTACTACTACTACTACTACTACTACTACTACTACTACTCCTTCGACTACTATTACGACTACTACTGCTACTACTACTGCTACTACTACTGCTACTACTACTACTGCTACTACTACTGTTACGACGACGACGACGACGGCGACGACGACGACAACTAGTACTACTACTACTACTACTACTACTACTACTACTACTACTACTTCTACTACTACTACTACTACTACTACTACTACTACTACTACTACTACTACTACTACTACTACTACTACTACTACTACTACTACTACGATAACTACTACTACTACTACTACTACTACTACTACTACTACTACTACTACTACTACTACTACTACTACTACTACTACTACTACTACTACTACTACTACTACTACTACGACTACGACTACGACTACGACTACGACTACGACTACGACTACTACTACTACTACTACTACTACTACAACTACAACTACAACTACAACTACGACGGCGACGACTATTATTACAAGTTCCAGTAGTACTCCCACTACTACTACTATCAGTTGTATATGTGTGTATACCCAGTCAAATATATTCGTAAGGAGCTTTGTGGGTTTGCGGGCCTGAGAAGCCGAAATCTCGGGGGGGCCGAGAAGCCGAAATCGTAGATTGTCCATGGGTTCCCTATGGATTCTGAGATTCTCGCGCTCTCAACCGTCTGGACCCCCAAGACGGCCCAAGAGGCCTCCGGGATCGCCCCGAGACGGCCCCAGAGGGGCCCAAGGGGGGCCCACGAGGCCCCCAAGACGGCCCAATAGACCCCCATGCGGCCCCCCAAACAGCCCAACAAGCTCCCAAGAGGCCACCAAACCAGGCCAAAAGGGCCCCGAGCCTGTCCATAAGAGCCCCAAGACAGCCCTGATGCTGTCAAGACAGCCCCAGAGGGCTTCACGCGCCCGAAAAGAGCCCCAGGAGGACCCCCAAGAGGGCTTGAAGAGGCGAAACTCATGGATTCCACGTTGGTTGTCGATCGCACACCGCAGCTTGCTGGCATTTGCGCGCCGGAAACAGAAGCGCGCGTCGGCAAATCTCGACTCACGCAGCTCCGTGGAGTTAATCCACGGGCCCACACTAGTATGTAAGTAAGTAAGAAAGTAAGTACGTAAGTAAGTAAGTAAGTAAGCAATTATGTATGTATGTATGCATGTGCGTATGTGTGTATGTGTGTATGTATGTATGCATGCATGCATGTATGTATGCATGCATGTATTGATGGATGGATGGGCGTATGTATGTATGTATGTAATGTAATGCAATGCAATGCAATGCAATGCAATGCAATGCAATGCAATGCATTGTAATGTATTGCAATGTAATGCAATGTATTGTAATGTAGTGTAATGTAATGTAACGTAACGCAACTTAACGTAATGTAATGTAATGGAATGCAATGTAATACAATGTAATATAATGTATTGTAATGTAATGTAGTGTAATGGAATGCAATGTAATGGAATGTAATATAATGTAAGGTATTGTAATGTAATGTAATGCAGTGTAATGAATTGTGATGTATGTATGTATGTATGTACGTATGTATGTACGTACGTATGTCTGTATGTATGTATGTAGGTAGGTATGTATGTGTGTATGTATGTGTTTGTGTATGTATGTATGTATGTATGTATGTATGTATGTATGTGTGTGTATGTATGTATGTCTGTATGTATGTATGTATGTATGTATGTATGTATGTATACAAACGTACATACACACATACATACATACACTGACAGCCCTGGAACGCCACCAGAGGGTCCCAGGAGGTCTCCAAACGTCCAAGAGAGCCCAAAAGCACCGAATCGTCGCTCCAAGACGCCGAAGATGGCTCCAAGACGGCCTCCGGGAGCCCCCCTGACGGCCCAAGAGTCCCCCAAGAGGACCCCCAAAAGCGCCTCGAGAAGCAAAAATGGCCCCATTGCCTGCGGAAAACGTGCATTTTACGATATTCACCGCTTCGGCGTCGACCGCGTCGCAAACAGCCCCAGGAGCCGACCAGATCGCCCAAAGACGGCCAAAGAGAGTTCCAAGAGGCCTCCAAGACGGCTCAAGAGGGGCCCTCGACTGTCCCAGAGGCCCCAAAGACGGTCCCAGAAGGCCACGGAGGGCCTCTGGGGCTCCCCCGAGACAGCCCCAGACAGCCCCGAAACGCCACCCGAGAGTCCCGGGAGGTCTCCAAACGTCCAAGACGGTCCAGAATCCCCGAAGTGTCGCTCCAAGACGCCGCTTCAAGACGGCCTCCGGGAGCCCCCGACGGCCCAAGAGTCCCCCAAGAGGGCTCCCAAGAGCGCCTCCAGAAGCAAGAATGGCCCCATTGCCTGCGGAAAACGTGCATTTTACGATATTCACCGCTTCGGCGTCGACCGCGTCGCAAACAGCCCCAGGAGCCGACCAGATCGCCGAAAGACGGCCAAAGAGAGTTCCAAGAGGCCTCCAAGACAGCTCAAGAGGGGCCCTCGACTGTCCAGGAGGCCCCAAAGACGGTCCCAGAGCAGAGGGCCCCCAGACAGCTTCCCGACACAGCCCCGAGGGGTACCCCACCCGACATTTCGAGCCACCCTCCCCAAAAAGCACCCTGGAGACCCCAAGAAACCTCCAAGAACCCCCGACAAAAAAACCCAAGCGGGCCCCACGGGGCCGCCAGGAAGCCTCAAGAGACTCCCAAAAGCCCGATTCCGCAGACGCCCTGAGGTACTCTGGCCGATCCCGAAACTTCCGTACAACTCTCGGCATCCTGACGCCCCCAATGGGCTCAGGGACCGTCAAACTTTAGGACGAAATTCTGGGCCTATGGAAGTTGTCCGGACCTCGGGGCCACTCCAGGGACCCCGCATTGAACAAATCACGAAATCGGAACTCCTGGTCAGGATGACAAGCCGGTCCCGTGGAAGGGGCCAGACTTCCAGGAGCCGACGTATAGCGACAAAAATCACGGCGCTGGAAGACCCAGCATCCCTCCCTCCTCTCACCCCTCACCCCAGACCCCTTCGCGTCATCAACGGATCATGACGGGAGGTTTGCGGTTTTTTGGGGCCATTGGTGGCCCACAACCGGCTCCGGGACCATCAAAAAACGAGGATGTAGAATTGGTCCTAAGGAAGGCGTCCCGACCTCGGGGAGCCGACGTAGCAAAAACAACGACGTCGGGTGATCGGGCATCCCTCCCTCCTCTCCCCACCCCCCAAACCTCTCCCGTCGTGAGAAAAACACGACGAGAGGTTCGCGGCCGTTTTCGGCTTCTGGTGGGCCTTCAACGGGCCCCAGGACCGTCAAAGGCGTCTCGGGACGAACAGCGGTCCCCTGGAAGGTGTCCACACCTTCGGGTAGCTCCGTTGTAAAACTTTTGCGACGTCGTGGGTCTGGGTCTCTCCCATCCTGCTGGTCCCCAGACATCCGCCCACATGATTTTTTAACACGCGGTCCCGGACCTCTCCCCTAGAGAGTGCTTCGCCGTCCTGGATCAGTTTTAGGTGGTTCCAGACCCCCAAAGCGGCCCCAGCGGAGCCGAAAACGACGGAAAATGTGCTCGAACCCCCATCCCCGACGACAGCCAACGAAAAATCGAAGACAAAGAGGAAGCCGCTGGCTGAAATGATCACGTCGCCGGAGGTGCGGGTCACGCCCCCTCGCGCACCCCGTGGCTCGCACCGCGCCCGCCCGTTTCCGTCGTCACTCGTCGCCGCCCCTGTCGTCGTCGTCGTCGATGATCACACGAGCTGAAACGAGAGCAGCAAAACGTGGCGCAGCCGTGACTAGAACCTCAGCGCGCGCGAAGCGCGCGTGTGGTTCTGATATATATATATATATATATATATATATATATAATATATGTGTGTGTATACGCCCCCCCCCCCGAGGCCCGACCCCCACCGCCAGGACATCTCATGGTCCAGCATATTCTTGCTCGTCGGAGGCCTCAAGGGGGCTAGGGCGCAAGAAGGGGGCCCTCAATAGCGGGAGTCGGAGCAGGAGTAGGATCACAGGAGGGATACCGTCCGTCCTCGGAGAAGGGGTCCACGAATCTGGCGATATCAGGATTGGCACGTTTGATTATGTTGTTATTTCTGGTTGTGGGAAAATTTGGCGCCTCTGAGAAATTGTGATCCACGTCGCGTACAAAAAAGGCAGATGGTCTAGCCAACAATTCGTCAACTGATGAGAGTCGTTCTCTGTCGTCACAGTCCGCCTCTTCCTTAGCACCTGGTTCATAACAAATGATTCGCACATAGTCCCTGAAAGTCCCTGACACATCCGTGGTTGGTAGGTCTTTTCATAGCTGGTTTTGAAGGCCCCGTCTTGAGGTTTGCCCCAGAGAGTCTGATGGGTGCCCCTTGGGTGGGAACGACGACCGTGGAACCTCTGATAGAGCCCAGGGAGTCGGATGCCCAAGAGCCTCGTGGGAGCCCTGCTGATGGTAGTGGGATCCAGGTCCTGGTGGATGCTGCACTAATCGAAGACCACTGTTATCACAGGTGGGGCCACCATAAGAGCTTGGATGGGGTCCCATTAGAAGCTCGAGGGGGCCCGTGGTTGCCAGATTGCTGGTTGTGGATGCTCGGGCCAGCCCGAGGTATCAGCAGTAATGTGGCAGCCGAGTAAGTATATCAGTGACTACAGGAGCTGATTCCCTACATCCAATTGTAGTGATTGTCGTGGCGTAGCTCAGGGAATCCCACAGACCCACTCGCGGCTGCGGAGATGGGGGGGGGCCCGCTCGTGCCATCTGGCAGCACACCAGGTTTCGCAGGGGGCCCCTCCCTCTGTTCCACGCGCCGTACAAGGATATGTGAGGGCTATACTTGTATAGTACCCTGGTTCTGTAGTATCAAAGGAAGAGGGGGGAAGAGGAGGCGGGAGGACTGGAGACCAGAGCGCTCTATTCAAAACGAAGGAAGGCCCACAGCAGGAGGGTTGAGAATGTTTCAACCTTTTGCTTTCATTGTGCTCCTCGAGCCGACAGTCGGCGCCGCGTACTGGCGGTGCACGCGGGCTTGGTCCTAGAGGCCCCCTGGAGGGTCCCAAGACAACCCCTCAGGCGTCGCTCACGTCGCATCCGTCGGTCATCGGGTCGACGATGGAGGTTCGAGGTTGGTTTTCCCGGATGTACTATTCCTGTTCTGGCCGCGAGCCTTTAGAGGTCACGGCTGACCCGGGGCTGGCTCCTGCGAGATTTGTTTTTTGAATCTTTGTTCAAGGCGAGTGAGCTAGCTTGGGGGGTCACGGCTACTCCAGTGCTGGCTCGCAGGGCAGGGTTGCGTCGTAGTCATCGTCATCGTCGTAGTCGTCGTTGTCGTCTGTCTTCGTTGACCTCTCTGTCGTCCTCGCCCACGTCGCATCCGTCGTCCATCGGCGTTCGACGGTTCATCGGCGCTCGGCGATCGAGGCTCGAGGGTGATTTCTCAGTCGTTCCATTCACGCTTTGGCCGCGAGCTATTCATTATCATTTTGCAGCTGCTCCTTCTCATCGAGAGGGCCGATGTCTACGAGGGCCAGTGGCTGGCTTATATGCCTGGCAGTCCTCAGTGAGTCAGTTATCCACAGCTTTTCCTGCAACCGCTCCCAACCTCATTCGCTCCGCGGCGCATCCGATGCTAGTGCCAGGGTAGAACCCAAGCGCGCGCGAAGCGCGCGTGGTTCTAGTGTATATATATATATATATTTATACATATAAACAAATAAATCCAGATATGCCACTGCAGCTGCTACTGCGATGACTTGTACTTTTGCCACCAGCGCTACTTCTACGATTACGGCGACTACGAACACGACTGCGCGTTTTATTTGCATTGTGATTATAACCGGGAGTTGCAGCATCTGTGATATTACTACATCAAGTATCATTTTTATATTTCTACGACTACTACGACGACGGCGACGATTACTACTACTATTACTACGGCTATGGCTGCCACTGCTGTTACTGTTTCTTCAGCGGCTACGGCTATTGTTATTTCTACTTCTACGACCTATACCACTATTATGATTACTAGTACTGATCGCATTTTCATATCACTACTACTACTACTACTACTATTACTTCTACGACTGAGACTACGTTCACGACCGCTACTCTTATTTTTACGACTGCTATTTTTATTACTACTACTTTTATTACGACCACTACGAATACTTGTGTTATTGTGTCTGCTACGATTACTCGTACCATTACTACTACTACTACTACTACTACTACTACTAATACTACTTCTATAAGTCTTGCTACTGCTGATTCTATGTCTACGACTCAGTTTACTACGACTACTACGATTACTTGTATTCTTATGCCTGTTACAAAAACTCGTACCATTACTACTTCTACTATTACTACCAGGACTACAACTCTTACTACGACTACTACTACTACTACTACTACTGCTACGACTACTACTATTACTACTACTACTACTACTACTACTACTGCTACTACTCGTATAAGCGCTACTACTACTGCCACTCGTACGACCATGGCTACGACTACGGCAACGAAGACGACGACGACGACTATTACTTTTACCACGATTACTACTACTACTACTACTACCACTACTACTACTACTACTACTACTACTACTACTACTACTACTACGGTTCCCACTGCTCTCACTACTATTTCTAGCACGATGGTTACAATTACTGCTGCTACTTTAACTACTACTACTACTACTACTGCTACTAAGACTACCTTTACTACTATCACGACTGCTACTGCTTCTATTCTTATTCCGACGACAGGTCATGTTATTTTTACTACCACGATTACTATTATTATTACGACTGCTACTACTACGGCTACTACTTGCTACTATTACTAGTCGTATTACTTTTATCACTGTTCTTATTACCGCTACACTTATCACTACTATAAGAGTAGCGTTAGTGATAACACGAGTAGTAGTACCACTATTACTACTACCACTACTGCTACTACTACTACTACTACTACCACTTCTCTCATTACTACTACTCTTTACCTACTGCTACTACTACTACTACTACTACTACTACTACTACTACTACTACTACTACTACTACCACTACCACTACCCCTACCACTACTACTACTACTACTACGACGACGACTACTATTACTACGGTCACGATTATTGGTACTTCTACGGGCACTGGCACGATTACTGATTCTATTTCCACTACTATTGCTACTACTACTACTACTACGACGACTACTTCTACTACTACTACTTCGACTACAGCCATCATTATACTACTCGTGTTACTCCGAGTCCTACTACTATGTTTACGACTTCAATTACACTGATTTTTCACCGTTATTATTCATTATCATTACTATTGTTACAACTATCAGAATGACGATTGCTACTAACGGCTACTACACTACCACTACGACTAGTCTTTAGTAGTATTACTTCTACTCTTACTACCAGTGCGTCTATCACTACCTTCACTCCTACACTTACGATTACTATCAGTACGATTACTAGTTCGACTACTACGGCCTTTTCCGATTCAGCTTTGAATTTAATGTACGGAGTTTCTGGCGCGAGTGTTCTAGCCGCGATATACTCCCCCCAAACACATGGCATTCCTGGGCCCTGCGTCCAGATGCCCATCGGCGCTCCCAAAGTTGATGCCGTTTGCGATGCATGGCTCCGTGCGGATGCATCGCAGCCGCATGTTAGGAAGGTCGCTGGAATTAGGAAGTCGCGCGCGAGCCTCGCGGAGCTGGGCAGAAACCGCGTTCGGGCGCGCACGCTGACAAATCTGGCGCGTGCTCTGGACCAAAGGGGGGGCAGAAAACGGGATCAGCCGAGAAAGTTTCGTTGCTGCCCCCTCCTGCGTGAAACTCACTTTCTGGCCCGTCGGACAGGACCTGAAAGCCATTGGTTGCACGACTGCTACACCAGTTGGCCATTGGTCGGTGAGCCGATTACACTTCCGGGTCGTCTTGGGAGCAAGCCAGATAGGTTCTCCCGAGGAAATCCCATGCGGCTTGTTCACTTCAGGTCCATACACCGTTTGTCTGCACGCACGAGATGGGTACTGAAAGAATGGGGTACAATGCCCAACAGCGGATGCGGATCTTGTTCATTTTGAACAGGGCTCGCTGTCCACGCCGCCGCGGCCTGTGTCCATTCGAGGCAGGAGGCCGCCTGCCCAACAGCGGCCGCTGTTGGTTTGGGACAACATTTGCTGTTGGGCATTGTGCCCATTTTTTCGGTACCCATTTCGGGCGTCCAAAGTTTGGGGCTCGAGATTGTCAGGTGGGAACCATAAAACGATTCTGGCCCTGAGCGGGGGAGGGATTGGGCGAACGTCGTGCCCGGCCCCTGCGGCCCAACGGGACGGGGCGCCGACCCAACCACAGCCCCCATCGCGTTCACCTCGCCCCCCGAAAGGCCCCTCCGGCTATTTTCAAGCTTGCGCCGGCCGAAACGGTCACAGCATGCACGTTGCAATATGGGGGCCTCTTTCTGTAAAACGACGCGAAGATCGGGACAACATCGGATCGGGATAACTCGAAATCTCTGAGAATCCGCGGGTTTGGAGGATGTATTGGGCGCCGCGGCCGCTCCAGAGCGTTCCGGAACGCTCTGAGAGCGCTCCGGAACGCTCTGGAGCGATTTATCCCGATCCTAGCCCTGTTTTATTCTGGTCGGCGCAATCGTATTTTTGATGACGGCCCCCCGCCCCCCGTTCCCCAAAAAATGCTCTTTCTTCGCGCGGCCGCATGGGCGTGGAAAGTTAAAGCTGGAATAGGAAAGCGGCCGTACGACACATAAGTATTGTTATTACTGTGGCGACCATTCGTACTAGTACCTGATCTCCTGACCTTACGACTTCTGGTGCCACTGTTTTTATTTCCTGCAGGTTTGGTATTCGCATGCTTGTTGCGACCATTGCTGGTAGAACGTGTTGCACGATTTCTTCTACGGCCTTCCCTCTCGCTTCTGCGGCCCGTACTCGTCCTTTCCCTCCGACTACGATTAGTTGTTGTTAGTACTACTACTACTACTACTACTACTACTACTACTACTACTACTACTACTACTACTTCTACTACTACTACTACTACTACTACCTACTCTACTACTACTACTACTACTACTACTACTACTATTACTACTACTACCCCGACTTCTTACTACTACTACTACTACTACTACTACTACTACTAACTACTACTACTACTACTACTACTACTACTACTACTACTACTACTACTACTACTACTACTACTACTACTACTACTACTACTACTACTACTACTACTACTACTACTACTACTACTACTACTACTACTACTACTACTACTACTACTACTACTACTACTACTACTACTACTACGACTACGACTACTACTACTACTACTACTACTACTACTACTACTACTACTACTACTACTACTACTACTACTACTACTACTACTACTACTACTACTACTACTACTACTACTACTACTACTACTACTACTACTACTACTACTACTACTACTACTACTACTACTACTACTACTACTACTACTACTACCATGTAACGCCCCTCACGGGGGTAGAAACCAATTGGACCAAGTGTATTTGCTGGGGCGTCACGCTGTCACCCTGCTCATCCTTTCCTCATCATGCTCGTCCTCCTCCTCATCCTTCTCCTCGTCCTCCTCCTCCTCCTTTTCCTTGTCCTCCTCCTCCTCCTCCTCCTCCACGTCCTCCTCCTCCTCCACGTCCTCCTCCTCCTCCACGTCCCATCACGCTCCGGTCGTTCAGGAAACGCCCGGAGCGTGATGGGACCTCCTGGGGCCTTGTTGGACCTCGCGGGGTATCCTGGGACCTCCTGGAGAGTCCTGGAGCCACCTTAGGATTCCCACGGCCTCCGGGGACGTCCTGAAGCCTCCTGGAGCTTCCTGATGCCTCCTGAGACCTCCTGGGGCCTCTTGGCGGCTCTCTAAGAAGCCACGCGCGGGGCCTCAAAATTGGCGACAGTTTCAAGGATGGGAGCCTTCCCATTGAGAAAGAGGGCGCGGTGGACGTTGAAAATGATGACAGTTACACACTTGAGGCCCAAAACCGTGCCGGGCCCCCCCCCGCCATTCCCGGTCCTGCATAGTACGGTGCGATTTGCCCCCTCCCCGCTGTCCCGCCGGTCCCCGGGAGGGCTAGTTTTCTGGTTTTCGCTGGTAAGAAACACTTCCCCCCCCTCTCGGCGGTGACGGAGGGCAGGCGGCGGGGGAGAGCGGGTTGGCAGGGTGGCTGGTTGGGCACGGAGAGCAGGCGGAGGGGATCGGCTGGTTGGCGGGATGACGGGGTGGGCGGCTGGGCTGGTTGGCTGACGGGTTGGCTAGGTGGCGGGGTGGCTGGGTGGGCTGGCTGGCTGGTTGGACGGGTTGGCAGGTTGAGCTGGCTAGGGCAATTGGTTTCGCTACTACTACTACTACTACTACTACTACTACTACTACTACTACTACTACTACTACTACTACTACTACTACTACTACTAGTACTACTACTACTACTACTACTACTACTACTACTACTACTACTACTACTACTACTACTACTACTACTACTACTACTACTACTACTACTACTACTACTACTTCGACCCTTACTATTACGATGAATATACCCACCACTACGACTATTACCATTATTATGTTTGCACCTAGTACTTCGACCACGAACACGATTACTGCGACACTCGCTACTACTACCACCACAGCTATATGTAGTGCCACTGCTAGTGCTACTGCTTTTACTACTTCCACAAATACTACTACCACTACTACTTCTACTACTACTACTACTACTACTACTACTGCTGCTACCAGTACTACTCCTGCTACCACTACCACTACCATTACTATAGCTACACTCTTCTTCTACAAGTATCAATTCTAGGACAGTGCTCCCTTTCTGCTACGACTACTGCTACTACTAGTACTACTACTACTACTACTACTACTGCTGCACAACTCCTACGACGACTAGTACGTCTACCGTTATTATTACTATTGTTTTTACTACTACTACTACTACTACTACTACTACTAATACTACTACTCATACTACTACGAGTACGACTACTACAACAACTACGACTACCATTACTACTACTACTGAGACTATTATTAGTAGAACTACTACTGCTACGACTGCGACCACGACTACTAGTATTATTTTGCGACTGTTGCTATGAGGACGACAAGCACTAGTACTAAACCTACTGCTGTCGCTATTTCTATGTCTATTCCTGCGACTATTACTACTACTACTACTACTACTACTTCTCCTACGACGACTACTACTACTACTACTACGACTACTACTATTACTACCACTACTACGACTACTACTACTACTACGATTGCGTCTACTACGACTACTACGACGACTACTACGACTAGAACTATTGCTACACGACTACTTCTACTACTACAACTACTACCACTACTCTTCTACATGTACAAGTACGACCACGAGTACTAATGCTACGACCAACATCTGTACTACTACTACTACTACTATCATTCAAGTACTACGACCACGACTACGGCTACGGCTACGACTGCTACGACTACTACTACTACTACTACTACTACTACAACAACAACTACTACTACTACTACTACGGCGACTACAACTACTACTCCTACTAGGGCTACCATTACTACGGTTGCTATTGCCACTGGTACTGCTACTACGGGTCCCGCTGCTAGTAGATGTACCCTTACTACCACCACCGCCAGTCGTATCACTAGTCTACGAGTACAACTACGCTCCTTCCTTTTTCTACTCCGACTCGTATGACTAATCTTTCTTGACTTTGCTATGATTATTACAACTACTTCTATTCGTCCCACAGCTACTTTTACCATGACGACTGCAAGCACTACTACTACTACGTCTACTACTCATCACTACTACTTACACTACTACTACTACCGCTGCTACTACTACTACTACTACGACCTACGTCTTTTACGATTACTGCTTCGCTTACGACGATTCGTATTATTATTTTTGTTATTATCACTGCGACGACTTTTGCTCATACTTTTTCCAACCGCTACTACTATGACTTCTTCTACTACTACCACTGCCATTACCACTACCATTACTACCATTACTACTCCCACTACGATCACTACTACGACCTTCTACTACTACTACGACTACGACCACTATTACGACCATTACCCATTATTTTTTACTACTACTACGATTGCTGCTACTACTACTACTACCACTACTACTACTACTACTACTACTACTACTACTACTACTACTACTACTACTACTACTACTACTACTACTACTACTACTACTACTACTACTACTACTACTACTAGTAGTACTAGTAGTACGAGTACTAGTACTACTAGTACTAGTACTACCACTACTACTACTACTACTACTACTACTACTACTACTACCACCACTACCACTACTACTACTACTACTACTGCACGAGATGCAAGCGATCCGAGCCGAGGCGCAAGAGCGTGAGGGGCACAGGGGCCAGCAGCTCTTCGCGGAGCTCCGCCAGCGCGTCGAGGTCGTGGAGCACGAGGCGGCCCAGGACCAGGACCCTCGGTGGAGACAGGTGGTTGAGGGCATAGCGGAAGCATGCCGCGACGGCTACCGAGCAGAGTTTCACGGTGAATTCGGCGTACAACGGCAGCAGTTCTTCTTGACGGAGGAATGGGTCGAGCGGCAGGTCGCTGCGAGATTCCGAGAGCTCAAGGTGAGCGTCGAGCGCCGCGTGCGCGCGACCGAGGAAGGCTTGCGGAACCAGTGCGTCCACCTCGAAGAGCGCAAACACTGAAGCTGCGCGCCCACTCCCGAGCGGCTGAGGCCGCCCGCGTGCAGGCCATTGCCGCGGCCCGCCGGCAGATCGCTGTGGAATCGCGGGAGAAGCTGTTCTTCGACGAGCAGACAGTCTTCGAGGAGCGGATCGAGATGCTGCACGCACGTGTCTGCGAGGAGTCCGAAGAGGCGGCGGCGTTGCGATGGCAGAGCGACTCTACCCACGAACAGTTTCAGGATAGCAACAAGCTCTTTGAGGAGTTCAGCACGGAGGCCAACGAGCACATTCAGAAGCTGGGGGGCGCGACCAGCGACGCCTTCAGCGCTGCGCGGAGGCGGCTGCCAGGGCAACGAGGACAGAGGCACCGGCGAAAGTGAGATGCGAAAGGTAGCCGAGGTCAGGCGGGAGCTGGCCGTGGCTCAGAGGTCCGCGCAGCACGTCAGGATGACACCGGCGCCGCCGCCGCGCGTGCCGATCGCCGTGCTGCCCCCGCTCGCCAAGAGAGTCGTCAACCCGTTGACGTCCTCTGGATTCCGCATCGGCGACGCGGCGAGTCATTGCCGCGCAGGCCCCGCGGCTGCAGCTCCGATGGCCGCCGCGCCGGCGATGCCGTCAGCAGCGTCGCAATGCGCCGTGCAAAGTAGCGTAGGCCTCGGGGGGAGCTCGCCAGCACAGCATTGCATTGCCAGCAGCGGCAGCGAGGGCGAAGACGAGGCCTTCCTGTGCCGCCGTACGACTGTCAAGGAGATGACGACCGAACCCTTCGCGAGGGCAACAGGTCTCCGGAAGTGGACCAACGCTTTGATGACAGAGCGCTGCCGCGTCTCGAACCGCTCAAAGGTCAGGGCGACGAAGTGCGCGAAGAGCGCGTTCGAGGCTGACCGCGTCGAGGACGTCGAGTGCGCCCCCAAGAAGTGGGGCCTTTTTCGACGCGGAGCTCTGCTCCACGCTGAAGTCCAGCGCGTTTGGCGCCATA
Source organism: Prorocentrum cordatum (assembly GCA_963575745.1). NCBI lineage: Eukaryota > Dinophyceae > Prorocentrales > Prorocentraceae > Prorocentrum > Prorocentrum cordatum. The sequence continues at coordinate 1,110,116 of CAUYUJ010021837.1, read as the reverse complement.
GACCGACAGCTGACTCTCTGCCAGGAGAGGAGTGCGCGCCTCGGCGCGCCGACGCCCGGCAGAGCGGCCCTCTACATGATCCCCCGGCGCTTCGAGCTCGACCGCGTCAAGGCGCATCGCGTCCACCTCGCGGCGCTGAACGCCTCGAGGTCAAGCGGGGGCCCCGAGGTGTTGTTACTTGGGCGCCTTGGGCGCCAGGCTCGCCCCCGTGGCGGTCGAGCCCGACGAGGCGCTGCTGGCCGCAACCGTCGAACCTGAGCTCACTGGGGTTCCAGACCTCGCGCTCGAGTTCGCCCAGTTCGGCCGCGCCCTCGAGGACGCCCCAGAGAAGACAGCGCAGTTCCTGCGCGATTCGGCCGGAGGGCGCGCGCGAGGGCTGCGCGGAGCAAGACCGTCGACGCCCTGACCCCGACGCCGAAGCAGGTGAAGCAGGTCAGGCAGGCGACCCCGAAGGGGAATGGCAAGGTCGCGGCCTGGGGGCCCGCCGCGCCCGTACCTGAGCATTCGCAGGTTGCCTGTGGATTCAGGAGAGCTGGGAGTTGCAAAGCGGCGGCAACTGCAAGCGCGTTTTTCGGAAGGACAGCGTTCACGCGCCGACCGCGGCTTGGCCGGCAGGGGCCGCAGTCGCACTCGGGCGGCAGCCCAGCTACAAGTGCAAGGTCTTCGCCGACGGCAAACGCTCCCATCGGGACAAGTGCATCTACAAGCACGGCGACGGCGGCGCGCGGGACCTCGCGGCGGCCCTGAAGGCGAAGCGCGATGCCGACGCCAAGCAGGAGGGCAAGGGCGGGGGCAAGAAGCTGCACCCCTGCTCGTCGCAGAGCCTGTGGGGCGCCTCCGATAAGCGGGTGTTGGACACCGCGGCCAGCTTCGACGCGTCGGGGAAGGACCTTAAGGGGCCCCACAGAGATCTCCTCGACCAGGTCGCGGTCGAGACTGGCGGAGGCAATGTCCAGTGCGACCGCGCCGTCGTCTCGCGCCTCAGCGAGATCGGCGAGGACGTGTAGACAACCGTGCTCGAGGACGCGGACGAGACGGTCCGGGTGTTGACTGTTGGGCGTCGTGCTCAGTTGGGCTTCGAGTTCACTTGGGAGCCCCTCGCCCTTGCTCCAGACGTTTTTCGGCCTGACGGCCGACGCGTTGACGCGAAGGTCGAATCCGATTTCGCGCTGTGCGTCGCCACGCAAGGGCCCATCTGGAGGCAAACGTCTACTGGTCAACGTCGCTTTGGCCTGCGGCGACGCGCTGCTCGACGACGCCCTGCGTTTCGAGGTGGGCCCGCCCCAGGGCGACGACGCGGAGCAGGAGGCGGGCGAGGGCGAGGAGAACGACGGCATGGAGCAGGACGGCGAGGAGGAAATCTCGCAGATCGGCATTGCGGACGAGACCTCGGGCCTTGGACAGGACGACGCTGCAAGGCACGTTGCCCGAGTGCTGGAGGGCGGAAACCCGAGCTACGATGGCGACCTGATGCAGGACGATGAGGTCTTCCACCGGATCCGCCTTGAGGATTCCGTCGACGACATCGCGCTGCCCTGTGACGCGTCGCGCCTCACGAAGGGGCACCTCGCGTTGCGCCAGCCAGCCGCGGCGACGCCCCGCCGACGACGTCTGCATTCGCTACGCCGACGCGGGCGAGAAACCGTTCGGCGCGCGCGGGCATGTGGACCACGTCGCCACGCAGCCGGGCTCGGAGGCCGCTCGCTCGGCGAGGTACTGCTTGCGCATGTTCGACGAGCGCGCGAAGTTTGCTGGAGTATTTCCGTCGAGCTCCGTGGACGCCGACGCCGTCGTCGAAGGGCGCCGCGCTTCCGACAACGCAGTGCCCGAGATCCGCCGTTGGTGGAGCGGCAGCGCCCCCGTGCTCGCGGCTGCGAACCGCGAGATCCGCAGAACGCGGCCCTTCGCGCGCTACTGGAGCACCCCGCGCGCGCCGCAGAGCAACGGCGTCATAGAGCGGTTCAACCGCACGGTGATCGAGGGGGCTCGGGTTTCGCTCCTCATGGCTGCCTTTCCAGCGTCTGTGTGCGACCCGGCATTGGCGCATGCAGTGCAATGGCCATTGCAGGGGTTTGGGCGGATCCACTCCGTGCGAGCGCCGCTACAAGGCGTCCGCCGAGTGCGAGCAGCACCCGTTCGGAGCGCTGGCGTTCGTCGCCGCCGCCAGGAGTCGCAGCGCCAAGCCCCTGAAGTGGAGCCCTAGGGTGGTGCCGAATGTGCTGGTTGACGCTGGCTGCGGGCCAGGCTCCACGCGGAGCCGGACGTATGGAGTCGTCAAGTTGGCCTTCCTCAACAGCGACCGGCCGACCCTTGCGGGCATCTGGTATTCCGCAGAGGTCGATTTCCCGGACCGCGTCATGCACCCTACCCGCCAGCGCCTCATGCTTGCCCGGGCGCCCGAGGACGCGAGCTTCTCAGCGCCTGCGGTGGCTGACGCCAACGAATCGTGGGCGTCGCAGTTGTCCGAGGTGAGTGAGGGGCCAGGCGACGAGTTTTACGACGGGGCCATGGAGGAGAACGCCCCGAAGCAGGGGCCCGGCAGCTTCGTCGAGACCGTCGCGCTGGACCCCGAGGACTCGCAGGCCGTGGGCGATGATCCGGAGACAGAGGAGGAGGTGGTCGAGAAGAATGGCGGCGAGCAGGCCGTCACCGAACACGAGCCGAAGGTCGAGCCTGCCGAGCTCGGCCGCGCGGAATTGGAGGTCGAGGGGAATCGCGCGCCCAAGGGCTGGAGGGTTGACATTTTCCCGCACGGGCAGCATGCCAGGACGATTCCGGTCCCGCCTTGGAGCCGGAGGCCACCCACCGTCCTCCCTGAGGCATAGTTCATGATCAAGAAGTCCGACCAGGAGAATTTGCGCCAGGAGTGGAAAGAGAAGGATCTCGTGGGCTTCGCTGCTCGAGAAGCTCGGAAGGCGGCATATGATCATGCCAAGCGGGCGAGGGGGGCCCCCCGGCAAGTGCTGTGGGCGCTGGGCGCGAGGACGCTCGTGGACACCCGGCTGCTGAAGTACCGGTTGCAGGCCAGCTCGTGTACGTGGGCAGGGGTCGGCCGAGCGCGACGCCTGAGGCGCGCTCGTGCAAGATGCCCCTGATGCTGCGAAGGCGTGCTCGATGGCCTCGCGTCTGAACCAGTTTGGACAGCAGGGCAACTTCATGCGATCTACTCGCACGAAGATCCAAAGCGGGCAGTTCAAGGTTGTGTTATTGGACATCCCCTCGAAAGAGGAGTCGAAGATCGCGGATCTCACGCCGCGGGAAACCTTGGCCGTCAGGATCACGGAGGGCGACGTGTTGTGCAGGAAGGAGACCATCAGGGCGCTGCGCGGCATCGTCCGGGCGTGCAGTCAATTCGGTGTTCCGCTGCACTGCTGGTTGGCGAGTTCCCAGACCACCCAGTCGAGGTCGCTGCTGGCTTGTGTCGTCACGTCGCGAAGCAGGGAGGCTACATCTATGGGGGGTGGCCGCCTCCGTCCTCCACGTGGTTGCGCAGCGACGTGCAGCAGTTGTTGGCGCACGCTGCATGTCAGCATCGTGACGTCTCGACGGCTAGCCTCGGCGTCTGCCATGGAGGGCGAGGGCGACGACTACGTGGACCACTGCGCCGACGAGTTCCTGCGCGTGTTCACGAACAGCGCGAAGCTCATCGAGCTGCTGGATCCGCATGCCACGTTGCCAGAGATGGCGGCGGCGTCGATCGTCGGCCGCTTGGGCACGTTTTCGGACCCCCCCGGCACGCGGAGGAGCTCGCGCGTTTGGTCTGGCAGTCCATCCTGCCTATCGCCGGGATCCGCACCGACCACGACGACAGCGCGCAGCGCGACGTCGGCGAAAAGACGCCCAATTGGTCTGTGTTCGTCACCCGGAAGATCCCGCTGAAGTCGGAGGAAGCAAAGTCGGCCAAAACACGGGCCGCCGTAGACAAGGAACTCTCTGGGCACCGTGCCCAGAAAACTTGGGACGAGTCCACGGTGAGAGAATGCAAGGACTTCGTGCGCGACAATTCGAAGGCCGAGGTCATGACGGGCCGCATCTTCGGGATTTGGGGCGAGACCAACGCCGAAGCGGAGCGTGGGGAGGACAGGAGGATGAAATTTTGCGCGGTGCTCCAGAGATCGAATATCAGGACGAAGACAGGGACGGCGGCGGTGAATTTGTATGAGGAGGTGAGCAGCAGCCCCGCGTCGTTCGTCGCCATTCGCTGCACCTTGGCCGTGGCCATCCCCAGGCGCCTAAGCATCACGGTGCGGGACGCGCTGCAAGCTTACCTGCAGGTTCGCATCAACGTCGACGGCAGGATCGAGACGTGGTTTGAGATACCCAGGGAGTGGTGTCCCGCCTTGTGGTTCGAGGGGGGTGGCAGGAGCAAACCATAGGCCCATTTGCCTGCTCCTGCTGGCCCTGCGTGGGCACCTGGAAACAGGGGCCTTGTGAGGGAAGAAACTCACCAAGGTATTGCTTGGGCTCGGGTGGCACTCGGTGCCCTCCTGGCCGGGCGTGTTCGCCCATGTCGACGGGGGCATGCTGACCGTCTACGTCGACGACTTGCTCCTGGCAGCGCAGCGTGACAAGGGCGGCGCTCACTGGGAGGCGCTGTGCAAGAGCATCGATTTCAAGGACGCGCCGATGCCGGTGGACAAATTCATTAGGGCGTACTACGTTCTCGACCCTTTCCGCTTTAAGCTTCGCGATGCGCCTCTTTCAGTCGCGACGTCGATGATCGACTGCACCCGGGCGATGGTGGATGGCTTCCGCGGCGACGCCGGCCTCGGGATCACTGGGCCCGTGGACGCGCCGTACATCCCAGCCGAGTCTTGGGCGCAGGACCCCGAAGAGGCAGGGAGGTTTGCAGACGTCGCGGCGTCGCACTCTGCGTCATCTCTCTTCTTGTGCCGTGTTGGGCGGCCCGACCTGGCTGCGGCCACACAGCCTGTGTGTAGCGGAGTGTCGCGCTGGACCACTGTCCACGTTTTGGCACTCATCCGTCTCATGACGTATGCCGCCTGCGTTTCCACGCGCGTCCTCGAGGGCGCGCTTGCCCCGGCCGACGTGGGCGATCTGCTGCTGCTGACGTACTCTGACGCCGACTGGAACGGCGACCCGATGACCAGCAAGTCCGTGACAGGATGGTGGATTGAGCTGTTCTCACCGTCCTTTGGCCGTAGCTTCCCATTGTTTTGGGGATGTTCTCAGCAGTCGTCTACTGGAGGATCCACCGCGGAAACTGAGACAGTCGCATTCTCCCATGTCGTGCGGCGCGAGGCCATACCGATCCAGATGCTCCTGGACGAGGTCCTCCCACGCAGGATTGGGATAGCGTGCAGGGGCAGACGATCCAAGCCGTGACCAAAGGCTACTCGAAGCGGCTGCGCCACCTGCCGCGCACTCAGCGCGTTTGCGTCGGCATGTTGCACGAGATGTTGAACGACCGGGACCTCCAACTAAGCATCGAGCATTGCCCCACCTTGCAGATGAAGGCCGACCTCTGAAACCAAGGTCCTGAATGGCCCGAATTTTCGAGCAGCGCTTGAGATGATCCTCGTGTCTCGGCAGGCGCGAACTCAACGGCAGTGGCCGTGCCGGCAGTCGCTCGGCGAGGGGTGTGTGGATAATATCCCGTTGTGAGCGCCGCCGCTCGTGCGAGCAGGGGTGGGAACAGCGTCAGCGTGGGCACGTGTCTTGCTACTTGCTTCCGCCGTGATGCACGCAGACGAGCACAGGTTGTTGCAAGTTCCCGTTGTCTTGTATCTGAGAGGAGGTGCAATGAGCTCTGGGCATTTTGATTGTGTGGCGGCATCCTTGTTTCCCAGTGTACGTGATGATCCTGGCCAAACGGTCCATGGTCCGTTTGGGGTCCCTGTCGTGCAGCCCGACCCCAATTAGGCTTGCGCCCGCCTGCATCGGCCACGCGGCGGGGACAGCCTCGCTGCGCGTTCCCCACTTAGGCTTGCGCTCCGTTGGGCGTTCCCCTGGGCTGTGGCCTCGCCGTCTGCTCTTCCCGTGGGGCCTCGGATCGTCCCGCGGGCTGTGGCTTCGCCGTCTGCTGCCTTCCGGGTGCCGCAATCGTCCCGCGTCTGTCTCAAGGCCGGTCTGGTGGCGCCATTCGGCGCTCCCCGCGGCATATTTGCCTCAAGGCCAGTCTGGTGGCAAGGTCGGTCTGATGGCGCCATTCGGCGCTCACCGCGGCATGCTGTACGCTTGCTTTGACCTGCTCCGTTTGGATGAGCACGCAGCGCATCCGTAACCATTATTGCTCAAGTCCAAACGGGCTTGTAGCCTAAATGGTGATTCTGATACTACCAGTTTTCCTGGACCTGTGAGCTATACGTGGCCAAGTGGAACAAACTGACGAAAAAGAGCCGGTGTGAAAGTCAAAACCAAGAGCAGCTACGCGGGGACCCAGGGAGAGGGGCCCAGTCTTACGAGCGAGCCCAACGTAGAGACCTACGGGAACCAGAATACCGAACAAGAGCTAGGGCGGTTGGAGCAACAGACACTCGTTTCTTCCACAACATACAAGGGGGCGGCTACGTTGACTAAGCTTGGAAAGAAGAAGGAGGAGGAACAGGAGGAGGAGGAGGAGAATGACTGTTGGAGTAGGTCCATACTTCTGGCCAGTTGACCTGCGTTGTAGGGTACGGGACAGCTCGTGTGCGCCGACTCCGGGTCCTCATGTGCAGTGCGAGTAGCGCCACGCGGCTCTGGGAGCCTGAGCATTCTGCGATTCCCGACGGACGTTGCAGCGGAAGCGACAGTTGCAAACCGAGCGGGCAGGGCAGGAGGACGAGGAGGGAGAGGGAATGGCGACAGGGATATTGTGAGGCAGCGCAGGGATGCCGCACTGTGGCCTGCCATCCGTCAGGTGGCAGACGGCGCAAGCCTCCAAATCCCGCGTGCGTGCAAACGTGGGCTGGTTTTGCACGCCTCGTCGCCTCTGCGATGCGCGACTACGGCTCCTCCTGCATGGTGGTCGTTCGGCTTCTGGGCGATTGATGTGAGAACTTGTTCAGTATGCTGTTTTCACACGTCGCCAGCCTGCCGGGCGTCGCACCTCACGTGTCAGCCCATGAGGGCTCGACGACGCGCGAGAGTGGTCACAGCCTCTCTCCCCAATGATGGTTTCCGAGACTGCCAGGATACCCCCAAGACACCTCAAGCAGGCCCCACGCCGCAAACACACCCCAACCATGCCTTTTGAGAGCCCCTCAGGGGCTCCCGCAGGGCCCCTCCACCTCGTTCCGCAACACTCCCGCTGGAACGTTCTTCTCCCGCCCACATTCTTTTCAGGGCAGCTCAGCACAGCCCCATGAGGCCTCAGCGGCCCAGCCCACGAGTGCCCCAAAATAGGTAGCCAAGGACAGCCTCCCAGAGACTCCCCGAAGTCCCCTCAACTGAGTACTGGAACACTCTCGCCAGAACGTGCTTCTCCCTCCCCCTCTTGTCGCCTGCCCAGGGCATTCCAACAGAGTTCCCTCCGTCCCTCCTCCTCCTCCTCCTCATCCTCATCCTGAAGGGGACGGTGCACATAGTGTGCTGTATGAGTGCAGTCGCAAGCAGAAGGCAGATTGCGTGCATTACGTGGTCTTGGATATACGATTGGCGCAGCGAGCATGCGGGCAGTGGACCTCATTTTGTTGTGTCATCCGTTCGCGCACTGTTCAAGTTCGAACACGCAGGACCCAGTGCGGGGGACACGATGTCCGCTGCCAAGGCCCAGGGGCCTCTTGGCACAGCAGCTGTTGGCAGTTTGCCTTTTCCCATCGTTCTCCTCGTCTCCTGCCCCTCCCTGATTCGGCGCCCGCCTGGTCTCCACGCCGGGCTGTCTCGGCCGACCTCGGACGGGGTGCTGCCATCACCAAGAGCAGCGCTCTGCGATCTACAATTGCTTGGTCAAGCAGTAGGCTGTACTCCAGATGGCGATTTGCGATCGCCTGGTAGAGGATTGGGCAGGTCTAGTTCCTTGACGTTGTGGATTCGGGGGGCCGTGTCTGTCCTGTACAGCGCGGTCTTCTCTTGTATCCGATTCGGAGTACACACGGATTCGACGTTGAGTCGACGCGGATTCGACGTTCGACATGGATCCGGCGCGGGATCCACGGTGATAGTTGCGACAGACAATTTCGCCACCAGGTGCAATGTAAGGTCCTTTGCGCGCTCATTTGAGCAACCTTAGTTGTTCGAGCGAGGCGTCTGCTATAGGTAGCCTTAGGTAGTTCGGCAGGATGTTTCGTAGACCAGCCCACCGCGCTTGCCATCCGCGCCCTTTAGTTTACGCGGCGAGAGCCGTGTCTGCATTCTTTTCGTAATTGCAGAATGGTCGGACATTTTATGGGCGACATGCAATGTCCACACTCAGTCCTGGTGTTTTTAGTCTTGTCCCCACTACTCGCATACACGTGCGCAACCGCGCATATCCGCCACCATTCTACGACGTGGAGACATTGAAGTGTGCTGGGCGGCAACTAGCCTGGACTCAAGACAGACCAAGAGAGCCCAAATGCGGCTCAAGATGGCGTCACGACCCCGACATTGCCGAAGAGACTTCAATCTGCACACACATTTTTTTATTTATAATTATAGAGGTCTGTGTATGTATGTATGTATGTATGTATGCATGCATGCATGCATATATATATATACACATATATATATATATGTATTTATATATATATATATATATATATATGTATTCACACATTTACGGTAGGTTTGCGTCGTGTCGACCAGCGGTGACCCCAGCGCGGGCGTTCAAGGTTGAACGCCGCCGGCGACCCAGAATCGATCGATGTTGAACGATCGGACGTTGCGGCAGCGGCAGCGGCCGATCGGTGTCAAAAACCAACGCTGGGGTCGGCACGACACGAACCTGCCGTATATACATACACACACACACACATATATATATATATATATATATATATTTCGGGGGGGCAGGCTCGGGGCCCACAAACAGCTGCCCCAACCCCCCATTGGAGGACGGGGCGGCTGGGGAGGTCCAAAATAGACCAGGAGGGCCTCCATAGGCTCCCCAGACGGCCCAAGCAGGCCCCGTGTCGCCGAAAGGCCGCTCCTGGACGCCCAAGGTAGGCCCAAGACGGCCCGAGAACCCCCCCCAAGGCACTCCACGACGCTTCATGACGCCTCTCCCGAGCGCTTCAAGATACCAAAATCGTAAATTTTACGATGGTTTTGGAGAGATGTTGGCCTTCCAGCCTTTTCGGCTGTCCGACGTTCCAGGCCGGCTCCATAGGCCCCCAAGAGAGCCCCAAGACGGTCCAAGAGGGCTCCCAGAGGCGCCCCAGAGAGCCCCAAGACGGCTCCAAGATGCGCCCAAGAGGGGGACCACGACTCCAAAATTCGACCCTCCCACTTGAAGAGTTCCCCAGGAGGCCCCAAGGAGCCCCCCAGAGGCCCCAGGAGGCCCCCGAGAGGCACCCAGGAGACCCAAACAAGGCCTCAAGCGGCAACAACACAGCCCCGAGGAGGTCCCACGACGGTCTCAAAAGGGTTACCGAGAAGTTGCGAAACTGCCTTCACGACGTCCCCGACAGGCCAAACACGAGATCGAAACCAACACACATGAGGCCTCTGACCCACCGAGCGAGGCCACCCGCCGTCCGCCCGCCGTCCGCGGCGCACGCACCACTCTGTACTCAACAGCTTCAGTCTCCAAGACAACACCCTGTAGTCAGCAACCCCCGTCTTCAAGGCAACACCCTGTGCTCAACAAGCTCCCGCTGCAAGAGAGCACCCTTAAGGACTTCATTCAAATCCCGACCCGCCCGCCCGCCCGCCCGCCGCCCGCCACCCGCCCGCCCGCCGCCCGCCCGGCCGCTCGCCCGCCTTCCGCGTAGCACGCGCCACCCTGCACTCAACAGCCTCCGCCTCCAAGACAACACCTAGCATTCAACAGCCCCCAGGGTTCCCAGGACTGCCCGGGCCCGCTCCCAAACACGCCACGACACGCCAAGAGGGCCCTAAAGATTGCCAAGACAGCCCCAAGAGGCCCCGGACACGCCGAAGATGGCCTCAGGACGGCCGACGACGCCGCCAAAGCGCCCCAAGAGTGCCTCCAGAGGCCCCTCCAAAGGTCCCCGCATTTTTACGCTCTCGCATGTTCCGCCTCCCCACGGTCCCGGACGGCGTCAGAGGCCCTTCAGATCGCTCCAAGACGGCCGACGAGGCTCCCAAGGAAAGACCAGAGACGGCCCAGAAGGCTCCCCAGATAATTCAAGAGGGCCTCGAGAGCGCCCCAAGAGAGCCCCAAGAGCGACCCAAGAGGGCCCGAAGAGCGCGACATTTCAAGGCCTCCGGCCTGAGAGGCTCCCAGGACGCCCCCGGAGGCCATCAAGAGGCTTCCAAGAAGCCCCGTGAGGCTCCCAAGAGGCCCCCCGGAAGCCCCAATAAGCCCCCAAGGGCCGCCCAGGGAAGCCGCCTGCGGGCCCCCAAGACACTTCGGTAAATCGTATTTCCCAGATAGTTTTCGGGGGACATGATTCCTTGGGCTTCCGCCCACCGCCCCAACCATGTTTCCAATAGGCTTGCCGACAAGGCCAAAAAGGGCCCCTCGGCAAGCCCCCAGAGCCCCCCTCTTAAGAGAGCCGAACAAATCATGCTCCTGGCAAGCTTCCCGGGGACATGATTCTCGGGTTGCCGCCCTCTCCCCAAACCATGTTTATGAACGCCTGCCAGGATAAACAAACACGAGGGTCCCAAGCAGCGCTACCTGCCGCCACGCTCGGAAATGCGTCAGGCCCCGAAGCCTCCGGAGGCGCCCAACGACACCCCAACAAATCATGTTCCCAGGAAGTCTTACGGCCAGTGCCGCCGACGTTGAAGGAGGACGGTCCAGGATACCCAGAAATCTTCCAAAGAGGCTTCCAAGAGGGCGCCGAGACAGCCCAGGGCCGCCCCCAGACGGCCCAAGAAAGCCCCAACACAGACGAACAGGGCCGCAAGAGGCCCCCAAGAGGCCCCGAAACGAGGACATATCGTTCGAACACGCCAAAGATGGCCTCCGGACGGCCCACAATCCCAAAGGGACGCCAAAATCATTGATTGTCCCTAGGTTTTTCATGGATTTCAGACACCCAATGTCGCCCCAACAGGCCCCCACGAGGGCGCCGAGACGGCCCAGGGACTCCCTGCCTGAAGGAATTGACCTGTTATAAGAGTTATCAATAGTTATAAATAGGTTATAAGTATGTTATAAGTAGGTTATAGCAGGTTATAACATATGTTATACTTAGTTGGCGCACTTATAAGTTTGCTAAGTCGGAGCCCTGAGTTAGCCCGAGTTATCAAAGTTAGTAACTTCGCTATTTTTTCAACATGGTTCTCACCAGATCGACATAATCATATATGTTGCAGGGTGTACTCTTCAAAAAAAGAGTTTGATAATATGTTTGAAAGTGTTGCACTCATCATTGCGACTTCTCGCAAATCATATCTACGCTGGTCACAATTGCAATCGATGCAAATCCGCAGGTAGTGTTGCAACAATTGAGTTGCATGTTGTTTTTTTGGGGCATGCCATGTTGATTCCGTTGTCATGTGGGCTCCAGGGCATTTCGCGCGCATCATTTTGTGCTCACGATTTGCAAGTTGTGTCTTGCATCCATCTGAGACATGCAGCCGCGTGGAGCGGATGCTAAGATTCTCAAATGCAATGACGCAATGGGCATTATTGAGAGGAAGTTCGACTCGCCTAAAGCAGAGGTGGTAGATTTGTACGAACAGGTCAAGGCGATAGCTCGCCAACATGGTATGCTACTGACAGAGAAAATCAACAGAAAGTATATGTACGTGAGCCCATGCAACAGATATGGCGACGGCGTCGTGCCGTGTGACGTCACTGAGTTGATCATTAAAATATTGGGAAATGGGTTCAGGCACGAGCATCTGTTGATGCCTACGTGTGCCGAGGTGCCCCCAGTGGGCACTGCGCAGCACCTCAAGATCAAAATGTTTAACGACAAGATAATGGCCGATAGCGCAGGACAGCTGCCGTTCTACGATGATGGTGATGGTAAATATCAGAGTTACACATGCGGCCATGCATCGCAAGGTTTGCGATGCATCATACATGGCACGAACGTGCCCGAGACCAACCCAGAGCGGTTCAGCGACATGAGCCAGGACGGGAAGATATCATTGCAGCGCCTCCAGCAATTCCAACCAACTTATGCGGATGCCGCTGTAAACGGTATCACATGGGACATCTTCAAATGGCAGTTTATCGAGGCGTTTCCTTTCGTTCCAGACCTTGCGCAAGAAGCGGGCAACGCAGGGCAGGCCGCTGCCAAGTGCGAGAGCAGGCTGGAAATCATGCTCAAGATTGCGCAGTGCGCGAAGAGCCTGCAGCAGAAATTTGAGCTGAATCCGAATGCGAAGTTCCCGTGGGAAAAGGTCAGGCGCCAGGCGGGCAGGGGCGCAGTCTTCAAGCATGAGATAGACCACATGGTGAACTATGTGAAGGAGATGCCAGGCGGACTGGACAATCCAGTGTTTCTTCACGAGCTGAGGGACTTCAACGGGCACCTGGCCAGAGCGACGATAGTAAAGTCCGATGTCGCGACAGCCGTCGCGATTTGCAAGATCGCGAAGGAGGGGTCGGGGGTGCTATTCAAGCTCGCGCGCATCAAGGCTACGCATGGCCCGAGCGACAAGTATAGGAAGGGCGACGAGCAGACGCTACTGAAGCTCTCGGACGTCAATGTGTTGCAGAACGAACGCAAGGCGCAGATCGCGTTACAGGGCGATGAGTTGCTGCAGAAGATTCGCAAGCTTGCGATTGACTTCGAAATCGATCCATCGAGCGCTCGCTGGTCCAACATAATCGGGCTCGCCGATGTTCGAGTTGCCCACTTCGTCTTCAACAAGCCCGACGAGAGCCGCGGGGTATGCAAACAGATCGCCGACATCGCAGTTGACGCTTGGAAAGCTATGGCTGCCAGCACTGGCAATGACAACGTTCACTGCCCATGGAAGGCCAAGGCCGTCGCGCATGCACCACAGTGTGCTAGCAGCGTCTCCTCGACAGGTGTCAAGACCTTTGACCAGCGTGGCGAGTGGGTGAACCTGTCCGAAACGTTGGCTGTCAAAGGTTTCAAGGTGGGCGTGACGGTGTACAACCGCCAGGAGGGCGATGAGTCTGTGTAGGAGATCAAGGCGATTGATGGGCAGAATGTGATGATGCAGACGGGAGACGTAGATCGCACCGTAGATGCTGAGGACTCCATGCGAAACAAGTTCGCAATATACGACATCAAGAAAGAGGTAATCGACCAGTTCGACAAGTTCAGCCCATTGAATTGCATGGGCTACCACTGGGGATCGAGGAAGCTCGGATCAATATTGCACTCGACGAAGTCTATTCACAACATAGTGCTTGCCTCACACATATCACGGCGATTCATTCGCCAATCAAATATAAAGCGGTGTCAGTGAAGAAGGAGTTCAAGAGGGACGCCATCGGACTTGTTCCGTCGACGACAACCATATCGCTCAAGAAGGCGACGGATGAGATCAATATTGGCAACGTTTGCCTTAGGAAGTATACCGACCCTGCCAAGCATGCCGATTACAACGTCGCGCTGATGGCCGCTGGCGGGCTCAAGCTCAAGCGTGAAGAGGGTGGGGCTGGCATTGGCGGTCTGAAGCGCGCGCCAGATCAGTGCGGGGTGCCTTTCTGGTTGGTCGGCGTGTGCACCGCGAAGGAGAAGCCAAACTTGGCTGTGACATTTGTGACCGCCACGAACGGCATTAAGGTTCCCATCCTCAAAAACACGGTCGAGCTCAAGAGCGACGACAGGTTGCGCATGTCCGAGGACACAGCAAAGGCGCTTGCAAGGAAAGTTGCATTGTCCGGCGCCGCGCCCGCCAAGCCCGCCAAGAAAAAAGCAAAGACGCAGTGGGCCGCCCATTGGCCGCATTGCCGCGGCATTACGCAGGGCGTTGGCGTCGCCCTCCGTATATGAACGCACCTTGTTGGATGGCGAAGACATGCTGAAATGCTTCATACTGCGATGCGTCATCACACCATCGCACCGCATCATTCTGCGATGCAGCATCGCGCCAGTCTGCGATATCGCCGCAACGCACCATAGCCGTTCTGGCTCAATCGCTGGGGTATCACGTGGCCCACGCTGCCCCGCACGTCTACATGTCAGTGTCTGTTTCCATGCGCACGGTGATCGAGGGCGGCGGGCTCAAGGAGCCGTGGATACCGCGGACTATTGTCCATAGCGGAGGTATTGCGTTCATCGAGGTATCCCTGATGGACAGGAGGCTCTTCCAGTTCGTCGACATCCAGAACCCAACAAACAGGAACGCCCCATTTGCCCAAAATCATTTCTTCAAAGAGTTGAAGGCCCTCCGAAACGCTGCATCGGACATGGCGATATGGGAGTACATGAAATCGCGAGACCCATTGCTGTCGGACCAGTCTGACCAAGACAAACTGATCAAGGCTTACAAGAAGAACGTCGACGAGAGTGCTATGCCAGCATACGTTGCGGTTCAGTTGCCAGAGGTTGAATTTAATGGTGGCGGCGTGGCCTTGAAGTGCGAGCCGATCGCAGTAAGATGCATATTTTCTGCATCAGCGATTAGCAAGGTGCATGTGGAATGTACAGAGAGCGTGCTGACTTACATCAGATGTGCTGCGCTGAAAGCAGCAGAGGATGATGGCACCGAGAAACAAAAGAGAGGACTGAGCGGAGTACCAGGGGTCCGATGCGACAAGCGTCGCAGGGTGGTGTATGTCGTTGTGAAATCCCACAACTCGTCAAGACGCATCTATCAAAAAACCAGTGGAATGGACTGACACGTGTATTTTGCACTGCGCCCGCGAGCTACGCGACAAAGTGGTCGCGAAGGGCGAGGAGATAGAGGATCACGAGCCCGATGCCTGATCTTCTCCATGGGCTGAATTGTGCCGAGCATGGCGAGGGGGGTGGACCCGAAGATCAACAGGGTGATGGCGAAGACGACAATGTCGATGCTGCGGGTGATAGCGACGCCCAGGGCTGAGACGTCACGCGCTGCGTCGGGCACGCACAGCGCGCCCACCCTTTCGACCTCCTATCTATTCTCTCACCGTCGGCCCCGTCGTCCTTCCCACCCGCGGGGGGGGGGGGGCTCCCCGCCATCTTTTTCCACGTCCCCTCGTGCCACCCCTCGCTCGTTCGCATCCTAGATGCGCTCTTCAGGCAGACGTGCCGCCGCCACCCCTCACCCCTGAATGTTCAACAAGGAGCCATCTGGGAACGACCTCTTATAGAGCGCCAACTCGTCCTGAGGGCCTGCACCTCCTGCTCCAGCCCCTCGACCTTCTGCGCTGCCTCCGTCTGCTGCTGCTGCTGCTGTAGCGCTGCCTCCGTCTGCTGCTGCTGGTGCCGCTGCTCTGCGATCGTGCGCTGCTGTTCCCCCAACTCCGCGAGCAAGTGATCGTGCTGCTGACCGCGCAGCAAGAGATCGCCCTCCACATCGTCCACTCGTGCCAGCAACACTTGTGCAGCATTTACGTGCGTAAGCAAAGCCTTCTATCGGCAGGTGGAGGGGCGACGGCGGCGGCGACGACATCGACGACGACGAACTTAAGACGACGACGCCCGCCTCGCGAAGCTGCCGCATCGCGACGACTATGCCAGGGGTCTCGGGTGCCATCACAGCGCGGCTCTCGGACGACACCACGGGGGGATGTGCGGGGCCCGATGCGTCCTCGGGGGGGCTGCGCGGGGCTCGCGTGCGAGCGCCAGCCGCTACGTGCGAGCGCCCCGACCCAATCCCCATGAACCCTACATCCAACACGGCGATGCGGATGCTCCGCAGAGGCGACGTCGCGGGGTGGCAACGTCGCGGGGTGGGGGGCTTGGGGGTGGCCGACTTGGGGGGCCAGGAGCAAATGGTTGGTCTGGGGTTCGAATGGGAATGGGGTCGGGGACACATTGTGCGTGATCTATGGGGGGGCATGCAGTTTACTTCGCATGCGATATATGCGAGCTCGTAGTTGGGCGCGCTGCTTATGGGGATACAGCCAGCGCCATGGGTGTGAAAACCATCATCGTTGCACATGCGTTCAGCAACATTTGCTTGCGACGCAACTGTGCATGATTCTCATTATGGTGACAATCGCATCTGCCACATCGTCGGCCGCACAATTGCCACTGTCATTACCACCGATACACACCGACTCGAACGTACATGTCATGTAAGAGACGCTAGCGTCAGCATCACAAATCACATTATGCGTATGCAAACTATTTCGCCACAGCCGTTGTGTTGTTATGTGCGCGCGACGCCGTGAGTTATTGATGTGGGTGTTGGACTAGCTTCGGTTAGGGCGAGATAATGTTTGGTATTTGTAATATCGTAGTTTGATGTCGAACGGCACAGTAGTGTAGAGCTTCGTAGGTTAAGGATTTCGGCTTTCGGGTGAGTACAGTACTGCAAGCTGTGTGTGGTCTGTATATGAGTAGAGTGCATCTAAGATGCACGAGGAACTATAAAGATCCGCGTATCTCTCTCTCTCTCTCTCTTTTTCCGGCGCCGTTTTGGCCCATGTGTTCAGCCACGCCCGCGGCGCGCGGGCCGTGGGTTCGCGGCGCGGGGCCCGCTCCTCCACAGGGTGCTCGCCCCCCCCGCCGCGCGGGGCCCCCGACGCCCGCCGCGGCCTCGGCCCCCCCCGCCTGGCCCGGATGAGCGGTGGCGGCGACGACGCCACCGAGGTGGCAATGTTGCTCGCAGCGGCGAGCGAGATACAGCAGCGACGGGAGAAGGTGGCGGAGGAGGAGCCACGGCTGCGACCGACTTCGAAGAAGCGGCCGACCGCGCCGCGGACGGCTCCGCCAGGGCACATCTTGGCGGCCGCCATGGCCTCCGCCGAGAAGAAGCGCAAGGCGATGCGCTGGTCGGCGCAACAGACTCGCGTGCAGACGTGGCGCGGATCGGTGGCGGACTCGCTGCTCGAGAAGCTCAACCTCGCGCCGCCCATGAACCCGACTATGAACTCGATGGGGGATTTTCTCGAGTTCGAGGCCGACGAGCCCGAGGGCGGTGGCGACGACGCCGCGGGCGGCGGCGACGCGGTCGACGAGGGCGACGGCGACTACGAGGGCGCCACGGCGGATGAGTACGAGGGTGGCGACGCTGAGGGCGGTGGCTACGACGACAGCGCGGGCGAGAGCTACGCCGCCGATGGCGACGCCGAGGGCTGCGGCTACTACGGCCACTGCTATCGCAGTGGCCGTAAGAGCCGCCACTACTACGAGGGCTCGCACTCCGGCGGCAACGACTTCGACTACAGCCACGACGACAGCAGCGAGGGCGCTGGCGGCAAATACAGCTACTACAACAAGGACGGCAACGACGGCTGCAGCCGCGGCGGCAAAAACAGCTACTACAACAAGGGCGGCTACTACTACGGCCACAACAAGGACGGCTACTACGGCGGCCACGCCAAGAACGGCTACTACGGCAAGGACGGCTGGTGGGCCAAGGACGGCTACTACGGCCACGAGAAGGGCGACGGCTACTATGGCCACAAGGGCGACGGCTACTATGGCCACAAGGGCGACGGCTACTATGGCCACGAGAAGGGCGACGACTACTATGGCCACGAGACGGGCGACGGCTACTACAGCCGCGAGAAGGGCGACGGCTACTACGGCCACAAAGGCGACGGCTACAACGGCCAGGACGGCGGGCAGTGGCGTGGCCACGACAAGGGCGACGGCTACTACAGCCACGAGAAGGGCGACGGCTACAACGGCCACGAGAAGGGCGACGGCTACAACGGCCACGGGAAGGGCGACGGCTACTACAGCCACGAGAAGGGCGACGGCCACGACAGCCACGGCAAGGGCGACGGCTACTACAGCCACAAGAAGGACGGCTACGGCGGCCACAAGAAGGACGGCTACAACGGCCACAAGAATGGCGACGGCAAGGACGTGGGCTGGGGCGACGGCCCCCGCCCCCGCGGGGGCAAGCACATCCGCCTCGCCAAAGCGTTGGCCGTGCGGGAGCACCTGCAGGGCTTGGGCGACCTGTCCGAGCAGGACCAGAAGTACGCGGCCTGGAGCCGCCGCACGCAGCCGCAGGTGTTGCTGAAAGCGGTCGCCGACTACGCTGCGGCGAGCGCGGCGGGCTCAAGCTCCGTGTGACCACGGGGCACACGTCGGCGACCACCGTGTCGTCGTCGTGGTCGTGGTCGTGGTCGTCGTCGTCGTCGTCGTCGTCGTCGTCGTCGTCGTCAGCGTTGTCGTCGTCGTCGTCGTCGCGTGGTCGGCGAGGTGCGCCCCGTCGGAAGGGGTCGAGGCCCCCACGGCGGCGACTCAGCACAGGAGTTGCTGCCGAAGCTGCGGGGGTTCACAGCAGTTGAGGGCTGCTACGAATGTGGATTAAGAGTCGTCGCAGAGGGTACCGCTGTCAAACGACGCGGGTGTCGTCTTTGAGAATCTCAAAGACGACAACGTGTCGTCTATGAGAATCTCAAAGACGACACGCGTGTCGTCTTTGAGAATCTCAAAGACGACAAAACCTCTATTAGATTTAATATTACCAAAGTGTCGTCTTTGAGAATCTCAAAGGCGACACGCGCGTCGTCTTTGAGAATCTCAAAGGCGACAACGTGTCGTCTTTGAGAATCTCAAAGACGACGCGCGTGTCGTCTGACAGTGGTACCCTCTGCGACGCTTCCCGGTCCACCTTCAGAGGTGTTCATCGCATCGGTCGTGAGGCCTTTGGACGATCGCTGAGCGACGCTTCGCTCCCGCTCAGCGTGATCGCTCCGCTTCTCTGAGCACTTTTCGGAGGCTCACGATCGACGGCGAAACGATCGACCTCCCCCCTCCTCCCTCTCATCCCCTCCTCCTCCTATTCCTCCTCCTCCTCCTCATCCTTTGCCTCTCCCTCCTCCTCCTCCTCCTTCTTCCTCCTCGTCCGCCTCCGCCTTCTCCGCTTCCATCCCCCTCCTCCTCCCCCTCAGCATCCTGAGGTGTCCTGAGGTGTCCTGAGGTGTCCCGAGGTGCCCTGAGGTCTCCTGGGGTTGTCAGCTCAGAGGTGCCCTGAGGTGTCCTGAGGCGCCCTGGTGTTGTCATCTCAGAGGTGTCCTGAGGTGTCCTGAGGTGTCCTGAGGTGTTGCATTCGCCGTCGTCGTCGTCGGCGTCCGCCGTCGTCGTCGCCGTCGTCGCCGTCGTCGTCGTCGTCGTCATCCTGCATCGTCGTCGTCGCCGCCGCAGTCGTCGTCGTCGTCCGCCGCCTTCGTAGCCGCCGACGTCGTCGCCGTCGCCGTCGTCGCCGTCGTCGTCGTCGCCGTCGTCGTCGCCGTCATCCTGCATCGTGGTCGTCGCCGCCGCAGTCGTCGTCGTCGCCCGCCGCCTTCGCCGCCGCCGACGTCGTCGCCGTCGCCGCCGTCGCCGTCGCCGCCGTCGCCCTTATCCTCCGCATCGGCTGCGCCGTCCCACCGCCGCCCATCATCCCCGCAATCGCGACCCTCATGGTCCTCGCGAAGGTTCGCGACGCGGTCCTGGCCCTCGCGAATGTTCGCGGTCGTGGCGGCCTGGCTCGCGATATTGGCGGCCTGGTTCTCGATCGTGGCCTTCTGAGCTTCGATCGTGGCGTCTTTGCTCTGAATCTGCTCAATCAGCCATTTGATGTAATCATCGCGCTGCTTCAGGGCGCGATCAACCACGGAGACGGTCACACGGCGATGATCATCAGCCGACTCGAGCTGCTGGTTCATATCAGCAACCATGCGGTCCGCCGTATCCTCGACGGGGCCGCTCCGCCACGATCCACCACCAGCATAAGCCGAGGACGAGCCGTCACCAATTGACGCCAGTTCGGGCGGGGAGGTCGACGGTGGGCGGGCTGGGCTGATAACCGTTCTGCACCAACATATACGGAGGATGGCGAGGAGGATGAGGACGAGGATACCAATGATGACGAGGACGGGGGTGGTGGAGATCACGCTGCTCAGACAGCGATCGCACATCGTCGACGTATGCGATCATCGTCGCAGCGTTCTGGCACAGATCGCGCCCGTCTCTCTTCTCTAGCCACAATGCCGCGCATGCATGAAGATATCAAAGCACTCCGAGCCCTGCATCGCCATGAAGATAGACTGTTTAGGAACCAGCAGCTTGACACCGCCATCAAGCACAAGGCCAACAGCCTCAAGAAGGCGAAGCAGATGGACCGCAAGGCGACCTTGTCGCCGCGCCGCGCGCTGTCGGGACATGCTTGCATATGCATGCAGATATGATATTGTTGTTTGGTGCGGTGTATGTACACTAGAAGAGCGGTGTGATATGATAGTTCTGGGCTAGGTTGTGGGGTGTGTCTGATGTTGTCGGCGTGATCCCGCCTGGTTGTGCGTCTCACGGCGGGCGTGGTGACGCCTATCGCCACACCTATTCCCCCCCCCCCCCTCCCCCACCACCATCCCTCCGACATGCCCCGCCCGTTCGGTTTGAGGTGATGCAGTGCTTCAAGGCGTGCGAGAAGGCCAAGAAGAAGGCCGAGGACGCCGAGTACGCTTGGCTGCAAGCGTGTGAGCACGCTGCGGACTTGCATGGGCAGCACGATCGGGCAAGGAAACTGGTAATCGACACAGGGGGCTTGTACAGAGCACGGGGGCGCAAGGCCTTAGGCTTCGACGCGTGAGTGCGTGGATGCGCAATTAGGACCGAGTGTGTAAACACCGTTTCCCAAGAGTGGTGCCTGTCGCGGGGAGGGCGGGCGCTTCGCGCCATGCGCTAAGAAAACAATGCCTGGATCGAGCTCGTCGGGGCAGCGTTGCAACCATTGCAAATCTGGGGTCAATTGTTAGGGGGGAGTGGGAGATGTGTGGCTTATCGGCTCAGTTGCAATAGGTTTTGCACAAGTTATCGGTTCAATTGTGGAGGGGCAATGGGCAAGTCCCGCAAGAGATCGCGATGGATGCCCAGGCTCGCCAGGACTGGAAGGAGGACAAACATGTCAGGCTGACCAACGCTAACATCACCAAGGTAGCATGCAAGGCCGAGTTCTTGTGTGCATCGAAGAAGGTGGCCTCGTGTGAAAACACGTTATACACTCATTGCAATGACATTTGCCACCGCACTAGCAATTGCAATTGCATTTAGATTGGATGGCATGGAATGCCTGTGCCCTGTATATATGCGTTTTGTTTTAGCGCACGATTCCCAGGTTCTCGAGAAGTTCAAGAAGTTCGAGGCCGCCAAGAAGAAGGTGGAGGAGGCCAAGAGCGAGTGGATGGGGTCGATCGGTGATCGCATCGATGCCCACGCTGAGTGGGAGAACGCGTGCGAGCAGCACGCGAGCATCAAATCAGAGCGCATGCCGCGCTGAGCGTGCCGCGCTGGGGCCGCCGTGTCGGGCGAGGTTTCGCAAATGCGATGATATGTTCAGATTCGCAATGGCCCACGTCAAATGATCAGTGGTCACGCCACTCATGCCTTATATCTGATTAGCATGCCGAGCAAGGGGGTGGACCCATCCAAGTCAGTGTTTGTCAAGCTGCGCCCAGCCGTGGCGACGACGATGGCTGACCCCCCCCCCGCCCCCCCGAGAGGACTACCAACCCCCCGAGAGGACTACCAACCCTCGCGCTGTTGGTTTGTTCGACACCCCTGTTGCCCTTTGCCTCATCGCCAAGCGTGCACGCGTCATCGTCGTGGGCTCCGTAACCATTTTGGCTCAAACAGTTTTGCGAAATTGCATATCGCTTTCTGCTGCGTAGCAGCAATGACGTCGATACGTGATGTGCTGGCCGAACTCCATCATATGATCGATTGGCATCATACCCAAGTCGGCTGCGGACTCGACGCAAAGACATGCGCCGACAACCAGATGCAGTCGCTGTTGTCGAGAGTGCGATCCTTCGGAACGATCAGCACTGACGACGCTACGCTCTTGGTGGGCACAATTCGGGACAACGCGCTCCCAGACTGGTCCCCTGATCAGATTGCAGAAATCTGCGCGGCGGCAGGGCAGGAGACGGGTGTGCTGGCCAGCACCGAAGATAAGAAGTGGCAGAAGGTAGTTGCATTCTCGCGCTTCCTTTCGGCGTCTGGGGCGACCAAGTCAAAGAGCGGCGACATGTCGCAGAAGGCGATGATCGCCATGGTGTGCAAGAGGGCTCATGCGATCGGTATGTACACTCTGGCCGAGGGGGGCAATGGTCAACTCGCAGCGGTGGTATCGTCCCAACTCACTGGCATTACCAACGACATGTGGTACGACATTCTGGCGCAGGTCAAGCTGAATCTGACTACCATGAAGGCGCGAGACTGGAAACACAGAACTATATGGGAATACGATTCTCCAGACTCCCTCGAGAGCGAATCGTGGCACTATACCGCGTGCCCCGAGGGGGGCCCGCCACGCGGGCAGGACTGG
The DNA here is from genome assembly GCA_963575745.1 of Prorocentrum cordatum. NCBI lineage: Eukaryota > Dinophyceae > Prorocentrales > Prorocentraceae > Prorocentrum > Prorocentrum cordatum. Next base: position 1,087,709 of record CAUYUJ010021837.1, on the reverse strand, counting down.
TGCATCGACGAGCCCGACTTCGTGCGACTGAGCAGTCGCCTGATGAAGGGCGGCAAGCACGCGGCCAAGCAAGTGCGGGGCGGCCGCCCCGCCCCGCCGCCGCCGACCGCCCCACCTCCCGCCATTGGCGACTTCGGCGCCTACCAATCCATGTGCGGGACGATGAACGCGTACCATATGTACGCTCATCCAGGAATAGTGCCTCCGCCAGGGATGGTGCCTGGCCAATCGTCATTCCCTTGGTCGCCTCCGCCAGGGATGGTGCCGAAGCCCAGGGCGCCGCCGCAAGATGCGCCCCCACCGCAGAGGGCGCCCCCGCCTGCGGCCCCGCCAGCCGCGGGAGGAATGCCCGCCCCGCTCGGCGACTTATCTGATGAGGAGGCAGCGCTTCGCAAGACAATGCGCAACCGTAAGGAGGCCGTGACCCTGAGTAAACGTCCAGCAGCTGCTGGGGGCGATGCCGATGGCGTCGAGGGCGCCGACGACGATGGCGACGAACTCGCCGACGAGGAGGGGGGCCCGCCGAAGAAGGTCATGAAGGGCGCCCCGCCGAAGAAGGCCATGAAGGTGGTCATGCGGAGGCCCTCGGCGAAGCCGAAGCCGCTGCCCAAGGCCCCGCTGACGGGGGCCCCGAAGATCGAGTACCGCGCGGGGTGTATACTCACGCAGCCAGACAAGTCCCAGCACAGGGCTGTCCTGGGGCGGCCCGACAGGCGCATCCGCTGGGGCACGGGCAGCACGCGCCAGGAGGCTTTCACCATGGCGATGAAGTTCATAGACGAGCGCTCGTAGCCGCTTGTCTGCTCTGCTCATCGCCGATCGCGACTCCTCGCGATTTGTTTCGCTGTGCTATAACGCTTGTGTGCATTGTTCATGTATGCCTGCATGGTGCAATGTAAAATGCAAGTCGTTGTTCCATCGTACGCGAGGGACACCCGTCGCACAATCCTCTGTTGCGATTGCAGATGTCGCATTCATGCTACCATCACTCAGTATCAGTTTTGGCTCAAGCCATGTCGGCGGGGCCACCGAAGCGTCGCAAGACAGACGCCGAAGCACTGATTGAGTTACACAGAGGCCCATATGTATCTGAGCGGAGTCTTACATACATTCTCAAGTACGTACGAGATAATGGTATACCAGATAACATTTCGCGTTATGCGCAGTACAGCGCAAGACAGAAATTAATCGGAGCCGAATCGAACCAGTACGGTGACGTGCTTGTCGGCATTGATATGCCATTGAACAGCGGTAAGAGCTTCAAGAACTGGGCGTGCGCCCCTGGCCCGTACCTGTACTCGACGGCGAAACGGAGTAAGGGGTTCAGAGATCTGTTGCGCCGCCAGTTCGCTAAGCACCCGTGCTCCCTAGCATCCCCGTGGCGCATCTGTTTATATTTCGACGGTGTCTCACCGCGTGACCCGTTGGCCAAGGGCAAAGACCACCGAGGGGTGGATGCTGTATACTGGTCGTTTCTAGAGTTCGATGAGTTCTTGCAGGACGAAGACGCATGGCTCGTGCTCAGCACCGCTCGGGTTTCCAAAGTGCGGGACATGCCTAGAGGGACCGGGCAGTCGGTTGCAATGACGTGCAACGAGCTCATGTTCAATACGTCTGGCGGGGTGAACTTTCGTACGACTGGAGTTATCTTGGACGTGTCAGAAGCAGGTGATGCCACAAGGCACGCGACTATAATCGCGAGGTTGGGCTGCACTGTGGGCGACGAAGAAGCCCTCCGTGAATTCCACATGAACAAAGGGCACGCGGGCACCAAACCGTGTGCCATCTGCAGGAACGTGCGACGAAGAAGCCCTCCTCCACATGCGTCGTGCTCAACCACGACACGTCTGGTACATTTATATCGGACGCATGCCTCGACAGAAGCAAACGCGTCGTCAACGCAGACGCGCAGATCGTTGCTATCTTGGAAAGGCTACGCCCCGACTGGGAGAGGCACGACCGCGGTGAGATTAGCGACAACAAGTGGAAGGAGATCACGCAGCTGAAGGGTTGGAACTTTCATCCGACGCACGTTGCCTTGGACGCCAACCTCGCCTACGGTGTCATGTCGCTCCTCTGCTTCGATTGGATGCGCATCTATAGCGTCAACGGCATCGTAGCTATCACTGAGAACAAGGCGCTTGGCAAACTCTGCAGCGCCGAAGATCTCAACGATCTTTCAAACTGGACATGGCCCCACCAGTTTCACGCCGTCAATGCCGTGTTCGCACAGGGCGAACTACAAGCAAACGCATCGCAAGAGCTGTCTATGATTCCCGTGCTGGCGCGTTTCATCAGGCAAGTCATTGCCAAGCTGCCTGATGCAGGCGCCTTCTCGGGTCAGATTGCAAGTTTACTTGCGCTGTGCGATGCCATTGATATGGTAGTTCTCTCGTCCAGGGGCCTCGCGACTGCACGTGAGCTGGATGTCGCCGTGATGAAGCATTTGGAGCTACACACGCGCACATACGGGACTAAATCTTGGGTTTGCAAACACCATATGGCAACTCATCTTGCCGACATGTACTTCAAATTCGGACCCTTGAACTGCTTCGTCCACGAGGGGAAGCACAAAGTTTGCAAGAAGTTTGCAAAGGACCATCTGTGCATGAGGACCCCCGAGAAGTTATTGATGATGCAGCTCACGGCGCAGCACAGTTACGACATGGAGCACTTCAGCATCTCAACGACGCTGGTCGACCCCGTAGCCGCCACCAAGAAGCTCATGGGCGTCTTGAAGGAGTTGCGTCCGCAGACGCAATCGGTATCATCGAGCCTCACGGCGTGGACCAAGTACGGGCCGATCCATAGAGGAGACATATGCTTGCTGGGACGTGCTGCAGGACATGCAGCCGTGCAGGTCTGGTTCCATGTAGATTGTGACACAGAGTCTGCGCCCTCAGGGCCTCTATGCTTAGTCTTGGAATTGCAGACTCGGCACGTTCACAGCGCAGATTACTATTCTAGGTACTCCATAGACGAAGATAATAATCCCGTGCTCCTTCCTTTGGACCCGCTAAGGCACCCTGTGATTAACAGGCGTCTCGGCGATGCAATCACTTGCATTTGGCCAGTTGAGTATCGCAAATTGGAATGCTGACGCGTTTGCGATGTAGAAGTATACATCTTCACATCAATGAATACATCCCCGAATCATCCCGCAAGAAGCACAACATCGAAATTGAAACGACATTGAACGCCCCAAAATCAAGTATATGTGAGCCGAAAAACTATCATGTTATCCGAAATAAATCAACATGCTAACTTTTATAACTGAGTTATAACTAAGTTATAACTCCGCCTAACAGCTACTAGCTTCCAATGCCTTCAGGTGCCGCGGGCGCGAGGCGGGGCCCGGGGCGGGGCCCTCGCACCGGGTGGCCCGTGGGCCCTGCCGTGGCGCTGGGGGCCTTGTAAAGTCGCCCGAAGACGGCCCTGGCGTTTCCAGACAACGAAAACGACAAATGACCGCCCGAGATCACCCCAGAATTGGTCCCCGACTGTCCAGGAGGCTTCCAAGACGCCCCAAGAGGTCCCCAATATGTCTCCCAAGGAGCCCCAGGAGGCACAACTAATGTGTTTTCCTTCGGTTTTTGATCGAGTTTCGAGTTCTCGCCTTTTGAGTTCCGCTCCGAGGCATCCCCAGAGGCCTCGAAGACGGTCGCAAGACAGCCCGCGGGGGTCCCAAGACAGCGCCAGAGGCGCCCAAGGCGGCCCGAGAGGGCCCCAAGACGGCCCCAAGATGGAGCCAAGAGGGTTGACACGAACCGAAAATCCGAGTCTTCCACCCCGAGAGGCTCTGAGGAGGCTCCGAGAAGCCCCTGACAGGCTCCGAGAGGCCCCAAGAAGCCCCCCCCAGGGTGCCGAAGAGTATCCAAGAGGCCTCCCACGAAGGCCCCAAGATGCAAACATCCATGTTTTGCCATTGGTTTTTGATTGATGCTAGAGTTTCAAGCCTTTTGGCGCCCTGACGCTCCAAGACGGCCCAAAAGGCCTCCAAGACCATTCCAAGGTAGCCCAAGAGGCCTCCAGCAGGGCCCAAGACAGCCCGAGAGGGCACCAATACGGCCCCAAGGGGGGCCCAAGAGGGGTAAGACGATCCGAAAATCCGAGCCTTCCACCCCGAGAGGCTCTCAGGAAGCCCCAGGGGCCCCCAAATGGGACCCAAGAGGCCCTCAAGAAGCTCTCCAGAAGGCCGACGAGGTTCCAATTAGCATTGTTTTCCATCGGCTTTTGATAGGTTTTAGAGTTCCCAGCCTTTTGGCATCCCGACGCTCCAAGACGGCCCAAGTGGCCCCCCCCCCACGGCCGATCCAAGATAGCCGAAGAGGCCTCCAAGAGGGCCCCATGAGAGCCACAAGAAAGGAAGCGCGAACCCAACAGCAGAGCTTTCCGCCCTAAGAGGCCCACAGGAGGCCCCGAGAGTCCCCAAGTGGTCCGACGAGGCCCCCCAAAGCCCCCCACCAGGCCCCAAAAGGCTCACAGGAGACGTTCACGGGGCCCCAAGATAGCCGAACAGTGCTCTCGATGCATCAAAATTGTTTCAAGGAGGCCCCGAGAGAGTTCCGGATTGCCCCGATGCGGCCTCAAGCCAGGCCTCCACGCAGCCAAGACGGCCCATTGACTGCTTCAGACTGCAGATTATCACTTTCCGACTGCCCGGAGAACCCTGACGATGCCCCCAAGGGACCCCAAGAAGCCCCAAAATGCCCCCCCAACGCAAGAGGTGCCTCCAACAGCTAATTGAGGAAGCGCCGAGAACCCCCCAAAAGCCCTTCAGATGCCCCCACGGAGAATCAAGAGGTTCCCAAGAGGTCCTAAGGAGGCACGACTATGGCACGCGCCTGTGCTTGATAGCGCGGTCCAAGATCTTCTAGCGCGCCCCCGGCCTGGGCTAGAACCTGAGCGCGCGCGAAGCGCGCGCGATGGTTCTAGTATGTATATATGTGTATATGTATACATATGTATATATATACACACATAAACACAAGATTTGAAGGCTCGCTCCGCTTCGCCTTGAATCTTGGCCCATGGAATTTTGGAGAACACGTGTTAGTGAGGGGTGGGGGAGCCCATGGATCCCAAGAAGTCTGGGAGCCCCCCCCGTCGGCTTCTCTCGGAACATCGCCTTGGCCCGGCGTTGCCTCCCTTTTACGGCGCCCCTCGAGCGCGGGCATGCGCGGGGCGAGGGGGGGGGGCGTTCAGAGCCGTGGAAGAGCTGTTAGGATAAAGGAGAGAATAATAATGCAATGGGGATATCAACATCATAATGCGGGTACATTCATTGGTTGTCCTTTGCCCGAGCGCGAAGCTGGAGGTGCCGGCGCGCCCAGTAGCTGAAGGGCCTTGTACACCATAGTGGTCAGAGAGCACGCCATGGAGAGAGAAAGAGAGAGAGAGAGAGAGAGAGAGAGAGAGAGAGAGGGAGAGAGAGAGAGAGAGAGAGAGAGAGAGAGAAAGAGAGAGAGAGAGAGAGCGGGAACACGATGGAAGGCTGGACGATACCATGGCCCCACAGGGGGCGAGAGAGATGAAGGGTTAAGTGTTTTTTTTATATTAAAAAAAAAATTGGGGTCAATGCGTTGGAGAAATCGCCTTGCTCGCGCCGCCCGCTCGCGGCCCCTGGCGGCAACCGCGCCCCAAACGTGCGGCAGGAGGACCTGCCGATGCCAGCGCCGGTGGGCCACGCGCATCTCTTCCAGCCACGAGTCAGTCGTCTCTGTTTTCCTCAGGCGCGTGCCATAAACGAACGTACGCACTTCGTGAACTGTGCATTGGGGTTCGTGAAAGTCCATGGCGTGGAAGCCGAGCAAGTCGTTCACTTTTGAATGCAACGACGTGCTCTCTTGCCTGGATGTCAACAGCTGGATCAACGCGTGGCCGAGTTCCCGCTCGCCTTTGGAAACGTTCGCGGCGACGGTGGCCCTGGCACCCTCCACGGGCTCTCTGTCAGCCAAAGAGTTGTAAATAGAGAAAGCGTCTGGGCACAACTTCCGCAAGGAATGAAAATCCCCATCTCCAACATGTTCAATGAAAGAAATGTCTGACATGACCGATTGCTCCCAATGGCGCGCCCCGAACGCGCCCCGAAAGAAACGCATGTATACCAGCCGTGCCTGATAAGGCAGCCACTGCGCGCGCGTGGCAAGGAATGTTTTTGTCATTTGAACCAACAGAACGGGGCTCTCGTTGAGCTGGCCACTGTGCTCTCGCAGGGTTCCGGCAATGCGGTGCATGCGCGCAGCAACTCTGCGAGGTTTGGTCCCGGATCCGTCTGGTACGAGGTTAGAATCGTCGTCGCCTTCTGTGAAACTCGGGATGTGGTACCCGGCGTCTGGTTGTCGGCCATATAGGTCTTCGAAATAGCCAGTGCGTTGTAGAACCGACGGACGTCGTAAGATTCCACCGAAAGTAGCGTCGGCACTTGCTCTTCTTTAACCATCGTGTTGCGCTGGTCCAAGAGCCGTTTCTGGAGTTTCGCCCGGGCGGCGGCGTCGCCCAGGAGCTGCGCCCGGGACGTCTTCTGATGGGAGAGCCACTTGTACACGGCCATCGCGGCGATAATGTAGTGTCTTCTGTTTAAGTAAATTGTGGACATGATGACAAGGAGTGCCACATTGACCAATGGTTGCGTTTTGTTGGACATCATGAGATAGTGTTTGGTGGCGCTCGAAGTGTCTAGAATGGGGTCGAAATGGTTGAGCTTCCGCTTGCCGAAGCCGTGGTTTACCTGAGGGGCAAGCTTGTCCGTGAGTTTTCCAAGGTTGAACGCGTCTGGAAGGTCTTTGACGGGAACCCAGCGGTGCATGTCCCGACCACCTGTTCTGCGTTCTTGGATTGCATTCGCGAAGACGTCGCGATAATGTTTTTTGCACGTGCAGGTACCATCCAAAAAGCATATGGGGAAATGAGACAAGTCGTGGTATGTAGCGTAGCTCATGCAGTTACGACATGGAAGCATGAGGTGCCAACGCGCGAGGACATCTTTGCCACAAACAATGCCGAGTATGCCATCCGAAGAAGCCGTTCTGATAGACTTCTGTTCACTGGGTGACAAGGTAGCTCAGGGGTTCGCACAGGCAGTGCAAGGGTGAAAGGTATTGTGGGCGAGCGCCTGGCGTTGAACGAAAGCACACTGCCCTGGGTTCGGCGTTGGCGTCGGGGCGCTGTTGCACTACCGCGGCCACCTCTTGGACGCCTTCGTCCCAGCGGAGACTGACAGAAGCTTCTGGGGCACGGGGCCGCGCTGATTTGAGGTGCTGGACGTGCTGCATGTGGGCATTGTGCGGTATGATGAGCTTCTCGAGTCGGGGCACGATGGAGAGGTCGAGGCCGTGGTCGCGGGCGCAGGTGCGTCGCTCGCGGTCGTCCACAACGAGGTAGCGGACTGGCCCAGAGTCCGCTGCCGAGTACACATTCCTGTACATGGCGCCGTGAATGCGGATGAACGATGGTCGGAGGACACCCCCAAATCGAACTTCTCGCTCAGGGGTTGCACTCTGGACCTCGTGGGCGGCGAGGCTGAGCAAGCTGTTGTAACGACGTGAGTCGGCAGTGAAGCCCGTAAGCTTCGGCGCATTCGTGGTGTCGTCGTGGGGGAGGTTCCCGTCCGCAGTCTTGACTGGCCAGGTGCGTCTATACAGCTGCAGAAGGGCATCGTTTGGCTGCTGGTAGTACTGGGAGAAATCGACGACGTACTTTCCGTTCGCACAACAGAAACCTCCAACCTCACGCTGGAATCGCGAGGCCCCGCAGTGTTCGCAAGGGTAGTTGAGAGCGCAAAGGAACAACGAATGGGCATGGGCAGGGAGTCGGCCAGGTTCGGCGCATGATCGGCACACTCCGGGTAGGCGTTGGCGGTGGTCGGTGCCAAAGTCGCCCAATGGGGGCACGAGGCCGCGCTGCGCGTCAGCCGCCGTGTCTCGGCCCGCCGCTGTGCAATCAATGCAGGCGGGGTCTGGTCCAAGGGCGCCTCGAGAGATAAAGGCATCCACTGACATCGTTTCTTTGCAACTGGTGCGCTGGTAAGCTGTAGACTACCGCGGGATGCGAGCGTTAGCGACGCATTGGATGCATACCTTTGTTTTATCATGGCGTTGTCTGGTGCTGAAACTACCCCGAGGGAGGGTGTCACCGCAAGCAGCGCAAAAGCATGTTGCGTGAGCGTCGGAGGGGTTTGCGCTGGCGGCGCAAGCGTGGCACTTCCGTGTGGATCTGGGTCTTTGGTTGATGCTGAAGTCTGATTGAGGCAGGTGTTGTTGGCACGCAGAACATTGCAGTGTCGTGGCCTTCGGGCTGCACAGAACCAGGGTTGGTTGCCTCAGGGGGCGGAATGTCCAAAGCCCCCGCCGCGCAATGGTAACAGGCGGAGTGCGGCTCGGGGAGCCGAAAGGGTTCGCAACAACGTTTGCGGCCGCCGTGGACGCAACCACGTGGCGCCACTGCAGCCGGGCAAACATGGCGCTGAACGATGGAGCCTAAACGGATACCGAAGAATAGGTAGGTAGGGGTACAGATAAGCCACCAGCGCTGTTGTGTGGGACTTGTAATCACGGGGCCGGCACTGCTGAGTGTAACTTCTCCTAGTGAGGCCTGGCAACACCCCGACGACGTGCAGAGATATGTAGGAGAGCTCGGTCCACTCATGGGCACTCATGCTCAAACTCACGGTGTAACTTGTCCTATTGAGGCCTGGCAACACCCCGACGACCTGCAAATATATGTAACACAGCTAGATCCACTGATGGGCATTCATGATGAAACTCAAGGTTGCTGCGACTCTAAGAAGGGGCGGGCCGTGGTCGAGCCACTGCGATAGGTATCGGATTAAGTACGCCCCCAGCCGTTCAAGGAACTCTTGGGGCAACAGTTGGAGGAGGATGTGGGGATAGGAGGGGAGGGGGGGAGAGGAGAATGATGAAGAAAAGATGGAGGCGGATAATATTTCGAGGAGGCCCTGTTGGAGAATCTTGTGGTATTCTTGCGGCTTCCAGGGAGTTTGGCGGGGGCCTCGTGGGACCGTGTTGGGAGCCTTCTCGGGCCTCTTGGGGTCTTTTGGGTGGTTCTTGGGGGTTTCTTGTGCCGTTTCATGGGGGTCCTGGCCCGTCTGACGCCGTCGGAGGCTGTGTTGGGAGCTTTGCGGTGCCGATTTGGGGCCCTCGTGGGGCGCTTCGGGGCCGTCTTTGGAAGCCACCTTGGAAGTGTTGGAGGGCTATTGGGTCGTCGTGGGGCTCTCTTGGGGCCGTCTTGGGTGCCTATAGGTTGTAATAGGGGCCAACGTGGAGGCCTCCTGGACGATCCGGGAACAATTTTGGAGGCCTTCCTGACCCATTTTGGAACCTTCATGGGTACTATGTTGGCGTGGTCCGGCCAGTGTGGACTTGCCCGGGGGGTTGTCGGATGTAATTTTATAGGATAAAAGGAATATATATATATATATTATATATATATATATATATATATATATATATATATATATATATGTCTGTACTCTCTTGGCGGCCTTTTGGTGTATTTCGGGGCGATATTGAGGGCCTCTTGGGCCATTTTGGCGCGGTCGTAACAGGAGAAAATCGATAAAACTGACATTCTTCAGAAGTATTGGGTATTTCATTGGATTTTGTCTCACTGGGCTCTCTGGGGTGTCCTCTTTGGGCCCTCTGGAGGCGTTTTGGAGGTCTCTGGGCCGTCAAGCGGCCATATTGGGCGTCTTGCGGCGCTCCTGGACCGTCTCGGACCCTCCTGGGCCTTGGAGCTGCCTCCAGGCGCTCTGAGGGAGCTTCATGGGTCCTGAAGTGCGCGTCCAGGAGTTCCCGTGGCCCAGACCTGCCAGGACTTGACTGGGGCCTTCTTCCTGGGACCCCCAGGGGCCACCACGCGCGCGCGGAGTACACAAGCAACGGAGCAGACACCAGAGATTCTGGCATGTTTTTGGCGCGTCGGGCCAGCGGATTACTATTACGTGATGCTGGCGCGTACCCCTATGTAGTGAGTTCGTGTCGCGCGTGTGTATGTGTGTAGTGTCCTGCAGAACGCCGCAAACCGCTGCAACGCAATGCGGAACATATCGGAACATAGCAACGCAAAGCAGCGCATCGCACAGCGACAGCAAGCAAGTAATGTATATCAGTATGATGATATGCGCGACAGGGCAAGCAGCCTAGCAAATCAACGCGCAGCCATGCAATCACCATGTGGTGCGCAACCCATGTCTCAATTGACTGCACCACAACGCTTGCTATGCACCATGGGACCGCATGGTCGCAACCCATGACGCAATGTATGGGATCCCAGCGATGCTTATGGTATCATGGAGTCCTGCGGGCGCAGCCCGCCATGAGGCTTCCTGCTGTGCAACCGGGTGAATCACACATTGTTGGGTCACCGCTACCTGCAAGGTTCGCCTGTTGGGCGAGCGTACTATTATTCGCACGCTGAAGCGAGACTTCAGACATAGGGTTCTTGCCGAAGGCATGGTATAATCATGAAAAACAATTCCATCGCAGTTCCCAAACATGTAACGCCATAGTTGCTGGAACACATCACTTATCAAACGACGCTTCAAATATGATGGCCACCAATTGTTTCGCAGCGGGCAATGCAGCAACATAGATTCACAGGTTCCCAATTTACGCTCACCGTTGCAACTTGTGTTGGTGGATTATGTCGCGTTAGCGTAGGTGGCCACTGCATGCCGTTGCAGGGGGTTGCACTGGCGCGTCTTTCAGTTCGTGTGGGCTGAGACGGTATGGCCACGCCAGGTTTTCAACAGTGACCCGGCATCGGATGTTGTGACGAACTATCGCCGCCCGTGCCGTCCGCCAAGATGGTCGCACGACAAAAAAGTCCACATCGTCATTGTGTCACACTTCGATGCTTCACTCCCATTTGCCCGACTTGTGCGCGGGTTTATCAAAGACCGCCTACGGCGAATCATCGCCGCTCCCTACCTTTTGGAATCTCCCATGTTGCCGAACGTCGTGACCAGAGCTCTGACATGCTATTGGACCATGTGTTCCCCCAGCCCTTGTGGAGATTCCTGTCGGAACACGCGGGGGAGAAAGAGGAAACGGAGGAGAGGGAGGAAACATAAAGAGGAGGAGCAGGAGGAGGAGGAGGAGGAGGAGGTGGAGAGGAGGAGCAGGAGGAGCATCAGGAGCAGGAGCGGGAGCAGGAGCAGGAGCAGGAGCAAGATGAGCAGGAGCAGGAGGAGCAGGAGCAGGAGCAGGCCTCTTGGGGCACTCTTGGGGCCTCCTGGGAGCTTCCTGGCAGCCTTTTGGAGGCCTCTTGGGAGCAGCCTTGGGCCTCTTGGGGGCCCTTGGGGCTTCTTCGGGGCCTCTTTGGCAGTCTTAGAGAGGTCCTGGCCCGTCTGACGCCTTCGGAACTTGGGCTGTCTTGGGGCGCTCTTGGGGCGCTTCAGGGCCGTCTTGGAGGCCATGTTCGGCGTCTCGTAGGCCTCGTGGGCCGTCTTGGGGGCTTCTAGGGCCGTCATGGGGTCATCTTGGAGGCATTTGGGGGCATATTGGGGCGATCTTGGTGGCCTCTTGGGCCGTCTGGGGCCGTCTGAAGGCAGAAAAGAAGCAAATGCACACATCCTTCAGCAACCTAAGGAACGGAACATCAATGATTTGTGCCTCTTCGGGCCCTCCTGGAGGACCTCTTGGAGGCCTTTTGGGCCGTCTTGGAGGCCTCGTGAAGGCTTCTGGGGTCCGTCTTGGGCCGTCTTGGAGGCTTCTTGGGCAATCTTGGCGGCATCGTGGATGCTCTTGGGCCGTCTTGCGGGTCATCTTGGACCATCTTGGGTGAACTTGAAAGCCATCGTGGCTTGGAGGCCATCTTGGAACATCTTGGAGCCATCTGCAGCGGGAAAAACGTTTGCAACTACCGTACCTCTGGGCACGCCTGCCGGGTGGCTGGCGCGCTGAGCCGAAGCCCCAGGGGGAGTTCTTGTGGAACAGAGCAAGCATGCATGGGGCGGCGGATCTTATGGCCTTCGGCCCATCCCGTCACCGTGCCTTGGATGTGGGTGGGAGTTCTCAGGGGTGTTTCTTCGGGTCCCTTCGGAGCGCTCTCGGGGGCCTCTTGGGAGCAGTTGGGGAGCCTCTTGGGAGCGTCGTTGGGCCTCTTGGGAGCCAGCGTCGGGAAGCCGAAAAGGCGAGAACCGCGACATGTTTTAAAAGCCATCGGGGAATCAATGGTTTTGGCTTCTTGGGAGGCCTCTTGGAAGCTTCTAGGGGCGTCTTGCAGGCCATTTGGGCCGTCTGGGGACCATCTTGAGCGTCTTCGAGGATTCGTTCGGCGACTCTGGGCCCTCGCGGACCGTCTTCGAGGCCTCTTGGAGCCCTCTTGGCCCGCTTTGGGGCCCTCTTGGCCCCAACAATGTCACGCAAGAAGACGCGGGGAAGCCACAAGGAAACGCGACACGCCCAAGAAGATGTGGCAATTTGGAGTCCGGGCCCATGATGAGCTCCTCAAGAATGAGAGTTGAGGCTTAGAGGAGTGGGCAGAAGACCTGAGGACATGCCCACTCCGTGCTCAGCGGCACGGTGGCGGATGTATATATATGTATATATATGATATTTGTATATATCTCTCTCTCTCTCTCTCTCTCTCTCTCCGAGTAGGCCGGGGGGGGGGCCCGGGCCGGTGCCATCATCCTCCATGGGCGCCCCCTGGAACCTTTGGGGGGTCACAGACCCCCGGGACTGCCCCGGGCCGCTTCCAAATTGCCCACGACAGGCCACGCGGGCCGTACATCTGGTCAAGAAAGCCTCAAGAGGCCCCGAAGACGCCCAAGAGCGCCCCAAGAGGGCCCGAGATGGTTCCAAGATGGCCGAAGAGGGCCCGAGGGCCTTCAAGAGGCACGAGTCGGCCCATTCCCCACGTAAAACGTACATTTTCAGCATACTCATTGGCTTTGTCTTCACAGTGCCCCAGACGCCCCCGCGGAGCCCCAACACAGCCCAAGAGAGACCCAAGAGGGCCCCAGGCGGCACAAAAGGGTCGGTCTGCGGGCCTCACGGAACCCCCCGAGACGGCCCAAGAGGCCCCGAAGCCGGCCCAGGAGGCCCCCAAGACGGCCCCTCAGGGAGGCCTCGTTCGAAATCATGTTCCCGGAAGCCTCTCCGGGAACATGATTTCTGGGGTCCCAGGGCGCCCAAGAGGCCCACAAGTCAGCCTCAGCGAGGCCCAAGAGGGCCCGAGATGGCTTGAAGATGGCCGAAGAGGGCCCCAAGAGGGCCTTCAAGAGGCACAAATCTGCCCATCTCCTCCATAAAACGCAGATTTTCAGCATACTCGCTTGCTTCGTCTTGATAATGCCCCAGACGCCCCCGAGGAGCTCCAACACAGCCCAAGAGAGACGCAAGAGGGCCCAAGACGGCCCGAAAGGGTAGTCCTGTGGGGTTCACGGAACCCCCCAAGACGGCCCAAGAGGCCCTAAAGCTGACCCAGGAGGCCCCCAAGACGGCCTCAGGGAGGCCCAAGAGAGCCTCGTTCGAAATCATGTTCCCGGAAGCCTCTCCGGGAACATGATTTCCGGTTTCCCAGGACGCCCAAGAGGGCCACAAGACAGCCTCAGCGAGGCCCCAGGGAGCCCGAGATGGCTTGAAGACGGCCGAAGAGGGCCCCAAGAGGGCCTTCAAGAGGCACGAATCGGCCCAATTCTTTCATGAACCGCACATTTTCAGCATACTCGCTTGCTTCGTCTTCACAGTGCCCCAGACGCCCCCGAGGAGCCCCAGGACAGCCCAAGAGAGACGCAAGAGGGCCCAAGACGGCCCAAAAGGGTCGTCCTGTAGGGCTCACGGGACCCCCCGAGACGGCCCAAGAGGCCCCGAAGCCGGTCCAGGGGGTCCCCAAGACGGCCTCAGGGAGGCCCAAGAGGGCCTCGTGCGAAATCATGTTCCCGGAAGCCTCTCCGGGAACATGATTTCTGGGGTCCCAGGACGCCCAAGAGGCCCATACGACAGCCTCAGCGAGGCCCAAGAGGGCCCGAGATGGCTTGAAGATGGCCGAAGAGGGCCCCAAGAGGGCCTTCAAGAGGCACAAATCTGCCCATTCCCCATGTAAAACGCACATGTTCAACATACTCCCTTGCTTCGTCTTCGCAGTGCCCCAGACGCCCCCGAGGAGCCTCAAGACAAGACAGCCCAAGAGAGACGCAAGAGGGCCCAAGACGGCCCAAAAGGGTCGGTCTGCGGGGCTCACGGGACCCCCCGAGACGGCCCAAGAGGCCCCGAAGCCGGCCCAGGAGGCCCCCAAGACGGCCTCCAGGAGGCCCAAGAGGGCCTCGTTCGAAATCATGTTCCCGGAAGCCTCTCCGGGAACATGATTTCTGGGTTCCCAGGACGCCTAAAGACAGCCCCCAGAGGCCCAGACGCGCCCGAAGATGGCCTCAGGACGGCAACATTATAAATTTTCCAATGGTTTTTGAAGCATTCTTGCGCTCTCCCATGTCCCGCACCCCCACGGTCCCGGACCGCGTCAGAGGCCCTTCAGATCGTTCCAAGACGGCCGAAGAGGCTCCCAAGAAAGCCCAGAGACGGCCCAGGAGGCTCCCCAGCTAAGTCAAGAGGGCCTCGAGAGCGCCCCAAGAGAGCCCCAAGAGCGACCCAAGAGGGCCCGAAGAGGCCGACATTTCAAAATCTCTGGCCTGAGAGGCTCCCAGGACACCCCCACGAGGCCATCAAGAGGCTCCGAAGAAGCCCCGTGAGGCTCCCAAGAGGCCCCCCAGAAGCACCAGGCCCCCTGCGGGCCCCCAAGACACTTCGGTAAATCGTATTTCCCAGATAGCTTTCCGGGAACATGATTCCTTGGGCTTCCGCCCACCGCCCCTAACCATGTTTCCAATAGGCTTACCGACAAGGCCAAAAGGCGCCCCTCGGTAAGCCCCCAGCGGCCCCCCTCTTAGAGAGCCGAACATCATGCTCCCGGAAAGCTTCCCAGGAACATAATTCTCTTTCTCGGAGTAGGCCCGGGGGGTGGGGGCGGGCCGCTGCCTGTTCCATCCGTCGGTGCCCAACGGGGTTGCGGGGGGGGGTCCAGAGCTCCCGCGGCGGCCCGAGCCCGCACCGAAGCAGGCCACGACAGGCTAAGGGTGTCCCGAGAGGGCCCAAGACGGTCCCACGAGGCCCCGAAGACGCCCAAGATGCCCTCAAGACGGCCGACGAGGACTCCAACACGCTCCAGGACGGACTCAAGAGGCTCCCCAAGAGGGCCCTGGAAGGCACGATTCACTCGTTATCCGAGTGTTTTGGATTTTGGCGCTCTCGCTTCTCCCGCTTTCCAGCGCTCCCTCACGGCCTCGGAGGCCCTTCGGATCGTTCCAAGAAGGCCCACGAGGCCCTGACGAGGGCCCCAAGACGGTCCAGGATGCTCCCGAGACAACCCAAGTGTGCCCCAAGAGCGCGCCAAGAGAAGGCCCAGAGGGGTCCCGAGGCGGCCCGGGCCCGCCCCGAAGCAGGCCACGACAGGCTAATGGAGGTCCCGAGAGGGCCCTATACAGTCCCAAGAGGCCCCGAAGACGCCCAAGCTGCCCTCAAGACGGCCGACGAGGACTCCAACACGCTCCAGGACGGACTCAAGAGGCCCCCCAAGAGGGCCCTGGAAGGCAAGATTCACTATTTTTCCTATGGTTTTTGAAGGATTCAGGCGTTCTCGCTTTCCCCGCTTCCCAGCGCTCCCTCACGGCCTCGCTTGGAGGCCCTTCAGATCGCTCCCAGACGGGCCACGAGGCCTCGAAGAGGGCCCCAAGACGGCCCAGGAGGCTCCCCAGACAACCCAACTGTGCCCCAAGAGAGGGCCCAGAGGGGGCCGCCTGTAGGCCCCAGGAGGCCACCAAGATGCTCCCACGAAGCCCCGTGAGGCGCCCAAGAGGCCCCCAGGAAGCCCCAAGAGACCCCCAAGGGGCTTCCAGGGAACTCCCAAGAGGCCCCCCAACACACCCCAAGAATTCATGTCCCCAGAAAACCTTCTGGGGACATGGTTCATCATGGGCCCGAGAGTTCCCGGAGGCCCCCAAGTGGCCCCCAAGGAACGCCCAAGAGACCCCCCAACACACCCCAACAATCCATGTCCCCAGAAAGCCTTCCGGGGACACGGTTCATCATGGGCCCGCGAGTCTCTGGAGGCTTCGAAGTACCATCATGCTACCGGAGAGCTGTCTGGGAAGTTGATTGGGAACATGACTGCTCGCCTTCTCGCGGCCCTCCGCAGATCGTTTCGCGCAAAGTTACCCCAAGTGCCCTCTTGAATCGACGACGACGACGACGAAACGACGACGACGACGACGACGACGACGACGACGACGACGACGATGACGACGACGACGACGACGACGACGACGACGACGACGACGACGACGACGACGACGACGACGACGACGACGACGACGACGACGACGGCGCGCCCCAACAGGCTCCCCAAGACGCCCCGAAACCCATACTCCCAGAAGGCCCTCTGGGAACCCTACACAACCATTTTCCTCGATGTCCTTTCGGAATGCAGATTGGCATGCGTGGACTGTGGTCCACTACTTCAGTGGAGCAGTGAATTCGTCAAAGCCTGGGGCCTGCTAGAACCTGAGCGCGCGAGAAGCGCGCGCGATGGTTCTAGTACATGTATATATATATATATATATATATATATACATGTATATATACACGGTTCACCCCGCAGTTGCGGATAAGAGTGAGGGGGCGGCGGGGACGTCGGCAGTCTGCGAGGCTTTGAAGAAGCCCGCCGCAGGCGCAACATTTTTCATGCTATACAACGAGCCCGCCGCAGGCGCCATTTTTTGTCAAAGCAATGTAGGGGGGTCGCGGGTTGGGTCGCAGGTGGGTCGTGGGTGGGTCGACGGTGGGTCGCGGGTGGGTCGCGGGCCAGGCCGCGGGTGGGTCGCGGGTGGGTCGCGGGTGCGTCGCGGCTGGGTCGCGAGCGGGTAGCGAGCAGGTCGCGGGGTGGGTCGTGGGCCGGGTCGCGGTTGGGTTGCGGGGTGGATTGCGGGTGGGTCGCGGGCCGGGTCGCGGGTGGGTCGCGGGGTGGGTCGCGGGGTGGACGACAACAAGCAACACCAACAACAACAATCTTAACAATCTTAACAACAACATCAACAACAACAACGCAACAAGCATAATCTTCACCACGGATCCGCACTTCAGCCACACACCCAGGGACAATCAACGACCGTGCGGTCCCCTCACTCCTGATACATTTATATACATACATATAA